>VWZE01003445.1:21072-50785 GCA_013396675.1 Eubucco bourcierii | reverse complement strand
CGTGGGCGCTGGGGCGGGGCGGGGACGCAATGCATATGTTAAATAAGCTGACATCAGGGTTAAGTGGCTCCTGATGAACTTCATAATTTCCTCTTTCTCACAATCAGTTCATTTTCCCCCAAACAGGAGGTATTGGCCATTTTGCATGTTTTTATGTGTGTTTGTGTTCACATATTGCTGACTCATATAATATTTCCTTGGCTGATACTCCACTAACTTTAATTACTTTTTATAGTACAGGGAATATCATACTTCAGTTGTGATAACATAACACTGGGCTGTATTCCCATTTACATTTGATTTTTTAACCTGTATCAAAATCACAGAAACATAGATTGGTCTGGGTTAGAAGTGACCTACAAAGGTCATCTGGTCCAACCTCCTGCAGTAGGGGCAGGGGCACCCTCAACTAGATCAGGCTGCCCAGAGCCCTGTCAAGCCTCATTGTGAATACTTCCAGGAATGGGACCCCGACCACCTCTCTGGGCAACCTGTTCCAGTATCCCACTACCCTCATGGTAAAGAACTTGTTCCAGTCTAAATCTGCTCTTCTCTAGTTTGAAGCCATTGCCCTTATCCTGTCACTGCAGCCCTTAGTAAACAGGTTCTCTCCATCGGGTCCTGCAGGCCTCCTTCAGGTACTGAGAAGTTGCTATGAAGTCTCCCCAGACCCTTCTCTTCTCCAGAATATTGATCCAGTGCAGCATTTCAGCTTTTTTTTTTTTTTTTTTAATTTATTTTTTATTTCAATATGATACTTTTTCATATAAGCCAAGGGGAAAAAAAATCATGTTTTCTCTTCAGACATCAACACCATCAACTATCAGTGCAGTCCAAGTTCTCTGGGGAAAACAGCCCCTGTGTCTTATTTTATCCCAGTACTTCTATCTGACTGTGTGCATTCAGTATGCTACAAGTAAACAGAACTACAGCATGTTCAGTATTTAACTAATTATTGTTCTCATATTCGGGTCTTTTACTGCAGTATCTATGAGCAAAAAGCTTATTTTTATGTGCAGGAACAATATATAACAAGTTCCTTTCACTGTCTTCAAATGCATCTCTGCAGTGAATTGAGTTTTTGAGTGTTTGAAACATTTCACAGCTCATCTTACTGTGCAGTGCACAGAAAACTTAATACACAGAGTTTCTCTGTGGACTAGGTTGCTGAAAGACCCTCTATAAGTTTATATAGTAGCTCTCAATGCAGTTTTCTATTTCTTTTAAAAAAAAATTTCCTTGTATCTTCATTAAACTGCAGAGATTTATTGACATAATCCTGAATTAATGTTAGAAGAGAGAATTCTAGCTTGAACTTGGTGTACAAGCTCGAAGAGTTTGAAAATCTGCTTATAGGGTTTTAGTAGCTTTAATAAGTGCGTTTATGATCATGCACTCTTATAAAAACACATCCTCTAAGTTTCACTACAGGTCTCCTTTATACAAACCACCAAAATTCCTTAACAAAAAAGATAAGTCTTATGGAAGCAAATTCAAAAACAAAGTCTGTAAGTGCCTCTGCAAAACATACAATAGTCTATCTCTCTGTAAACTCTTAACCGAGTTCTCTTTACAATAATTGGTGTTGGAAATCCTTGCTCAGTGTTTCTTCTTTTTAAAATAATTCTAACGAAGTAGCAGTGCCCCAATGGCAAAAGGACTTCTGTGCTCTTGGATTTTTCTGGTGTTCTTTTGGGTTTTCCCCCTGCGCTTGTCAAATTTACAAAAAAAGATAACTCGCTACTGAACTTGGAGATCATTCTACAGCACTAGAGAACAGTGGATTTAATGGCCAATTAGAGCCAAAATGCTACACCCAGTAACCCACAATTTGTCTTCCGTTCCCATCAAAACATCTGTGATGACATACTGAGTAAGCCTGCCCTAGATCTAATGTGGCAACTTTGTATGAAAACTTGTAAACTAAAAAGAATACTGAGAAATGTGAATATTTACTGCTTCAATTTCTTCTATTAAAAAAAAAAAAAGATATCTTAATAATGAGCTGTGCAAATTACAAAGTCAGTGATGTTTGTCGTTCATTTTAGATCGACACATCAGTGAACGTTCAAAAAGGTTTCTGGTGTTTTCCTGAGCAGGCTGACAGTTGTCTCCCTTGTATTTAGAAACAGACCTGAGCATATTTCTACCAGAGCAGTGACGGGCAGTAGGGGTTTATTTGTGTTTGGTTTTGTGATGGGAGTTTTGCATTTCAGACAGGAACATGTACCACTCTGGAAGGACTGAACTAATTAAGTGCTAACTGACTTGAGCACCTCTAAAGGTGCTCATGACATCGACCCATGCCATCTCCCACTAGAAATTGCCAAGATTATTAGCACAGAAAGGACTGGTTATTTAGTGGTGTAAGAGTCGGCATCATCACCCCAGTGTAGCGGCGCTTCGCACATTGCCAAACCAAAAGCTTTTGCACTGCTCCTTCTGCAGGAACTTCCACAGCCAGTGTGAGGGGATGGCAAACAAGATGCTAGATGTCACCTTCATTGTGTTCACCCCGATCACCTCACCATCCAAGTTGACGAGGGGGCCTCCAGAGTTCCCAAAGCCGATGGCATAATAAGACTGCCCCAAGTATTTGTTAGTGAGACCAGAAAGACAGTGGGCAAAGAAGGATATGAGTGTTTTTAATGGCTGGCTAAATCTGGGTAGCTTGATCTCCTTTCCTGCTGTGGATGTTGTGTGCTGCAGTCACACCTTTCACTGCCAGCCTGCACTAGAATCAGCTACTATGAAAGCACATCAGCTCCATAGCAATGAATCCTCCACTGCTGAAGTTTGGAGCTGTTCTTAGCACCATGGCAATGATCTCTAACTGGATGTCCTAGACTCTCCCATCTCTAGTAGGACTATATACCACCAGAATAACCACCTCAGATACTCTAGTAAGTAGCTGCAATATGTTGCAAGCCATCTTAATGCAGAAGTAGTATTTAAGCGTCAGCAAAAGATTTAGGTTTTTGCCTCTCTGCAAATCTTTAAGCTACTAGTCTTCTTATCATCAATTAATGCATGTTTCTCTTTGGGCATCATAAAACTGTACATCAGTGTGCATACTGTGGTCTTCATACAAAAGAAAATATTTTTAAATATCATCCTTCAATATTTCAGAACAAATGCCTTCATCCTGAACATGAAATGCTAAAAATAGAACAGCAATGTCATTTCATTTGTCTAGACTAATTTTTTTTCCTTATGTGCACTGTTCCAGAAACATGTATTATATTATGAAGAAAACAAAAAAATCTGGCAGCAGGTTTCTCTGTATCTAAATCATGTTATATACATTGGCTGTTTGCCGCAATAAGCAAGGAGTTTGATTCCTTCCTTTTCTCCTTTGGAGTATAGTTCAGCAAATAAATTGCTGTCACAAATAAAATAGAATTGGTGCCAGGAGATTGGGTACTAGAATTTTAGAAAGGTTGGTAATAATGCAAATGAAACAAATGCCACTGTGTACCACTGATGCCTATGTATAGCAGCCTCTGTTCATGAAGACCTACAGAAAAGCTGTGATTAACTACTCATGAAAAACCTAACAACTGAAGTAATACTTTAACTGGATGAGACTGGTGTCCATAAACTAAACTAGAACACAGTTTTCTTGAATATTTAGTAAACCATTCTATATATCTTTTTGTGCAGCTGCAATCAGATGTTTACATAATAGAATCATAGAATCACAGAATGGTAAGGTTGGAAGGAACCTCAGGATCATCTAGTTCCAACCCCCTGCCATAGGCAGGGACACCTCCCACTAGTACAGGTTACTCAAGGCCTCCTCCAACCTGGCCTTGAACACCTCCAGGGAGGGAGCAGCCACAAACTCCCTGGGCAACATGTGCCGGTGTCTCACCACCCTCACTGGAAAGAACTTCCTCCTGACATCTAGCTAAATCTCTCCTCTGCCACTTTAAACCCATTGGCCCTAGTCCTGTCATTGCAAGACCTTCTAAATAGTCCCTCCCCAGCCTTCCTGTAGGTCCCCTTCAGATATTGGAAGGCTACTACAAGGTCTCCTGGAAGCCTTCTCTTCTCCAGGCTGAAGAGCCCCAACTCTTGTAGCCTGTCCTCATAGCAGAGCCGCTCCAAACCTCCGATCATCTTCGTGGCCCTCCTCTGGGCCCGCTCCAACACTTCCATGTCCTTCCTGTGCTGGGGGCTCCAGAACTGCACATGTAAAGTGTGTATTTAATTATTCACACAGTAATTCACTATACTCAGAACTTAGGTTTTAGTTGTAACTAAAGACGATGCATTTTCTAATCAGTGTTTGATTAATTGAATATATGCATGCAGGGAAAACATTGCAGAAAATCACTGCATGTAGTCTTTAAATATTACTACTTTAAAATTAAATCACTGATGGCGTACAAAATAATTGTTTTGTGGTTTAGAGTAGCAAGAAGGTGAGAAGACAAGAAAAAAGCTCTGGTTTTGTTCTTAAATGTAACATGCTCACTGAACTACACTATGTATTGCTGGTTTCAGTGGCGATACAGCATTATGAGTACTAAATCTCCCTGTCACATTTAAATGCAATTTTAAAGTTGCAACTGAGTAACTACAAGATATATATATTTATACATACACATGTTGATATATATTAACATGGTCAGATGCCAAATAGTGTAAACTGTCACACTTCCCTTGCCTACAGCAAAGCACCACTGCTGTAACTGTCTCCTAATCATGGTTTCAATAATGTTCTTTGCACTTGTCCAGCTGGGGTTTTACAAGAAGGTTTCAGGAAGATTAGCAGGAGTGCCAGTAGAGCTGGGAAAAGAATCACAAAAACCTGATTATCAGATCCTAGCAACACCTGCCAAGTGAAAAAAAATGAACTTCAAACAGGTGGGGCTCTTTTTGCATAAAGCAAAGCAGCACAGTTCTGCTCTCCTCTAACCTTCAGGTGTTAGCTGAGAGATGTTCCGCCCCCGGTACTCCACTACACTGAGATCATTGCTGTTTTTTAACTGCCAGCAGGAGTTATCCACTGGCAACTTGTCCAGCAATCAGCACAGCACATGCACTTCTCCAGAAGTTCTCTTCTAGCACATTCACAGCTTATAAATTGTATATATTGGAAAAAAAGAGAAATACACAAACAAAAAATCCCAATTCCTTCCCTTATTAATTATACAAGGATGTGGGATCAGGGAAGGGACTTTGTCTTTTGGGCTCTGTTCTGATCCCAGGATTGAAGTTGCCAGACCAACTGAAAAACACTGTTTCTATTTATGCAGCCACATGAAGTGCATGACTGCCACTTGCCCTTTCACTAGGAACAATGGACAGAACTGCAACGATTTTATCCAGTGTATAAAACTTCAAGTGAGATACTAAATCTGGAGGCATGCAAAGTTAGTATGCAGCACAGTAGCCTGCCAAGGCAACAGTTACTGTTGGTCTTTCTTCCCTGTGTTTTCAAGAACTGGTGTGATTTATTGCCATTGCTCTTCTCCACTTGGTATTTCTTTTCATGTTTGTTTATTAAGGCTTGCCAGCACTTATCCTGTATTTGAAGAGCAGACTCAGTAGCTTCTGTAAGACGTTGATTCTCTCTAGCTGTTTCCCTGCATGGCACAGCAGTTTGCGCTTGAGGTAGGGTTTCAATGTCTAACTATGAAAACAAAGCAAAGTGCACCTACACACACATGCTTGGTTTTCTCTATCACTTCTATCACCCATCCTAATTGATGAAGAAACTCTAATGCCCCAAATACAGGGAACCACTCAATACCTGTATGTTAGACACTGCAAGAAGATATCTTCTCAGTTAACCAAGAAAGTGGGTTTGGATAAAGCCAAGAGAGACACTCATAATGCCTCTGGAATATATAAGCACCTTTGAGAACACAACTTGGATTACAATAGCTTCACTGTAGACTATGCATGATCCTAGTATCTCAGACATCCTCCACTAGACAAAACTTGCTTGGAGTAAACCCAGTTGCTACTAAATGTAGCAGATATAGTGCTCTAATATCACAATTTTCTCAAACTCACGTTAAGTATTTCTGTCCTAAAGGAATTATAATCACAAGCTCTAGGTTCCTAAGCAACAGTTCAGTTTCCTTGCTCTGACATAACACAATCTGGGCATAAGTTCCACAAAGAATCATGGAGACTACCAGAGTCCACTGACCTTACACTTCACAAGGGTTACCCACCTTGTACCTTATTTGTTCAAGCTCGCAATTTTAGGAGCTGCTGAAAACCAGTTTAAATTGTGTCTGCAGATGTAATTTTGTTTAGCTTTTATTGTTCTCCATATCTTAAACTAGATTACTTTTGCTCTAACAATTAAAGTGAAAAAAACCACCATAGAAGCAGTATAATTTAGCACTGACCACTGGATGCAGCTTTCTAGCAATCTCTAAGGCAAGTTCATCTGGCCTCTCTTTACAGTCATCTACATTCTGACACTGTTTTCCCTTGCAAAAGAGGGGAATGACACACTTGTGATTTTTTCAGTTAATCCTGCAGCAAAAGTCTGTGCTCTTTTCTAAACTCAACCTACAGAGATAATGCACCTCTGAGGTGAGGAACTCTGCAGCTTACGCCACACTAAGCTGCCAGTAAAACAACAATGGCAAAGCTTGCCACTCTAAATATCACTCTCTGTGTTGACATTGAGAACAGGCTTAGAATGTGACTAGCAATTGATCCACACCAAAATTACTTCAGCAGCATCCATTAGCATTTGTACTATGAAATTCAGTAGTAAATATCACATTATTAGGAATAATAATGCATAATATTAACTTTAAATTACAGTTTTAAAAGGAAGGAAAAAAAAAAACATAACAAAAACAAAACCTCTACTTGTGTCCATTAGTTTTATTCCATCAAGTGAATCTTCTCAGTCACCTGATTGTCTCTCTCCCCTCATGCTTACACTGCATACTTTCCAGATGCCATTGCACAGACAGATACCTGTCCCAAAGGTGTGCAATGTACTTTGCAAGCAGTGTGGTGTTAGCCTGCAAAAGGGACTTCTGCTTTTCTCAGTTGCATTCAGTGTGAAAAAGAAGAGGTTAGGAATTCCAAGACACACAATATCTTCATTGCACTGTGTCTTTCTTGCCATGATCCCCTTCCACCTAAACTAATCAGGTACTTCTCAGTACAACCCAGCAAGCCTCTCTTCCCCTTGGTGTGTCAATGGAGAACAGTTTTCTATCCACAGCATCTTCAAGAGCAAACCTGCTCGCTAACCCGCATTCCACACTGCTTCTGAGCCAGTTCCCAAGGCATGAGTCATATAGCCTCTGCTCTCTCTTTGGGGCTTTCTCTCTGTTCTTTTGTCTTTGTGGTTTCTCTAGGCTAAAGTAAAAGGCTGAAAGAACCTGCTTGTTCTCTGCTGATGAAGAACTGTGACATCCATTTGCAAATCATTAAATCCACTAGTTTATGCTGAATCACAAGTAGAAAACTGTTCTTATCTACCCTGGAAACAAAGTGTGCTGGATACTGCCAGAGAACTATCACAGAGGCATGGAGATATGACAAAACTGCGAAACCACCGATCTAGTTAGTTAAGAAACTAGTAAATGTTGATCTGGCAGGAGGAATCTCATTGTAAACATACTGGGGAAAAAAAATATTTTTAAGTAGTGGTGTTTCAAGCCACATAAACCCCCAGTTCTCTTCATTTTTATTATTTTGTTGTTACAGACTCAGATCAGCCCCAAGGAAGGGTGGCAAGTTTATAGTTCAGCCCAGGATCCTGATGGCCGTTGCATTTGCACTGTTGTTGCACCTGAACAAAACCTGTGTTCAAGAGATGCCAAAAGCAGGCAACTCAGGCAGCTGCTAGAGAAGGTAAGTCTTCCCAGCAAATCCCTCCTTTTCAGCACTACACTTCTCACGGAAGTCCACTCCTTTCTCTCAAAGTTTAATACATAATAGAGTACTGAAGAGTTATCTAATGAAAATATTCCTTCAGGGTATCTCCCCTACCTGTGTTCTCAGCACTAACCATTATTTACCTGTCTTCTCAACAAACACACTTTTCTCAATCCAAGCCACTTACCTCTAGCAAACTGAAGTTGCATCTTCCTCTTGTTCACTCCTCCCAAAACTCCTCTTTACACGCAGAGAGGACTTCTTTTTCTGTATGAAAACAGTAACAAGCCCCACCTCAAGGTAGCTATGTGCTGTGAGGTTTAAACTATAGTTTCTGCTTTGATCATATGAGATTCTTGAAGGTCATTACTTGTTTCTTATCAACAAATAATGAGATGTAGACACCACAGCATCTCCAAAGCAGAATGCACAGAGAAGAAGGTTCTCGTTTTCTTTCATTTGTTCTTTTCTCACATAATGCTATTCATTCCTTCTCTGGTGGTACAGATTTTCCCCAAAGAATCCAATTCTTATTTCCAGTGTTCCAACATTGCACCTTGCAGATATAGTAAACCCAGTGATGTGTTATTTCACTATTTTTCTAGTTATGGAAAAATCACTCCAGTGTGAAATACAGTGTCAGACCCCACAGGTTTTTACTAAACCATTGTGAACTCCATCAGGGACTTAGTTTCACGTTGTGACAAAGACCGTACCATGAGACGCAGGGAGAGGGCATTGATGAGCCAATACAGAGGAGGAGCTGCCTCCCCGCATGAAGTCTACTTATCAGAGGAAGACTTCAGTCCCCAGAGCCTTTGCCTCATCACACTAAAATATTCAAGTAAAAAAAAAAACAAAACAAAACAAAAAAAACCCAACCACTTTCCTGAATCCACACATTCTGTAGATCACAATACATTAGTTTCAAACATGAATAGCAGTTCAAACATTGCATATTCTTGCAAACGACAGGATTACTGCCAGCTTTGGTTGCCTATAGGGAGACTTTGGGGTTTGTTTTTGTTGGGTTTTTTGTTGACTTGAGCCAAACCTTCAATATGTTGTTTGATACATCTATAGCAATCTACTTTACTCATGTTTTGGGAAAATAAAACATTTACTGAAAAAGAATACCTGCACACAGAAATGTATCATTTTTATGACTGCCAAAGGCTTTGCTTTTATAACAGATACTTTTTTATATATATAAATATAAAATTTACTCTGGGTGACAGCTGTTCTTGCCTCATTGTGGTAAAAGTGCTCACTAGAGTTACAAAGTAACTTACTCTACAAAAGTCACTTCAACATTCACATTAAAAAATGTGGGTTTCTACCAATGAGACAATTGGATACAACTTCTAATTTTATATCTGCTTGCAAGATCATGAGTGAACATCTAATGATGCACACAGTCCAGCTTATCAGAATTGCCTGCACTGAATTATTATACAAATGCCCACTAGCAATAAAAATCAGGCTCTTCATACTAAGCAAAATCGCCAAACCTCCCAAGCTGCCTGGGAGGAAACATGTGCCCTGTTGCACATCCCTGTAGCTAAAAGGGTCAAAGTAGACTCTATTGCCAAACAGACTTTTTTGGTAGTGATGCTGCAAGGGCACCTCTATACCTCAAAGAAACTATTCCAAATCATTTATGGTTTCCAGGTTTTGCTCCTGATAGTCCTCTTTCAGTCCTGTTCCCCAATTTTTGTCCTGTCATGCAATTGTGGAATTTAGGACTATACTGTGGTATAAATGACTGACAAATAGAGCACTGACATAAGCATGTTTTATTGCCTGACCTTTAGCTACGTAAACAGGGGGGGAAAGAAGTGAAACAACAGAAAGTGCATATAGAGAATGTTCTTCTTTAACAGGTCCAGAATATGTCCCAATCTATTGAAGTTTTAAATCTACGGACTCAGAGGGATTTCCAGTATGTTTTAAAAATGGAAACACAAATGAAAGGGCTGAAGGCCAAGTTTCGGCAAATTGAAGATGATCGGAAGACATTAATGACAAAGCATTTTCAGGTAGGTCCTACTTTAATAATGATTTTTGAAAGCCTGCTGCAAGCAATGTACTTAGCAGCAATGCACGGACTGCTAAGATCTTGGCTTGAAATGCTTGGCATTTCAAAAGAAAGGCCTGATAACTCTTTATGATGACAATCCTTTGCTGGGTTCAATTTAATTGTAATAAGGAGTAACAATTGTAAGTCATTAGTGAAATGTCACTATAAACAGATTTCTGTTTCTTCTGTATCAATCTGCATGTCATACTGAGAAATTTACGTCTGTTCAAGCTTCAATGACAAATGGGGAGGTCCGATGGAATGAACAGCAAACAGTTAGAGAGTTCTGCACTTGCACTATTGCCTGACATTTACTGTGGTTGAAGAAAGCCTGTAGTAAATCAGGTCACTGTTATTTTTATTCAGTACAATTAAGATCTAATATCATGTCTGAAGGTTTTCTGTTTTGAACTTGGGATGGGGAGGAGAGCGGCCATTCCCAGTCACATTTGTGTGATCGGAATTTTAATGACAACTAAAACCATAAGCCACTGTTTTTTGAGGAAGGAAGGTTGCAGAGATTACAAAACAACATTGTGTGTTCTGAAAGAGTTGTCTGAAGTACTCAAGGAAAAAATGTAACAAGACATGTTGAGGATTACATTATGATAATCAAATACAGATTTTTAACAGTGTTTATGAAAGTTCAGATAAAATGGGATTTCCTAACTGCTAAAGCTAGATACCTAAGGGGTTTAAATTATTTTTCTGAGAAACTGACTATCCAATGTGTCCTAATATCAGGAATATGATCACACTACTGAACTTTATTTTTTCTATCATCATTCTTAGATTAGAGTTCGAATCATAGAATCAGTTAGGGTTGGAAGGGACCATAAGGATTATCCAGTTCCATCCTCTCTGCCACAGGCAGGGACACCCTACCCTAGATCAGGCTGGCTAGAGCCTCATCCATCCTGGCCTTAAACACCCCCAGGTATGAGGCCTCAACGATCTCTCTAGCCAACCCATTCCAGGGATGTACGCCAGGGAATAAATACTTGCAGTTATTTTCAGGTAGTGAAAAAATGTTGTCACTCATTTCTACAACAACACCACATTTGTATAATGTCTTTCTGTATTCCCATTATAATTTTCCTTGGAAGCAAAATATCAGTGTTTGGATTTCTGATACATGTTGTCAAAGGTAGCAAATTTCTGCACTACTCTAACCTTTTAAATATTCGATATTTTTATTGGCCACTCATTTAACTTCAGTTTGACAGGAGTATAAAAACAATTTCCAGCCAATCAAGTTATAGAGTAATTGAAAAGGTCAACATAATACAATATGCTGCTGGCTTTCTGAAATTTGATCTGCTAAAATTGCAGTGCTTTATCTTTCCCTAGACAAACTCATTCACAATACAGCACAACCCCTCATAACAGCAGGCATCAAATGCCAGACTATGTCTACCACCTATTGTGTTGCAACAGCAACAACCTAGGAGTGTCAGCAGAAAACAGTAATATTATTTTCTTTATCATGAAAATCCAATATTTATATAATTTACTGAAATGGTTCTGATGCTGTGGTTCCATGTTGATCAAGAACCAAGAGCATGAATTTCATCCAGACCACACTTAGCATACTGGTCATGCTTCAGTCAAGTCAGTATCTATGCTAAGGAGGAGAAAGCTGATCACCATGAAAAGTTACAGCAGTTTGCTCAAGTGATAGCTCATCTAGCATAAATCCTCCCAGGAATGAGTCACCTCCAGTAATTCTCTCAAACATGTTTTATTTTTCTAAATTTTTACTGTCTTTGGAATTGCTTCCATCGTGGCTTACCCACGAGTTCTGGAAGTTCACTGGTCTGCAGAAATGAAGCCTCAGTTCATCATTCTGAAAGGAAGTTACAAAACCTTTGTCTTCTGGAGCTCTGCCCTCTATATCACAAAGTCTACTCTCCTTGTCATCAAAAAAAGAAAAAAAAAAAAAAAACAGAAAACACAACACTGTTCATTTTAACAGGCATAAAGTGGCTCAAGTTTAGTTTTTAATAATAATAGTACCAAAACAAAAGTTTGAACTGTAGGCAAAAGACTCTCCACTTCTTTCTGCTGCAGAAATTCTGCTACTGTAATGTAACTGGAAGAGCTTTTGAGAAAAAAACTAATAGAACTCCTAAAACTGTCAAATCCATTTATAATTACACAGTTGTTTATAATTTAAAATGCAGTTTTCTAGCTGTAAAGATGGCCTGTGTGCAAAATACATTTCCTGACAACACATGTAAATATTTCTTTTAAGTAAATAATAAATCAAATATGAAAGCAATGTGGATGTATTAGCTAGATGGTGAAGAGATACTGCAGACTGTCCTAGAACATGTTCAGGAGAGAAAAACTCAGAGGTAAATCTTCAAGCAGCTCGAATGCTGACCCTGTCACTTTCTTATACATCTCCTTAGCAAAAATGCTCTTGGCATCACCACTTTATTTTGGAAACATCTTTATTATATCCTTTAATACGAGTGATGAAGCAAACTCTACATGCCTGTCTTTATGCACCTCAGTGACTACACTAACCTCTAAGCACTTCTTTCTTCTGCTTTGGCTTCCATTTAGTTCTCTTCTGCTTTCTCTTTTAACCTGCTCACTACTCCAGGTATTCTTCAGGGCTTGATTTTTTAACCCATTCAATAGCCTCTCCCTGTATGCCCTCGTCTGTTTCACATCTCTATTACCATGCAATGCTAGTACTAATAAATCTTTATTTCCATCCTTTGTCTTACTTTTCCCAGGCTTGCATCTCCTCCTGTCTCTGACCTTTGCTCATGAAAGTCCTGCTGTTTCCTCAAATTACAAAGACATACAAATCTCTATATACAGATGATACAGAAGGGACAAACCTCTCACCTTTCCAGTAAGGCAAACCCTTTTGACTGTGAGGATTCTGCAAAACAGTAACCAAACAAAAACCAACCCCAAACAATTAGATTGAATAAAGCCCTTATGATTAGTGCGTTTAAAAGAATATTTAAGAGATGAACAAAGAGCAGCCAACAGAGGCTACACACTGAGACAAATTCTCAGCAAAAGTCTGAGAGATGCAATCTGACATCCCAAAGTGGAACCTTATTTCAGTTCATCAACAGGATTGGCAATGCAACAATGACTGCACAAGGCAAAAAAACCCAATTTGTGGTAGTCTAGAATATAGGCCAGCTGAGGAAGTTCAAAGGCATCCAGTGATGTAGACAGATAGAAAGAGCAGTTGACAACCATGGATTTTACCTTCAGAAGGAAGAGGTATATGTCAGTGTGGTCAGAACATAACTAAACGTTGTTCAGCAGCCACTGAGAAAGCAGTAAGTTCAGTATTTCTAAGGAGTGAAATAGAAATTAACAGCTGACCAACTCTCAGAGCACTGTAAAGCATTGTTGTGTGTTCAGGCACAGCCACCTTCCCTCAAGAAAGACACACTTAGGGATGGGTTCTACCCTCTGGGTGGAAAGGCAGACCTTCACCAGGCTCAGTAACTGTGTTTCAGCAGAAAACAGTTTTCTCTCTTGTATTTTATCTATTGCTTACGATCATGAAGCCTGAGGTTCCTAAGACTTTCACAATACCCTGACAATAGTTCTGTAACTAAAATCAATAATAATTTTTAAGTCCTTTTCATAATCAGGCATAAATGTTACACAAATGGGAATTAGGGGATGGAAGTCCTTTAAACTGCTCTGACACCCATTTGATTGCTTTTAACAGGATTTGAAAGAAAAGATGGATGAGCTCCTGCCACTGATCCCAGTTCTGGAACAATACAAAACTGATGCCAAATTAATCACCCAGTTCAAGGAGGAAATTAGGAATCTGTCTACTGTCCTTACTGGGATTCAGGAAGAAATTGGTGCTTTTGACTATGAGGAACTACACCAGCGTGTACTCAGTTTAGAAACCAGGCTTCGAGACTGCATGAAAAAGCTCAGTAAGTTAACCATTTCCTGGCAGCTTTGGTGCCTCAGCTGTGCCTCTGCAGAAAGATGATGCTTTCTTTTTCTTGCTTGATAAAAGACTGCACTATACTCTGACGGGTGCCACCCCAATAGAAGTCCAGAGTAACTGACCTTTGGGTCAGTTAGATCATTCTAGGTTTGCACTGGCGTGTCTAGGACAGGGATCTGCCCCACTGTACGCAGCGGGAGTTAAGATGGAACGCTGTAATACGCAGCACCTCTAAAATCTAAGAGACTGACAGCTGGCTGGAGAGCAACAAATGCTCTCAAAAAAGCTCAGACAGGCACAGCTACTTGAGTCATCTTTGGGGTGTCAGTGAGGAAAAGTGGGAAGTAGACTGGAGTCACTTTGAAGATGTTCACCTCCTAACCTGCTATGACACCCAAGAGGCTGCTCTGACTGTAGCACCTTTAGACTTGCAATTTTAGCATTAAGAGAGATCTGCCATCCTCGAGTTTGCACACAACATAATTAAGCATCACACTTAAGGGAGCAAAGCATGGTTTTTGTAGCAAGCATTGAAACAACCCATTGTGAGCATGGCCCTAGATTTACATCACAGTCTACATCTTGGGTGCTCACATGACAACTTGAGTTAGTAAAAGCAAATACTGAGCATCTCTAAAACACAGTGCTGCTTGCTGTCACCACTAAACCCAAAAGCCTGTATCAGTATCAAGTGTCAGCCTTAAGTTCCGTTATCCAAAGAGGGATAACAGTATCTGTCTGCTTTACAATCACAATGCAGTCTCCCCTCATCCCAGTCTATTTGTGCTTTCTGAGACTCCTGAATGGGAGACTATACCTGTCTGGATTGCTACAGCAAACAATCCAGTCCCATTAGGAGAAATAAACACTTTGTAAGTTAACTCTAACATGAATAAACAAAAAATTCCAATGCTCAGCCGTGTCATCAGTATCTCAGTTATCAAGTGCATGACAGTTACTTCTAAATATTTCACATAACATGATTATATTAATGAGTTGATAAGCAGTGCTTCTTTATCTTTGAGAGGCAATGGAATGAGGGAAATCTAGGGTAGATTATCCTTTTAAATTATTTATTTCGAATCTGTTTATTCTAAACTAGAAATAACCCAGTGATGATGGGCTAAAATACATGAAAGACTTCTTCAGACAGACATTGCTGTTTTTGTCTCAGTACACACAGCATAGCACATCACTGCCTTGGCAGGGGCCAAGCAGCAGCAAATGGCTGCACTGCAATATTGCAGTAAGAAAATCCATATCAACAGACAGGATTTTCCAGTAGTGAATCTTTCAGTAAGTTTATTAGACATCAAAATATCATCAGTTCATCTGTAATGAGCATCTTGTTTTCCTTGCTTCTATGGCCTATTCCTTTAATATTAGTCAAGCAAAATCAGAATGACCTGCTGTATTCACAGGGACTATGTCTTGTGTTCCTCATGCACATTTCTCCTCCCAACTCTCCTGCACCCTTGCAACACATTCCCTTTCTTTTGATGTACTGCTGTAAAAAGACCTCTACTAAAAATATGTATGAAGAACACAGATCAAAATTTTGTACAAAAGAGATTATTATTGATTATTAAGAGAAGTTTGGCGTTCTCAGACTCTAATACAGATTTATTATCTTTATTGGCATTATTCCCTGGTCTTAGACACTTATATGACTTTTATACTTGCCTGCTAACGGACTGACTGCGCTGCTGTGGCTTTTGAAATAAAAACAGCTTCAGTCAGGTTTTCTGTGAGCAGCTCCTGAAAAGTGGTACTGTGTGTTCAGATCAGCAACCATAAAGAAAAACAGCTTTCACGCCTGGACCTTCTCCTCAGCCACATTTACCATGCTGGAGACCCAGTTGTGGTTGCCCATGCCAATGTGATGGGCAGAAGCCTATGGTAGCAGAAAACTGTGGCTCAAATGTGCCACAGGACCTGGATTGCATCTTCACAGATTTTGTTGTTTTCACAGTATAGAATCATAAAATCATAGAATGGTAAGGTTGGAAGGGATCTCAAGGATCATCTAGTTCCAACACCCTGCCATAGGCAGGGACACCTCCCACTAGTACAGGTTACTCAAGCCCTCATCCAATCTGGTCTTGAACACCTCCAGGGAGGGAGCATCCACGACCTCCCTGGGCAAGCTGTTCCAGTGCCTCACCACCCTCACTGGAAAGAACTTCCTCCTAACATCCAGTCTAAATCTCCCCTCTGCCAGTTTAAACCCATTGCCCCTTGTCCTGTCGTTGCAGGACCTTGTAAATAATCCTTCCCCAGTCTTCCTGTAGGCCCCCTTTAGATACTGAAAAGCTACTATCAGGTCCCCTCGAAGCCTCCTCTTCTCCAGGCTGAAGAGCCCCAACTCTCTCAGCCTGTCCTCATAGGAGAGCTGCTCCAGCCCTCTGACCATCTTTGTGGCCCTCTTCTGGACCCGCTCCAACACTTCCATGTCCTTCCTGTGCTGAGGGTTCCAGAACTGCACACAGTACTCCAGGTGGGGTCTGACAAGAGCAGAGTAAAGTGGCAGAATCACCTCCCTTGCCCTGCTGGCCACGCTTCTCTTGATGCAACCTAGTATAATGATCTAACCAGCAACTGTAATAGATATTTTCCATTCTTCTCCCTAGCAGGTGTTTTCCAGCAATACAATACATTATTTATATTGTCCTGGCCACTTAAAAGGCATCTTCCATCTACACTGGCAACACCTTTGACACTCATTAACATACAGTAAGCAGTTGCCTTACTTTCACTGAGTTTTAATGACTACCACGGCAATGACTGAAACTAGCTCCTTTTCTTTGGAATAAGAGGGAATTCAGGCTGAAGCTGCTGAGAAACGTGTCCACAAAACTCTAAAAGGGTGCATGCAGTTAAGCAGGGAGGAAAAAAGTGCATGTAGTTGCACACACAAACTCATATATACTATGTACTTATGAGTCCTTTGCTGGCAGTCATGCAAGGCATGTGCATTTCTAAGAGAGCACAGGCTGCCCGCTATGCTTGGGACCTTCTTGTTCTTGCCAGAGTGTGTGTTTAGGAAATTGAAAAAGGAAAATACTGGCAACATTCATAGAAGCCAATGCTCCTCCAAATTTTGCTTATGAAATATGAAGAAATATTTAGAATAGACACATTGGATTCACTGGTAGTTACACCTGATTATAGCATAGAACCAAAACAATATTTTACAGTAACATTTTTTGTTAGAAATCCAAAATTAAATATCAGTAATTATCCATCTGAAAAGTTGTTCAAAAGTGAGTAAATCTCAGAAGCTGAAGATAGCTAGGAATATCATAGAATCAGCCAGGTTGGAAAAGACCTTTGAGATCATCGAGTCCAATCTATCACCTAACATCTTCTAATTAACTAAACCATGGCACTAAGTGCCTCATCCAGCCTCCTTTTAAACACCTCCAGGGATGGTGATTCCACCACCTACCTCCCTGGGCAGAACAGTTAGATGCTAAATTCAGTCTCTGTGATGCAAATGAGTATTGATAGCTGCCATATACACTAAGTGAATGCATGATTTATAGAAGGATTTGCAAGGGAAATAAAATCCAAACATTCTCTTGAAGTGTTGCCAAGCACCATTACTCACTGGAGGGAGGTATCTAAGTGTTGCTAAGCACCATTACTCATTGGTAGGGAGAATGTGTTTCAAATGACTTCCAAGTATTAACTGCTTGCACTTTTCTGCTTATGGTCAAATTCATCACAGCAACTACTATGTGAGGGAAGGAAGAATTAGCTCTTGCCTCATGAATGTCTGTTGTCCTGCACAATACAAATCTATGAAGCACTATATTCTGGCTATTAGAGCTCGATGAGAGGAAGCCCCTGGATTCTCCTGCATGTGTGCAATGACTTACCATGTAATCTTTGGGAAACTCCTATATCCTCCTGGGCTGTTTTCTCTTTATTGACAAAGAGGGGATAACATAGAGATTGTACATTTCCCCAGCCTACAGGGTTAGAACATCTACTTTCTTTGTTAATGGTTACATCATGCTCAACTTCTTCCTTAGTATAAATAAATTCAGGAAATCACAGACTTTAGTAGACTCCACAGTACAAGACTGTTGCAAGAACGATATACATTTCAGAGGTTTCATCTTCCAAATACTGTAAGTTATGATTTGGATTTTCTGATGTTGGCAGTTGCTTTTTGTAATAGTAAAGTGTTAATATTTTTAACACATTTGAAAAACTATCTCTAAGAAACATTATCACAGAGATAGTTTTTCAAATGTGTTAAAAATATTCTTTAACACTTTACTATTACAAAAGATATTGGAATATATTTAGTACTAGTGCATGTTCTCCAGATTTCTATTTCAGTGACCTAGCACAGGATATAAAGCACAGAATCGTAGAATGCATCGTGTTGAAAAGGACCTTTAAAGGTAATTAGAGACAGAACAAGGGGGAATGGCCTCAAGCTGAGACAGGATGAGTAATGGATTTAAACTGGCAGAGGGGAGATTTAGATTAGATGTTAGGAAGAAGTTTTTCCAGTGAGGGTGGTGAGACACTGGAACAGCTTGCCCAGGGAGGTTGTGGCTGCTCCCTCCCTGGAGGTGTTCAAGGCCAGGTTGGACGAGGCCTTGAGTAACCTGTACTGGTGGGAGGTGTCCCTGCCTATGGTGGGGGTTTGGAGCTAGATGATCTTTGAGGTCACTTCCAACCTAAACCTAAAAAGGCCTAAGCCAGTTTTAACTCTCAGCCACCTCACTGCTATTGAGCATTTGCAGCCCAGAAGTGTTTCACATTTCACGTGACAGTTGTCTATGTTCTATTTCCCTACATCCAAATGAGCCACAAAAGTGTGAAGTACATAATCTTGCCTTTCACTGTATTAGTTTCACCATTCTCTAACAAGAAACCCTAGCATGCAAGGTCAGCTTTAATATATCCACACAAACAACTATAAGAGTTATTCTGCAGCTAAGAATATAGACTGTGATTAGACAAACATATCTGACACTTAATTAAACAAGAAGAAGCTGTTTCCAGTGCTGGTGGAGGAGCAATAACAACTTTTTGCACTGGACACAAAGTTGAAGGTGCTTATAGCCACACAGAAAACTCATCGTGCTTTGTCAGGGAACTGTACATTGGGTTTTACTCTTGAAAGAGTTGCTGTTCATTTAACTTTTGCATCAAATGCAAAATCAGGCTTGGGAAAGATAGAAGGGAATTATCTTTGTCAAGTCAGCATCATGGACTATTTCAGTGTTAGAGGGATTGATAAACCCTGTATCATAGCAACGTCATCAAAAAGCTGTGATACCCATCCAGAATAAATGGGACTCAGAATACAATTCTACCAGTCTGTCTAAACCCAAATTCCAGAATAAATTTAAAAGAAAAAAAAATACTATGATAGTCAGTTGTAGAAAACCTCTAAGAGACTTTCAACTAGGAGATTCCCAAACAGCATATATAGAATAATGCCTTTGAACTGACCCAGGGAAACAGACACAGCCTACCCTGCTCCTTCAGGTCTCTCAGCATGTTCTCACTCACCTTCATTCCTATGGCACACCATGCCATAGCTGTGAACCAAGTCCCCACAGGCAGTCACCCCTGTCTGACTGACACCGGCTCACACAATCCATTTCTTGGCAGTTACAGAAAGCAGAAAAGCCAGGCATGATGTGGCTTTCTCTTTTGCACCCACTAAATGCACTCTGAACAGCAGACATAGTTTTCCACTTTCACAGATAGCATTATGAAACACCACAAGCCTATATCATGGGGGAACACTTATCTGTAAATTTCAAATATGAATTCAATAGGACACTTGTTTCATTTTTTACATCTATGGAACTTCATTTCTCAAAAAACTTGCTATTCCACCTCACCACCTATGCACCGCTATGTGATATTAAGTCTCTTGGTAAATATAGTAATTCCCCTAGGGCCTTCTTGCTAATAAGTATGTTATTAATGTTCCCTAAAATATAGATTTTTGGATTGTTAGGAAGGTCAGCATTCAAGATCATATTGACCGTCCTTATTTCCTCACAGACAGTCTAATACAAGACAGCCTAATGGATTAGAAGTCAAACAATTCAGCCAAGGTTGCTGAATAATTGTCACATTTGTTTTCTTAATTCCAGACAGACCCCTAGTGCTGGAAGAGCTACCTGTATGTAACCACAAAGCAGTCAGACAGACATTTGTTTATTTTGTGTACAAGCTCATTTCTTCTTGTCTGCTCAGCCTGTGTCTTGCCCTGGTCACTGGCAAACAGACATCCATCTGTCCTAGCCTTGCACTGTGCACATCGAAGGCAAAAGAGAAGGTGGCTTATGTCTCCATTTATTATCCCATCAGATCAGATGACATTTGTATTTTTCTTTATGCCCAGAAAATGTAACTCTGCTTTGAAATATATCAACCCAAAAATATACTACACAATTTTTCATTCTTTTTTTCTTGCTTATTTCTATTGCTGTTCAATATGGGAAAGTTCATATGGTAAAGATGTCAATCTTTCTCCAACACAGAAGCCTGAATCCCCTGGAGTTGCCACTTGGTTTAGATCATTTGGTCCTGTGCTTTTACTGATGTCACGAGAGTTGGGTAATTATTTGCACTAATGTGTTTGTTTTTCTAATTTCAGCGTGTGGCAAATTGATGAAAATTACAGGCCCCATTACAGTCAAGATATCCGGAACCCGATTTGGAGCCTGGATGACAGATCCATTAGCATCAGAGAAGAACAACAGAGTATGTTAAGACACTGATTATCTTTGTGCCCGTCTGGAGTTTTACTTGTGTCATTTCCATCTTTTAAAACATACTTGTCCCCTAGGATGTTGCACTCACCAGCATGTTTCTTCTGCTGCACTCATATTCACTGTTAAACCTCCTCACAGAAAAGGCAACAGTGTTTCTGAGGAAAACAGCCAAAGACTAAAGCTAGCTAAGCACCATTGTGCCATTCTGTTCTACTCTTTCAGGGATTACCTACACCTGTCTGAACTAACAACAGAGTATTTTTTCCTGCCATGTTTAATCAAGCTTGAGTTTTTAAGAACCCAAGTAATTAACACAAACATCAACAGTTTTTCCCGAGAGCACAACCCATAACGCAGCACAGTCAGAATTTGCTGTATTCAGACCTGTTGCAATCTCAAATCCAAGTCACGTCATTGTTTGTATCTGCAACAGGATTTTCAGATTTGCCACAGCTTTGAGCAGGTGCCCTCTCCACCAAAGGGCTTTTGAAGCCAAACCACTGTGTTTCACTTTTGAGACCCACAAGGTTAATCTTCTGAACAGAAAAACAAAAACAAACAAAAAAAAAAAGGAAAAAAAAAACCACCAAAGGTAATAGAAGAGGTGACATACAAATATTAGTAACTAAAGATCTGCGTGCAGCTCTCCTCTGCCTGTTGTGTCTGTGCAGCTTTACTGCTGACCCCAAGAATCTCAGTTAAGAGAGCAGCAAACTCTGTTCAGCCCCATCTTGCCCTGAGGAAGTTTCTTCTGCCACCCCAGAGTGCCAGTGGTTGCTCTAGAACAATCTCCATGGGCCTTTGCCTCCACCAGCACCTGCTCCCCTCTGGCCCCTTCCTGTAGAGCCTGCAACCCCGCAACCTTCTCCCCAGAAGCCTCTGCATTCCCTACTAACACTGTAGTTAGTAAGAGTCCTCTTGAGAATTCACCTGTATAGGAAAGTTTTCACTCAAAGTGGAGGGATTCTCGTGCCTTTGTAAGAGGAATGTGGGTAGGATTGTACTTTGACAGCCTGTTGCACACCTACAGTCTTTCTTCTTTTTCTGCAAGGCATCCATCATGCCATATCATGATCATGTGCCACAGATTGTGTTCTAGTTGTTTACCCCCAATCTCTGTTTTCTTTCCAGGTCTGGTACATGGATAGTTACACTAACAATAAAATTGTCCGTGAATACAAATCAATTGCAGACTTTGTCAGTGGGGCTGAATCAAGGACATACAACCTTCCATTCAAATGGGCAGGAACAAACCATGTTGTCTACAATGGCTCCCTCTATTTCAACAAATATCAGAGCAACATCATCATCAAATACAGCTTTGACACAGGGCGGGTGCTCGCCCAGCGTAGCCTTGAGTATGCTGGCTTCCACAATGTCTACCCTTACACCTGGGGTGGCTTTTCTGACATTGACCTGATGGCAGATGAAATCGGGCTGTGGGCTGTCTATGCCACCAACCAGAATGCAGGCAACATTGTCATCAGCCAGTTAAACCAGGATACACTGGAGGTGCTGAAGAGTTGGAGCACAGGCTACCCAAAGAGAAGTGCTGGAGAATCCTTCATGATCTGTGGCACCTTGTACGTTACTAACTCTCACTTAACGGGAGCCAAGGTCTACTATTCTTACTCCACAAAAACCTCCACTTATGAGTATACAGACATTCCTTTCCATAACCAGTACTTCCATATATCCATGCTTGACTACAATGCAAGAGATAGAGCTCTCTACGCCTGGAATAACGGACATCAAGTCCTGTTTAATGTCACTCTTTTCCATGTCATTAAAACTGAAGATGACACATAATTTTCTTCCTCTCCCCTTTCCCTCCCCTCCCTCCATCCCTCCCTCCAAGCAGTGTCATTTGTGATAAACTCTAAACACATTCATCTCTCTCAGTTCCTTTTAATTTACAGTTCTTTTTTCATTAAGGAGAAGCAACATTTTCTGCCATAAAATGCATTCCTAATATGGTTCAGCCTGTCAACGATGACCTGTTGGAATTAAAAGCATCTTAACTCATGATTCTACAAGGTCTGTCAAGACCTTGTCTTGAAAAGCACTAAAGAGAATTTAAGTGGCTAAGGACAGTTTTTAAAAGATTATGATCTGCCTTATTTTAGAGTCAGAGACTAATGGTGGCTTAAATGCATGAATGTCTTTTTTCTTACCTCATTTTTGGTTTTAATCTATTGCTCAATATCAGGAAATATTTTGTTAGTGTCAGACACATATTGCACACTGTATTTCTACTTTGCTTGTTTATTTATTCCAAAAGAAAGAGTTAGCAATTTAATTTACTTGGACATGGAGTACGATTCATTTTGCCATCATCCAATTTCAGATGTGGTGCTGTACAGTATGTTTTTAAATCTCTTGCAAACATTTTACCAACAGTATGTATTTCTACCATTGTAACCACCATTGTGCAATTGTATCTCTTCACTTATGTGAAAGTAAACTAAGTACTATTTTTTATAAAACATATTGAAGCTTACTTGCAGTCCTGGCTATGGGTCAGTTGAAAGTGGTAAAACTCTGAGAGAAGGTTTCTGAGAAAGACCAACAGCTTCTCAGGTACAAGATCCCTGTTCTCAGCTTTGCTTGGCAGACCCTTTCTTACTCACCATTGACACTTACTGGCAAATGTACAACTCTGAAGCCTTATACCAGTCCCACCTTTATAGTTGTTTGCCCTGCCCAATTTTTATCTCATGCTGTTGGCTTCTCTCCCTCTCAGTTTCAATTTCCCCTTACTCTCTTTCCTTCCACCATTTTATTTCCTGTGTTTAGGCTGACTGCCAGAACTGGGCTTTAGAAAACATACAAGCAGGCTGCTGCCTACGCCTCCACCTGCAGCATGTGAGCACATCTCTTGCTTGCTCTGTTCTGTGGCAATGAGGAGCAGTATTGAAAGCCAAGCTGCCTTCCTTAGTCTGCCTGTCTCCTCACTCAGAAGGATGTTATCTGTTGACAAAGTTCTTCTTTGGGATGAAAGCAATCATGGAACATATACCAAGTGAGGGGGTCAAAGCTTACCTGATCAGTGTGACACCTGGTAGCCCACATATTGCTTGCCCTTGCTAAAACAGCCACAACACTGAAGCCAACCTCTTGATAAGAGGTTTGGGGGTTGCTAGCAATAGCATTGCTAGTTATGGTCAAAACTGATGCTTGTAAGAAACTAAAAGCTCTGTAGCTTGCTAAACTGGCCAGTTAGAAATGGGGAGGGAGGGCATATTTTATTCAGAAAAAGGCATGAGGAGTTTTAATCTATGTGGGCATAAATAGAAAGAAATAACATTAAGAACTAATGTAAGATTCTGGTAAGTTGGGCTATCACATAATGCAGAAAGATAAGAATCTGAAAAACTGGGTGAACACTGGGTTCCTTGTAAAGTCTGAGGTTCTCTTTATTCATTGGAACTGGGTCCATAGATAAGCAAGAATATTTATGAAAATTTTCCTATTTAAGAACAACAAAAAAAAAAACAAACCTGAAATACATTAAAGTTTTGCCAGTTCTATTTTGAAGACATCTGATTTGCTGATTCTTCCAGCATACCAGTTGAGACCACATTTGCAAGTCTGCTTTCAAATATAAGTCTATGTGAACCCAAACAACAAATTGTCGTATTTTTCACACTGGCTGCACACTGGGATGATAACTAGGTTTCAAGAACTGATAAAGGATAAAAACCTATCAAATTGCATTACAACATGACCAGAGAAAAGTTACTCTCCTGCTTCCATTTTCCCCTTCCTGCCTAGCTGAAATGAGAGCTGTTACCCATTACAATGCAGAGTTCAGCTAAACAGGCAGATTAAACTACCTCACTCCAGTAACCAGGTTCCCTCTTGTCAAGGGAATCTCCTCTGTGATATGTGGAAGTGTTTACAAGGACTCATTTATAAAAGGAACTATGTTACAGCACAGCATTTGAACGCAAAGAGGGCTCAGACTGTTACCAAAGGCTCAAAACCAAATCTTAACCTTTCCCCCACACAGAATACCTTCACTAACATAGAACTTTTTCACAAGCAGAACATTCTTAGGGGTATCAGCCATTAAGACTAAGAAATTAAACTTCTTCCTACTCTATCATCATAACCTAGACTAATAGGCTAATAGATCACTGGACATGAGGATCATTTCATCTGAGAAAAAAAATAGTTACTGCCATATTTCTTTATGAGATTGTCATACTGTGTAATTAGCATGCATGCATTAGTACAAGCTGACAACAGTTCCTATGGTAGGATTAATCTCACCTGATTTCAATGCAGTTTAGTTAACCATTTAAAGGGTAATGAACTCCTGTTAGTCAAAGGAAAGAAAGAAAGAGGCACTATTACAGAGTGCTAGAGATGGGTGCGTAAAAGAGGGTGCACAGGCACCTTTGAGGAGTGATTTGTCCTGCTGGTGAAGCTACTGTGATAGAGCATGGAAGTTACACCCAGGTAAATCCTTTCCTTCTACATTAGTAGCAGTGGCTTGAATGTCAGTACCTTTAAACATGAACTAACAACTCACACAGCCTCAACACAACAAATCAGTCTGAGATGCTATTGAGAAAGTATCACTGCTTCCCTCTACGGAGAATTCCATTTTCTGTAAGACAGTGTCCATCAATTGACTCTTACAAGTTGGAAATTCCAAAGTCATATTCACAATGTCTCAACATATGCCGACTTGTGTCACGAGTTTGTCTTCATAATTGAACAGGCACATGCAGAAAATCTTCATAATTGAGCAGCAAACTACATAGAACTCAGTAAGTAAAGTTTTATTCTCACAGTTGAAACATAGGCTGTTTGTTATGATGAGGTACTGATACTATACATGAAAAAATCGTCTCCTTAAACATGAGAAAATTGACTACAGGGCCTATTTTAATGTCTTAATGAGATCTCCTGCCTCAAGGGATAAACATGCAAAAGGACCACACCATTCCCACACCCAAAACAGAACTCTTGAGTTTCACAGATCTGTGCTACCAGCAGAGAGGGGTGCACGCAACCACAAATCTGTCACTGGAACAGAAGTCTGCCAACCCACCAGGCATGCCTGTCCTGAGGGAGCCTAAGGAACATGAACCATACAGACTGAAAAGCCCACAGCTTTATCCCTGTAACCAGGCTAGCAATTCCCTACAACAAAACAGCTAGAACAAACCTCCCCAGAGAAAGCTGTTTGAACAGTAATCATCTTTTATAGTTTCTTATGGCAATTCTTTCCCATAAGTAACTACCAAGTCTGTTGTTACGCACACAGACTGCTTAAGCCTGCCCTATCTTCACAGTTTGCTAAGCAAACCGCTGGCAGAGGGACTCAGTGGAGCCTTACCAGCACTGTAGTCACCGCTCACAAAAGATGTGATTCAATTTGAAACAAATGAAAGGAAAATCTTTGAATGAGACAGTGTGATACGGTGTTTTAATCACAGATTATTTGTAGCTAGGAATATTCATTTCCGGACAAGCCCAAGGACACTCACTATCATTCAGCTCAGCAGGCTGCTTCAGCAGCAAAGGAAGGCAGAACCTTTGTTTCAAACCACAGGCTGAACGAATCCCTTACCCGGCAATTTGTCACTGTAAACAATTGCTTAGGGAGGCTAGAGCAGAGATAAACAAACCATTCAAAGCAAATTACTCATCCAGTTAATTGGTTCCTTTTCTTGTTCAAAAATTTCTAGGGAACCTTCTTGATTCAAGCTGGTTTTAATGCCAGTTAAAATGCTAGTCTGAATGTCAAAAGCATTTGGATGGGTGTGTATATTGCTATAAACCATTCCAGCATTCCCAGCTACAAATCCAATGCTACGTCCCCAGCATTTGGGCAGCATCTTTTCCACAAGCGGCCAATGAGGGCTGCAAGTGGCAAAAGCTTTGGAACAGAGCTACACCTCAGCTCACAATCTCCCTACTCCACCAATTCTGAGGAGGACTCTTGTTCCTTGACATTCTGTAACAAACGCATCCCATCAGAAGCTCACATACAAAGGACTCAAGCGTGCAAAGACCAGCTTCCATAGATCATAGAGTCAAGTCCTGAAACTCACTTTCCCACCAAGAGTAGAGACCATCTTATTCCCAAAACAAAAAGCAAAGCTCATTTTCTAAGATGAGCTTCCCTCAGTAATTCTCCCACACAAGACCATGAACATACACATCAATATGCAACCAAATAAACTAATCCTAGAGCCACAGAATAATAAAGTTATTTCACCTACAGAAAACAGATCATTTATGTTATGCAAATACCATTATTACTGGGGGTTCAACTGGGAAACTGGGGAGATAGAACTAGCCAGCACAAAGTTGGAGAGATTATTTAAAAAAAAACAAAACACACCAAACCACCTCTTGCTGGGCTCTAAAACACTGACATACTACATGGATGCAACAGCTATGACTCACAAAATTGAGTTGTGCAGGGTTTTTCTCCAAACTGAAATGAGAGCATCTGCCTTATTATTCCAGTATTATGCTCAAGTAGCACTCTCAATCTGTGAAATGTAGATTTTCAGTTGCTGTCAACCAGTGCATTCAGTAAGCACTTTAAGACAACTTCTAGTCTTCCACATCTCTTTTTCCTCAAAGGCCTCGAAACTTAAGTAGAAAATATTTTGTCAGACAAGCTGCAAGGGTGATGA
This sequence comes from Eubucco bourcierii, assembly GCA_013396675.1. Classification (NCBI taxonomy): domain Eukaryota; kingdom Metazoa; phylum Chordata; class Aves; order Piciformes; family Ramphastidae; genus Eubucco; species Eubucco bourcierii. The sequence goes on along the minus strand of VWZE01003445.1, from coordinate 23,464 downwards.
TCACCAGAGACAAGTCCTTTCTGCAGCTCATTCAAGTCAGCAGGCATTATTCATAAGTGTAGAGCCTGGCCGCAGATATCAAAACACTCTATTTCCTCTGAAACCACCCCATGGAAGAAATCCACACTCTTAAAATACAGATCATGTTCACTGATTTCATATCAATGGGAGGTGCACAAAGTTCTCAGCATCTTAAAAATTAAGGATATTTGCCTCTGAGATGGAGACAAGGAAGAAAGAAAACTTGGATTTTCTTTACAATCAGAAACTTCTGCTCAACTCACACAGTTTGACAGCTGAGCAGCAGCAGCACCTACAGATTTTCCTCTACTGTTGTAGCCCAAGTGAGACAAACCTAAACCAAAGCTAGCAGCAACTCCCCATATCCAGTTGCATCTTTCTGAAGATACTGAAATCTTTCTCACCAACAGTTTGTCCAAGTTTTACACCAGCTCCTCAATATTTTAAGCCCTATCTACCTCACAGCAAAAACTGTGTTCCTAAGATGGTGCCCCTACAGGTAACCAGAGACTCTTCTGACTCTGGTTGTCAGAACATGCTGGGCTACACACACTTACAGCTCTCCACTGAAAGAGTCCCAATCAGTTCCTGAGGGCCTACACACTGCTGCAACTGCTTACAGACAAGTCAAGTATCTTCAAGCATTATTACGCTCAGAGGTCCTATGACAAGTACAGTTATCTACAGTTTTATATGCTTTGTATCACTCTTCATTCAAAAGAACTCACAACACTAAAACTGCACTTACAGTGGCATTAATAAATTCATTTTACTCCATACTAGGTTTGTTTCCATCTTTTTTAGGATGAAAACATTTACTGTTGACCTACTACTAAAGCAGCCACTAATTTAATCTCACAGTGTAAACTCTAATAAAGACATGTTCAGACAGATCTCAAACTGCACAGGGGATTTATTGCACAGCAAGCTTCATCTGGAGGACTACATCTATTTTCCCAGTCATGTAAAACTTAGTTCTGGTGTGCCCATAAAACTGCCTGCAAGTAGTACTAATTGTATATCATGGGCTGTTCTATAGAAATCATTAAAACAGATTCCAGGTAACTTTCTTCCCTTTAATTTGTTTATTTTTAATGATTTTTTTTTCCATATCTGCAATGGTAATTAAATTAGAATCACCTTTCTACAGAGCAGGCTACATATTCATTTATGCCTTTTGGATCACAGCCTCAAGGTGGGCTGCAGCATTTCAAACTCTGGGAAATTAGGCATCACAATAATTGAGCATGCACCCTGTCAAAGGTGTTTATGCCTACTGAATTAAACCCCAAGGCTGTGTCACATCAGGCAGACAGGCCATTTATTTAGGCTTCCCTCATCTGAGTAAAGAGGCTTACTGTCACCTTGAAGGACATTACAGATTCATGGTCACTCAGGACTGTCACTGATAGTAGCACTTCAAGAAATGAGTCTCTTTGGACTGAGCTACACTGGAGAGCTGCTTCAACTCATCATTACAGTTCTATTTCCTTCCTGGAGAAAGAGCACATACCACCTGACAGTTCTGTAGCAGCCGTCTCCTCAGAATGCAAGGCAATTTACAGATACTAATTAACTCAGTCTCCCTCTCCATCAGGAAAGAAAGGAAATTTCTCCAAATATTATTCTTCAGACTGTGTAGTTAGGACAGAGAACATCTTGGCTTAAGCCTAACAGGTTTCTTTGGCTCACCAGGAGTTGGTGTTGGATTCCCAGTATTTCAAAGCCAGTATGTCAGTCATTAGCTGTCCTTCAGAAGTAAGTATCCAGGCTCAAAAGTTCAATTCCCACACTCTCACGTGGTTTTCTCAATGGATTTTCCTGTGTTGTTTTCAGCCTAGTCAGGAGGCCCTGGCAAGGTGCTCATTTTTAACTCAAGAGTTTCTGTTTCAGTGTTATGTGTTGCAGAGGTGGCTGATTAGCTCATACCTGTAACAGGTTAAACCCCGAGGATGGGTTAACCTGTCTGTTTCCCTCAACACAGAAGTGAGGGAAAAGAAACATGCACAAAAATGTCCAGGTTCAGATAAAGAGAGTGAGATAAGAGTTTAACATAAATGAGATAGTACAAATGCAGAATTACCTTAGCTAATAATGCAATGCACTATAACCCAGGCTTAGCCTATTTGCAGAAAAAGCACAGCCAAAGGCATCAAATACATCTGTGTGAAAGAGCTACAAAAACTTCAGGTTTATGCTTTCCTTTCCAAGCACAGAACTGATTTTACAGAGATAGATGCAGATGTAAGTGCAGATACATGACGGTACCCGAATTGTAAACGGTATTTACAAGCCATGCCTAAAGAGAATCTAGCATCCCTGGGAAGTCATTTACACACTGACGGAAGCCACAACATCCACCAAAAAAAAA
>VWZE01003445.1:0-14699 GCA_013396675.1 Eubucco bourcierii | reverse complement strand
TTGGACTCTGCCCATCTGTGCAGGCGGTCGAGGTCCTGCTGCAGAGCCCTTATGCCCTCCAACCCAGCAACATCAGCCCCCAGCTTGGTGTCATCTGCAAACTTGCTGGTGACTGACTCGATGCCCTCGTCCAGATCATCAATGAAGATGTTAAAGAGGATGGGGCCCAGCACTGATCCCTGGGGCACACCGCTAGTGACTAGCCTCCAGCTGGATGTGGCACCATTCACCACCACGAGAAAATTCTCAAAGAAAGGTATTTTACTTCATGTAGTGTAATTTTTTTTTCTGATCTAGCCATTTCCCAGTCTGATAGCAACTTCAGAACTTGTGCTATCTGTATGCTATACTCACTGATGACTTTGGGAGTTCAGGAAAGACAATATTTGGTTTGGTACTATTCTCCCTTCTCCCTAAGGACATTTGCTCACCTCGGTGACCTCCAGCCCAGTACCAGTACTGGGAGAGCATCTTGTTTCCAGTAATGCAGTGACAGTGGCTGAAAAAGCAGCATCTCTGAGGATGTACATACAACAACATAAGGTAGTGCAAGTCGTCAGCTTTCACAGGGATTTGCTTATCTCATTTTCTACATTGACTTTCCCACATTTCAAAGTTTCATCTTTTATATTTTTTAATGTCCCTTTGCAGTTCCACTCCAACAGCTGACTGTTGAAGTCTCCTACATAACCACATTCCCATGTATAATTTTCCTATATACTACACAATTTCAAGTGCTCTTTCTATGTATTTATGGTTATATTTAGGTTCAGACAAACTTTTCCACTTCCTTCATATTTGCAAGTCATATGTATTTTCAATTCACATTTGGGAGACTTCTGGTTTGATCCTATGAGTGTATTGACAAGACAGAAACGGTGACATTTTGTGCTCTACAGAATTCTGTAAACACACAACTGAAAATGACAATCAGAGAGAGCAGGTCATACCACACAGGAACATGGTGTACACTAACAAGAATAAAAATATCAGACCTGAACTTAGATCTGCTTTATTTGTTTAGCCTAGGAAACATTATTCAATAGTATGTGCTGTTGGAGCCAAAACCCTGGAGGAGATGGAGTTTCAGTCTATAAAAGAAAAACACTAGAAATGAAAGAGGGATGTGCCAGTGTATATGATTTCAAGAGAAACCCTCTCCTTCTTCATGACTTTGCCTTTACTGTTCTAGGTGGACCTGTTTTTAGACCATTTCCTTCAACAGTTTCCAAATTCCTAAGAGTACTGAAAACCAAAGGTGCAGCAGCTGACATGACAAAGAGGTGACAAGATACAGCAAGCTGTCTAGATGACAGGCTATTTCAAAGCAAAGCAGTGGAGAACAGATTTCGCTGTTGCCAAATCCAGAGTAAGCTGCACTTTTCAGCCTCACTCATAATGAAACAAAAAGTTGCCTTGCCCTCAACAGGAAAGCTGCAGGGAATTAACACCTTCTGATTACTGTACTGTGCAGGTTTGAGGCTAATTGGAATATTTAAATAGAGAAAATTACACTATAGGCTGTGAAAGGAAAACATGGTGATGTCTACTTCACTCATAGGCTTGCTAAGATGTAGAAGAAAGGAACTCAAAACACAGATAAGGCAGTCACTCTCCGGGGCACCATGTCTCAGGCGGTCTAGCTCCTTGTTTCTCTCTGCCGATTAATCTTCACTAACCACTTTCCTTCTAACCCACCTGGCCAATCCTCCAAGCTCACCCTGCGTGTAAGGCAAACCTTGGGGTAAGGTACAGGGGTGGGGAGAAGGTGGAAGGGTGGTTGAGAGCCCCTCCTGGGGTTTCTGGGAGGAGTGTTGTGTTTCTGTATTACCTTTAACTTGTATATTTCTGTAAATATTCCTGTACATAGTGTATATCTCTGCTTGTACATTGTGCTGAGCTGTAAATAGAGCTTCAGTCCTTAACTTCCAGCTGGTTGAGTTCTAGTCTGGGTCGTTTTACAAAGTGTGGGGCAGGTAACTCCCTAACCGTCACATGTGCATATCTGTTGCACAACAGCACCACAAATATCTTTGATTTAGACCTGCAGGGATCCCATATTATCTGTAGATAAGTTATTTTCTTGCCATATGCAACATCCAGAAGTAACACAACACAGGATTCAATCATAAGGCAATCACTACCTGAACAGAACACCCATGGAGACATATTACAGGTTAAAACTACCAATATTTAATGTCTACCATCTTTCTCTGCATTAAAGCAATTGTCCCCATACCTATTCTATTTTCTGTCAGAAATTTATGCAGAGTCTTACGATTATCAGATAAATGTTGGACGTGCAGGATAAATATGTCCTAGCACTTGGGCATTTTTCAAGCACTGGAAAAGCAGAGTCTGATAGTTGTAGGAAGTATCGTAGCACAGATAGAAACATGAGAACACGAGCTCCATACCTTGAACAACACTGATTATGGGGATAAATAAGACAAATATGCACTGTAATGCCAATTATATTCATACAATGAGAAGTCCAGTGAAGGTTAACTAATACTGAAGTCCATCCATTCCCTTCAGTGCACTGTAAAATCATCAGCTGTGATTACTTGATGCATTCCATTAATCTGGGTAATTTACTACACAAGGTGTCTGGTTGAATGAAATTACTAAATTGAAATATACAGTTAAACAGTAATTAGCAGTAGTTTTGACTGTGACTACAGCAAATCTAGATTTTTTTTTATCACCAGTGCTTCAGCTAAGATAAATGTGTATAAGCCTCTCAAAGGCTGGGACATTTTTCTATTCTGAGCTTTGTACAGCACTAATTATGGACAGACATTGCATTGAGTATACTCATAGGAAAAAAAATTACAGTATGAAGGAAAAATAATGTATTAAAAGTAGTCAGAAAAAAATGTCACTGGCTGTACCTATCCTTTCCCCTCCTTGTTTTCTTTTCCCCTTCTGTGAACTAGAGTCAGGGGCTGTATGCAGTTAAAATATCTTGCTGTCTTTGGAAGTCCTCACACAAATTAATCTGAAAAATCAAAGTGTCACAATAATTTCTCATCTGTGGAAAAACAAAAGGGAAATTTAGTGTATTTATACAAGTATACTATGCATATACTATACATGTATGTATGTACTATACAAGCATACTATGTATATACAAGTATATATATTTATAATTTATACAAGTAGAGAGATAAGTTGTGCTCTTTGTTTTTCTGTCCATTAAATACTAAATAGGATTGAAAATAAGTGTTGTTTAGCTGTGTAATATCTGATGACAGGCTATAAGATTATTGTATTGATCAAATTGGCAGGAGGAATATTTAGCGGTGTTTACTTTGGTTCCTTTTAATCTAGGTAGTAGTCAGCACTGTATGCCAAACGAAAAGCAGAATAAATCCAGACTTGATTGGTGTTTCCTCTAATGAAATCCATTTCTAATTAACCAGATTTCCCTGCACTCGGGACTGGCAGCACTGGGTCTTTTGCAGCTGCATAGTGCCTGTCCTGTGTTTCTGTGCTTTGATATAAAGCACATGACAAAGACTTAGGTAGCTTAAAATTCCCTTCTGCAAAATGACAGAGGATGAGTATCTGCCCTAGCTACAGAACAAGGAGTGTTTTGAGATCATGTCCTCATACAGTAGACTGAAGACAACAGGCAGGTCATCCTCTGTTCTCTCCTCCTTCACTACCTCCAGTTTCCTCAGTCCTGCTGCTTTTCCCAACGCACAGCTAGCCTCTTCAGGGTAGGTTTCCTTACAAGCAATAGGAAGTAGTACACACATATGCTAAACACTACAACCTTGAATTCCCATGGCCAGAGAAGAAAGGAATAAGAGGATGAAAGAAGAGAAAATAAATGCTGCCTTCACTTCAGTTCCCATTTACACATAGAACCTAATGGCTACAAAAGGCAGAACAGATGAGACAACTGAAGAACAGTCACCCACATACATGTGGCATGCCATACCTCTTCTCATGACTCTGCCACAACAGCAGCGAATGATACACAGCTTTGTATCGTTATCTCTTCCCTCATATTTCAGTACATCATTGCAGATTCTAAAAGACTCTTTGTTCCCCACTTCCCTATAGCTCATCATTGATTTTTCAATCCCTAGAGCAGGTCTGTCAGTCTGTGTGTACATCTCTGGCTCTGGATGATGAAGACATGTTTTGTAGCTGGCAAAAGACATTGCCATGCCTCATCAAATGGTGCCAGGATGTTGGAAGTCTCTCTGAAACACAATGTGTTGTTAATCATGGATTAAATATAAATACATGGCAGGCTTTGAAAATGCCTGGTTGTTTTCTGGGAAAGGAAAGTACATTTCATAGCTGAGACTGTATACCATGTGTACACTTGCTAACTTTTGGGATCATCTTTCACCTACAGAAACAGACCTGTGGAAATAGTTAGAGCTTACTGTAATTATAGCTCTCTTACAGAAGTTTTCTTGCAGCAGATGGGAATTGTTAAAGCTATATTTCATCATAAGTCAATGGAAATGCTTTCCCCAAGTGGACTGTGAAAAAAAAAAAATTCTACAGCTGAACATCTGATGTTCTGAAGCCCTAGCTGAGAAAGGATGATAGATTTCACTCTTACCAGCAATCCCCTGTTACATTTCATGGACTTGAAATGAGGTTGTAGCAAGGCGGATGCTGGCCTCTTCTCCCAGGTAAGGAGCAACTGAATGAGATTTAAAGGGCCTCAAACTGCACCAGGGAAGGTTTAGATTGGTCATTAGAAAAAAAAAATCTTCATTGAAAAGGTTGTCAAGCCCTGGAACAGGAGGTATTTAAAAGACATGTATATGTGGTGCTTACTTTGCATACTTTAGCAGAATACTTGGTAGGGTTAGGCAAAGGGTTGGACTCAATTGACCTTAAAGGTCTTTTACAGCCTAAACGATTCTATGATTCCTATAGCAGTCCTTTCAATTTCATCCCTCAGCAGATGAAAAGACTACATTCAAGTACTCACTTGGTTCACCAACTATGCGACAGGTCAGTATGCACAGAATTTCTATTAAGGATTCCAATTCTCCAGCCAACAAGAATATTTAACAAATAATTCAACAGGATGAATACAAGGGTCCAAGAAAACACTCATGTGATTATAAAGAATAGCAGAGCTATTTGAAGAAACAGACCAGACTGGTGCTTTCATTCATTTACACAGTTCATTAGTTCTTCCATAGGAGAAAAACAAAACCCAAATCAACAAACAAACAAAACCCAATCTGTTAGCATTAAGACTATAAAGAGCATTTTAAAAGGCAAAAGACATTTGCAACTAAACTGCTAGTAAACAGCTGAAGTCTCTTGTTAGGGCTTTCTCAGTTTTTCCCATTTGTGCCCAAATATACATATATGCCATCAGTAATTACTTCAGCAACACACAGTGTCTCCTGTGTGCCTGACATAACCCAAAACAACCATCTTGTTCTTACTCAATGTTTATTCATTTTAACTCAGTTTGCATAGCTGAATGAACTGTCAGTTCCAAGCATAACAAGAACTGTTCCAAACCTCCAGACAAACTAGTTGCCTAAGTACAAAATAAAGGTACTTTTAACAAGGTACTTCAGGGACACCTCTGATGTATTTCCCACAAAACTGCTCTGCTGCTTAAACCTGCTGATTAAGCATGCATGCAGGCATCATATCTCTCATTGTTCATGTTCTCTGTTCATCACACAGGTATTGAGCTGTAAGAGGCCTGAGCTCGTTAGGGCAGTGCCCAGTAATGAGACCTCAGGCATAGGCTCCCTCAGGGATGCAGTTTTCTGAGTCTGGAAAATCATAGGCTGACAATGATTTAGAAAATAATTAGAAGTGTAAACTCGAGGTCCAAATCAGAGACAAGGATATAATCAATGTTGCAGCATGTATTGTTTCTTGAGTTAGTGCCATAAAATGTCCTTGGAGTAAATAAAAACTCTAAAACTTGGTATGTTCATACACAGAATATCAGGTGACCACGTGCAATGTTCTATTAAAATGTATCCTGCTGTTGATATCCCAAGGACACAGTCAATGCAAAGGATTTATGAGCACAACTTTTTTACTTCCTGGGTAGCTCATTCCAACACTTGACCACTCTTTCTGTGAAAACATTTTCTCTCACTGTGCAATCTAAACCTGCCTTGTGCAGCTTGAGGCCATTCCCTCTTGTTCTATCACTAATTATCTGTGAGAAGAGACCAGTGACAGTCTCTCCACAATGTCAGTTCACTTAGTTGTAGAGAGCGATGAGGTCTCCCCTCAGGCTCTTTTTCAAACTACAGGCCCAGCTCCTACAGTCTCTCTTCACCAGTTTCTCCAAAACACAGCCAGCTGAGCCTTCACCCAGTAGTAGTGCTTGGGTCAGACCTAGATGCCTATCAGCAAGTTATGCTTTCCTATTTCCAACATTTGTGCTTCCAACAGCAATGACATTTGTTCGGGGTGGGGGGAAGCGATGCTTTCCTTAACATCAGGCTGAAAGATAAATTAAACCTCTCCTGTTGTGAAAAAAAAAAAAAAAACAACTGCACTAATATACATGTTGGGACATGTCACATATAAGTAGAGGTGCTGGATATAGATAAATGAACTAAATCTTACAAGCTCTGGGCATTCAGCACATGGGCTAGAATGCTGTAGCTGATTTACAGAAGCCCTTTCAAGAAAGATGACCAAAAAATGGGACCAAGCCCAGAGAATACCACCAGGTCATTCAAAATCTAGAATATATGTCCTCTGCTTGAAGTAATTAGGTTTCTTTACTGTATGGAGGAAAAAATGATCACCAGTCATACAGTGAGAGGTGAGACTGCTGTAAAGAAAACAAAAGCAAATTCTATTCCATATTCACTGAAGGCATGACTGGTTACGAGTTTAAATTGCAGAAGGAGATTTAAGTTATGCAAAATATTCTCAATAAATAGACAATCTTCTCAACCCTAGCCTACTTCTCTGTTAGTTGAATATACTGAATATATTGGTCAGGCATTACATATTGCCAAGTGTACAGGTTAATAAAGCAAAGAAAAAATATCAAGCATGAAAAAAGTGCCTGGCTCACTAAAGACAGTAGCAAAAATCCCCATTGAATAGTGCAGGATCAGAATTTTGTACCATAATATGATGCAGTGCTGATACGGACTTACTTGCATTTTATTTCCTAGTTGGTATGTGTAAAAAGAGACAGAGTAAGGAATATTTATCTAAGTGCATCATCTCCACAACAGAAATTAATGTTACTAGCAATAGTTACAGAAGTGACTTTTATTCAGCCAGTGTGCTGTAGTACTGACAAGTGGGATTCACTTTTTTCCTAAAATGAGAACCACAGCTGTATTTTGAAATGCCTAAAAGCCAGTTTTTGTGATGTGTAATCGATTTCCTGTTGATGGTGCAACCATTTTCAGGTATCTTTGTTTCCTGATACCAAAAAAAGAAAAAAAAAAAACCTAATCACCACCACCACATAATAGCAATAAACAGTCATCATCATCATCACAGCAACAACCAACCAAAGAACCACCACACCAAAGCCAACCCAGAACAACCGAAATTGCCACTGCACTTTTTTTTCACACAAATAACCATGTGCTGGTAATGTCTTTTTTCTTTTTTGTTTCATCTTGCATAAAATCCAATCTTCCTCAATTTTCTTAAGCACCCAAAAAACGCATGCTGGTAGGAACATTGTTGAAAACAGTAATTGAAGGAATCAGCTCTGAATCCCAGCCCTGTGCTCACCTAGCAAATACATGGCATCGCAGAATAACTGTCTTTACTTTGTGGTTGCACTGAGAGCAATATTTTACAGAGAAAGGAAAAATACAGAAAAAAGAGAGACTGAACAACTACCTTCATTTTTCAGCATCACTTCGACAAGAGTCCAAACTATGCTCTGCAAGTGTTTAATAATTTCACCCCCAATTTTGTACATTTACTATTAGGCAACTTCACATCAAAGAAGGTCTAAAGTTTATACTTGGGTTATTAGTTCAACACTTATGGGAATTCTATAACAAAAGGTTTTCAATTGTCTTTCTGAATTTCTCAGGAGAAAAGTCTCCATTTTGGGAGCAGACTTCAATGTACATTGCCAATTATAGTACCATGAGTTATTTTATATATGTATATATATTTTATTTTGAAAGGACAAAGAATTTTTAGGTAACTAATTGACTAATCTCAGGGTGAGAGGTTTAACAAAAAGTAACAAAGGATGTTTAAGTGTGAACACTGTAAATTTAGTATAGAGTATTTCACAGCTGAGTATTTGATCAAGTACCCATAAATATTAGCAACACACTGCAATTTTGTGACTGCATAATGAACCCAGATAAGCAAAGCCATGATTTCCATTTATAGGTATTTTATTAGACTGGTTTGAATTAAAATAGGCTGAACAGATTGGTTTTGCTTATTTAATCTGCTGCAGCTAGTCACAAATCAGAGATCCCAGTAAAACCACAACAAAATTAGACTCTGACTCATCTGTTCCTCCTTAAATGTTGTGGTGGCTGCCGAGACAATGACCTGTTCTGAAGGATGAGTGGGCTGCATGGAGACAGTAGCCAAGAGCAGCTGCAGGTCTACTCCAGCTAGCAGCTGATAACTGTTTCCACTATGTTTTCTAACTGGGATGATTCTATGACTCTTCTCACTCTGACACCATGTCTTCTTCTAGATCAGTTCCTGTGAGTAAACATTGTGTCACCTATTTGCATTGTATTGAGTCTACCTACCTGTAACTCTATACAGACTTCATAAATACTGAATTTATTCTTAATGTCTAACATTCAGTTCTAGAGCTCAAATAAATATACAGACAATTCTCTGCAACACTGGGCTTACAGTTTTAAGCCTGTCTCTCCACTCATGCGTTTAAGACCACCTTTCTGTTATGCTCCTCTGTACCAATATTTTATTGGTGAAACAAGGAACAAGTTCTTTACCATGAAGGTAGTAGTGAAACACTGGAACAGGTTTTTCAGGGAGGTGGTTGAGGCCCCGTCCATGCAGATATTCAAGGTGAGGCTTGACAGGGCCCAGGCAACTTAATCTAGTTGAGGATACCCCTGCTTTACTGCAGAGGAGCTTGGACTAGATGACCTTCAGAGGTCACTTCCAAACCAAACCATTCTATGATTATATGAATAAGTGATGACTCAATATTATGTATGAAGATTATAAAGCGCACTTTGGAATGCAAAAGCATGCAAGGGAATGATGCTTGCAAGAGTTATATTGGCATAATAAACCTCATTTTGATTTTCACTTCGGTTTTCATTTTGATCTTCTGGCTATTTTGTTCAATACTGCTGTGTTAAACACCCTTCTCAAACATCAGGTTAACACATGCTTCTGTCTGCTCAGATGTGACAACATTTTCACATCTACCTCACACTGATTGCAATTGAAGGTTTGATTTTTCTAATTAGAGAATTCAAGAGAGATGTTGAGACACTGGAACATGTCCAGAGAAAGGCAATGAAGCTGGTGAGGGGCCTGGAGCACCAGCCCTATGAGGAAAGGCTGAGGGAGCTGGGGTTGTTTAGTCTGGAAAAGAAGACCTCATTGCTGTCTACAACTACTTGAAGGGAGGTTGTAGCCAGGTGGGGGTCACTCTCTTTTCCCAGGCAACCAGCAACAGAATGAGGGGACGCAGTCCTAAGTGGTGCTGGGGGAGACATAGGCTGGGTATTAGGAGGAAGTTCTTCACAGAGAGAGTGATTGGCATTGAAATGGGCTGCCCAGAGAGGTGATAGAGTCGCCATCCCTGGAGGTATTCAAGAAAAGACTGAATGAGGCACTTAGTGCCATGGTCTAGTTGATTGGATAGGGCTGAGTGATAGGCTGGACTGAATGATCTTGGAGTCTCTTCCAACCTGGTTGATTCTATGATTTTGTTCACTCTACCACTGCTCTTCATCTACAGAAACAAAATAATTTTTATGCCCATTATTTTGCAAAACTTAAACTCTTTCTGCCTACGAATTTACAGAGGTTTACTCTTCATTTTAAGTGCATAAATACTCCACCTTTGACATTTCTTCAGGAAGCATCACCTCCATCAGTGATTTCAGTATGCTATCAGTTGTATGCTGATTATAATTGTTATTATACTTTGATAAAGACAGTAACAAAGTTTATCATTTGGAGGAGACAATCCTCTGACAGAAGGACTGGGTCAACATTGCTAAAATGCATCTCACCGTTCTCATGAATTCAGGTAGCAGAGATGTATAAGCAATGCTCAGCATTTCATTAGCTCTTCAGTGTATTTTGCTAGTTCCTTTCACCAAGAAATTATCAAGCTATTGGGCCAATCTATTAAATTTAAATTTGTGATCCTTTTTATTTAGAGATATTTGGGTTTCTATAGTTAGCTGTCATTCATCCAGTCTATATGCAGTCCATAATCTATCTTCTTACTTAAGCATCATTTTGTTACTGTGTCCCAGCAAGAATTAACGCTGAAATAATATTATGGCATCACAGACATACTTGAGACTAAGGGATATGCTTTCATTGCTTTTTGATATTTCTGTTCATGATCCAACAGCTTTAGTCTGAATTCAGTTGAAGAATAAGTCAGTTCTACTAACAAGAACACATTTCATTTATTTCTAATGAGATGATTAATAAAAAAACATTTGATATGATACTGAAGGAAGTAATACTGAATATAATGCAAGCTAAGAGTCAAATAATGAGCCAGAAAATATTCTGGCTTTCCACTCTGAACAATTTATGAAGCACTTGTTTCAGATGATGAGAAGACATCTCTAACTTGTAGTTCTGACCATGGGACTTTAGAATGGAATTTAGATAAACCATAAATTAAATTATACTATAGAATCATAGAATCATTTAGGCTGGAAAAGATCTTTAAGGTAAATCAAGCTCAACCATTAACCTAACATTACCAAGTCCACTGCTAAAGTATGTCCCTAAGCACCATGCCTACATGTCTTTTACATACCTCAATCACTTCCCTGGGCAGCATGTTCCAAGTTTTGACAATCGTTTTGATGAAAATTTCTTTCCTAATGTCCAGTCTAAACCTTCCCTTAGTGCAATTTGAGGTTGTTTAATTTCATCCTGTCACTTGCCGCTGTGCCTCCTTTTGCCCAGGCCAAACAAGTCCAGAAAAAAATCCACTATAAAGATTAAAAATTGCTGTAAGAACTTAGAACTGTAGAAGTAACACGAATAAATTCCAACATGTTAGAACCTTGCATCTTCTCTTAGGAAAATACTTTGTGAGTTGATATGATACTGGCACCAAATTCTGCTTATTTATCTCCAAGGATGAAGAGTTCTGTGTAATAGACTGTCTATTGATAACAGTGTTTTCCCTTTGCAATGAAGTGACCCAACGGCAGAGCGAAAGTCCCATGCCAGACTGTGTGTGCACATCAGCTACGAGGAGCCAGTTGGCAGAAGCTGAATCTAGGACAAGATGTCTTGGAGTTGTCAGCTGTGCCACTGCTTACATATTCCCTTGACGGTAGCTCAAGAGTTGGCAGAGAACTAGCAAGAGGGGACAGTGCTATCATCTACCTCCTCTCTGGGTTAATCCTATTCAACCTGAAAGGAGGAAAGTGGGAAGGAAACACAGAATTTCAACTGCAGTCTACAGAGCATGTTTCAGTTCACCCTTACTGCACAAAGTGAAAGCACAGGAGCAGCTTGCTATGTGATTTTCACAAAGGCAGATCTCAGACAAGAAACTCAGAATAAGAAGGATGAGAAACTCCTCACTCTGTACTCGGTTAAGTAGACAATATCATATCTACACATAGGATAAAACAAATTTTAGATCTTATAACAAAGGCAGGTTCTCTTTGTCCTTTTAGTTTCCTCCCAGCATAACAGCTAGGCATGCCAGGTGTAAAGAACCACATTCTCCAGATACTGACTGCTTGCAACTATCTTTAGTTCAGTAAAAATTAACTCTTACTGCTGCTTCCCCATAGAATGCAGGAATATGGCATTAAATGCAACTTCAAATCCTGTGCAGTTTGCCCCCACATTTCTTTCTTTAGGGTCCTTTATACCACCGTTTCCCTAGCTAATGAAATAATGCTAATGAGTTCTACTCATTAAATAGCATTAAAATATTCTAAAAGAAAATGAGACGTGATTCGCTATAGCATGTGTCAAGAAAAAAATATTTCAGTTCTTAGGCATAATATTTGATGAATTTTCTTTTTGCTCTACAGAACACTTCCTTGGAAGTCAGTCATTCCTGTCTCCTTCCTGGCAAAGGATGAGGAGAGTGCATCTCATCTCTTACACGCTCAACACTATGCAAATTCTGCAATTTAAAAATTTTTCTGAGTGACCTGCACAAGTGGAGGGAAGGAAGCTAAACAGCCAGGCCAGTAGCCATAACTCAGCAGCTGCTGGATGTATGTCTCTCTGGAGCATTACAAAGAGACAAAGAGATAAATCAGTGGGGAGCAAAGATCACATTCCAGCCCTAAGCATTTAAAAGAAAAGGCTTAAGTATTTGCTTTATTAGATTCAGTGGCCCAATTTTCAGGGGAGATTCAGAACAACACTAGAGACTGTAACTCTCTGCTGGATAGTTAATTATCCATGAACACTGCGGGCCTGGGAACTGAAGGAAAGGCGGGTGCCATTCCTTTAACATCAGTAACAGCACTCTAATGTTGATGTCAATGATTGCTTATAAGCAAACTAAAGAAGTTGACAAAATACTTTCACACAGTGTCAGCAGAAACACGTAAGCAACTGGTTTCTAAGGTGACATTTAGCACCCTTCAGAACGATATAAAGATCAGAAACATTTTAATGTGCTCAAGAAAGTGCAGTGCTGGCAGAAGTAGAAACCATTCGGTATGAAAACTCAGCAAGATGATTTCAGATACAACACTTTAAAAGCAGGTTAAACGAGGGGTTGCAGGTATGATCAGGTATCCTGTCTGTTGTTTTTTTCACCTTTCAGCCCTTCTCTAGCTAGCACAGAGAACAACTGAGCAATTCAGATGCAATATGCCATATACCAGCTAAAATCAGTAGGTCTGTAACCATGACCCAATCAGATCTCTGTTTCTGAATCTCCTACTCGAGTGCATTTGGAAGTTTCACTTACTCGGGCAGAGTTCAAGTCAAATGACAGGACCAGCTGCCAGCCCTTATTAATGCAGAGTGGACCCACTGCTAATGAAACTCAGTTCTTGGATGGAGGTTTCACCCAGCCAATGGTCATGCACAGCATGTTTCTGCCCATAGCACTGCCTCACACCTCACCACCTACCAGCACAAGCCTCTAACGACCAGAATGCAGAAAAAGAACAGAAATCACAAGTGACTCTTCAAAGGGCCTTGTTTTAAAATACTATGAACTGCGATGGGAATTAGTGTGTGCTGCTTTCTAAAACATCTCTCTTAGTTAATTTGGTGTACTTGGGGAAAATAGTTCATTCTGTCTGAACTCTTCAAAAACAGCAGTAGTATCTTAGGCTGCTCTGCAACAAGCACCAAGTCAAGAAGTTGATTGTATCCTTACAATTTATCAGTCTCTGTAAAAAATAAATCTATTAACAAAAAACCCAAAAAATGCACAAACAAAACCCAAACAAGTAAAACAAAAGAAACCACCACCTGAAAGGCCTCATGGAATGTTTTGCTTTTTGACAGATCAGCTGACAATGCATACTACTGTATGCTAATAAGAATTCCATCAGAGAATATTATTTTATGTTGAATAGTCTATGGTTGCCTTAATAACATCTTCAGGCAGATAATTTAAAGAGGTGTTATTCAAAATATTACACCGATGCATTGCTGCCACAGAAGTTTTAATCTACACAAGTCAGGGCACTTCTTAACTCAAAGCAAGTTCCCATAGCAACTGCAATCACACTACCTTCACATAAGCATTATTATCCTTTCTCACAAGATAAGAGAAGAGATACTCTGCCAGTCTAAAACTCTGCTGGGACACTGCTTTTACTACATTTGTAACTCTGATTTGTGGGGTGTCACTATACTCTCAAACCTTTATGACTATTTTTGAACTCTGCGATATGATTTATCCTGGAAGTCAGTAAGCCTAACTCTGACCTCACTAATGCCAGCACAAATCAAGATGGAGACAGTAAAAATGACAGCAGTACAGTTCTCACTGAAACACCTAGGGGAGTAAAACGAGGTTTGTTATATACAGGTTTTGTGAGAGCAAGCTGTTGCTACCTAGTGATGGACAAAATCTTTTCTTTAATACCTTTTATCTCAAAACTTGCTACTTGCTCTTCTGAAAATGTTAAATCCCTCAGAGGCAAACAGTAAAAGGGAAGGAGTACATTTTTCAGTTTCTAGATGTCTGTTGGTAAAGGAAATTCTTAATAACAGAGCACTAGAGGAATGAAAATATTTGATTTTTAAGCACCCCCAAAAACTGCACCCTGTATACTACAGATTGCCATAGAAACCTTAACTAAGCACACTGGGATTACTCTTTTTTATTTTTTTTTTCCCAGATGCATTCTGAAATAATACACTTCCTTCCAAATTTAAGAATCAGTGGCACAAATCCTCACACAATTTCACCACACCTCCTTTAAATTTGGTTAGGCAACATAAACCTGAGCTAACAGTTTGACTCAGGACAAAGAACAGTTGCAGCTCCTGAAATGACATTCAACAAGAGAAAGAAAAAAAAAAAAAAAAAAGGGGGGGGG
>VWZE01003444.1:130535-153157 GCA_013396675.1 Eubucco bourcierii | reverse complement strand
GATCACATTCGTTGATTCTGTGCTCCACAACCTCCCTGGAGGTGTTCAGGACCAGGTTGGATGTGTCCTTGAGCAATCTGTTCTAGTGGGAGGTGTCCCTGCCTATAGCACAGGGAGGTTGGGACTGGCTGACCTCGAGGCCCCGTCCAACCTAAACCATCCTACGCTCCCATGATCCCCGCGCTAAAGGCTGCTGTGGTTGCAGGCAAAGTCTTCTACGCCAGCACCCCGGAGAAGTTCACCTTCCAGGAAGCTTTTGAGAAGTGCCGCAGCCTGGGAGCCCGCTTGGCCACCACGGGGGAGCTGTACCTGGCCTGGAAGGAGGGCATGGACATGTGCAGCGCAGGCTGGCTGGCAGACCGCAGCGTCCGCTACCCCATCTCCCGCGCGCGGCCCAACTGCGGCGGCAACCTGCTGGGGGTGAGGACTGTCTACCTCTACGCCAACCAGACCGGGTACCCCCACCCCGACTCGCGCTACGATGCCATCTGCTACAGCGGTGAGTGCGCAGGGGCTGGGGGCCTCAGAACGGTTGTCTCTGCCCAGTGGCTCCCTGCCCGCGCCCAACCTCTTGCTGCTTTAAGGCTGCTTCGTGAGCAAAGCTCCTCTTTAGCATCTCCTGCCCTTGCTGTAGGCTGCTCTGCTCGGTGCCATGGCTCAGGAGCAGTGTGGGCAGCAGGAGCAGGGAGGTTCTTCTGCCCCTGTGCTCAGCACTGCTCAGGCCACACCTTGAATGCTGGGTCCAGTTCTGGGCCCCTCAATTCAAGAGAGATGTTGAGGTGCTGGAAGGTGGCCAGAGAAGGGCAGCAAGGCTGGGGAGGGGCCTGGAGCACAGCCCTGTGAGGAGAGGCTGAGGGAGCTGGGGGTGTGCAGCCTGCAGAAGAGGAGGCTCAGGGCAGAGCTCATTGCTCTCTGCAGCTCCCTGAAGGGAGGTTGTAGCCAGCTGGGGTTGGGCGCTGCTGCCAGGCACCCAGAGACAGAACAAGAGGACACAGCCTCAAGCTGTGCCAGGGAAGTTCAGGCTGGATGTTAGGCAGAAGTTCTTCACAGGAAGAGAGATTGGCATTGGAATGGGCTGCCCAGGGAGGTGGTGGAGTGCCCATCCCTGGAGGTGTTTAAGAGGAGGCTGCATGAGGCACTGAGTGCCATGGGTTAGTGAATTAGAAGGTGTTAGGTGATAGGTTGGACTCCATGGTCTTAGAGGTCTTTTCCAACCTGCCTAATTCTGTGATTCTGTGATGTGGTGCAGTCTCCTCTATTCAAGGGATGTGACCTGAACAGAAAAGTCTCCTTCTCTGGAGGCTTTCAAAGGCCCTCTGGATGTGTTCCTGTGTGCCCTGAGATAGATTGTCTGGTCCTGCTCTGGCAGGGGAGTTGGACAAAATGATCCCTTTGGGTCCCTTCCAACCCCTGCCATCCTGTGAGCCTGTGATTTGGGAGGGGAAAGGTGGGAGCTGTTTGGATGCATTATGTATTTATATTTGGCTGTCCTAAGTCGAGATGGTTTGAGGGGCTTGAGCAGAGCATTATGCTGGTGAGTCTCCATGCGGTGAGCGTGAGGATCCAGCTGCCTTTCTCCCAAGGCTCAGACCTGCTGAGGAGGTTATCCGAGCTCCCTTCCTTCCCTCCTGCCACCTTAAATTCCTGGCGGCAGGCACTAGAGGTCAGTGCAGACTTGGGTATGGGCAAGGTGTTCTCGGGAAGGAGATCTGGAGGAGAGCAGGGAAGGTCCTCTCCGGTCTATCGGCTGTGGAGCATGCGGTGGTTCGCTGTCTCTCACTGATGACCATGCCCTCCGCGTGTGCAGAGCCATGGAGGAGGAAGGAAAACGTTTGCTTTTCCCAGAGCCTCTCAGAGCCAGAAGCACCCAGCTGCTTCCCGGGGACAGGTGCATGGTGCACCTTGCTGACTGACCATGTTCTCTCTGATTGCTCTTTGTCTTGTGATGTAGGGGACGATGTTGGCAGCCTGGTCCCAGGGCAGTTCATCGATGAGCTTGGAAGTGGGCTGGGCAGTGCCTTCACTGTCCAGACTGTCACCCAGACCGAGGTGGAGCTGCCTCTGTCGCACAATGCCACGGAGGAGGAGGCCCGAGGCAGCATCGCCACCCTGGAACCCATTGACATCACAGCCACAGCCACCCAGCTGTATGATGGCTTCACTGTCCTGCCTGATCTCTTTGCCACAAGTGCCACAGTAGAGACGACTGCCCCAGAGGAGAATGCCACCAGGGAAGATGTCACAGAGGACTGGACTGCACCCGCACCGCTCACCACCATAGCCTTAGGCACTGCCATCACCACTGAAATGGCAGAGGTGAGCTCTGTGGAAGATGTCGTGGGGGTGACTGCCACACCAGGGCTCGAGTCTGCCTTGACATCCACAGTGGAGGATCAGCTGGTTCAAGCGACAGCAGCCCCCGGCGTGGGTCTCCTCCCCGAGCAGCCCATCTCCCCCACGGGTAAGTCACCAGCACTACAAGAAACCTGAAGATGTGTTTCTCCTAGATGTAACCATCCTGCTGGAAACAGCCTGAGCTCCTGCCAGTACGGAGGGCACTAATGTCCCTGGAGGGGTACAGGCTTGCTTGTGGTCAGGGGCAGGCTGAATGTTGCCCAGTTAGGTTCTGGAAAGAGCTCTGCTGGCTGATGCTTGGAGCTGCAGTGCCCACACTCTGCACTCCCATCTGCGTCTGGCTCTAAGATCTTCCAAGACAGGAAGACTTTAGAGAAGGACTAAAGTGACCCCCAAAACATTGCCCTCTGTGACAGAGGAGTTCAACAAATGAGGCAACCTCCATCAGAGTGGTTTTGGTAGGGACTGCTTCTTGCCTTGTTGTCGGGAAGACATCTCAGGAAGGGGCAGTCCCCTATCTGCTGTCTCACCGTAGCTCTCTTGCCCTAGGGGTGGTGTTTCACTACCGTGCTGCCAGCAGCAGATATGCCTTCTCCTTCGTCCAAGCCCAGGAGGCCTGCCTGGAGAACCACGCAGTGATTGCCACCCCTGAGCAGCTGCAGGCTGCCTATGAGGCTGGCTTCGACCAGTGCGACGCCGGCTGGCTGCGGGACCAGACAGTCAGGTACAGCCACAGCCGCCTGCTGCCCCAGGAGGCCTCTTCTCATTTGGCCACTGAGGCTCTACTTTGCTCTGTCCTGCTGCTCTGTCCATCACCATCTGAAGCCTTCCTGACCTAAGGCTGTCACCAGGCCACGATACCTGGTGGCCACTAAAGCACTCCTCAATCTGTCCTAGCTGTCTCCTCAGCCATGCGTGCATCCCGCAGTGCCGAGCTCCTCTGGCATGTGGAAAAGGTGGAGGGAAGCCTTTATTTGTCACCTCCAAGTCACAATAAGGCCTCCGAGCACCTCTAATGGTGAAGTGTTTGTGTCCTGCTCACAGGAATGCTGAAGAGAGACCTTCCAAAGACCTGTAGTGATAGGACAAGGGGGAATGGCTTCCAACTAGAGAAGAGCAGATTTAGATCGGGTGTTAGGAACAAGTTCTGCACCATGGAAGTAGTCAAACACTGCAACAGGTTGCCCAGGGAGATGGTTGGGGCCCCATCCCTGGAGATGTTCAAGGTGAGGCTCGACAGGGCTCTGAGCAACCTGATCTAGTTGAGGATGTCCCTGCTGAGCACAGAGGGGGTTGGGCTGGGCAACCTTTGGAGGCCAATTCCAACCCAAACCATTCTATGATTCTAAGTGTGCCAAGGTTTTTCAGGCCAGGCTACAGAGGCTGACCTTGGGTTGCCTCCTCTCTCCTTTTTCCAGGTACCCCATTGTGAACCCCCGAAGCAACTGCCTAGGAGACAAAGAGAACTCCCCTGGCGTGCGCTCCTACGGCATGCGCCCAGCCTCTGAGACCTATGACGTCTACTGCTACATTGACAGGCTCAGGGGTAGGTTCTCCTCCTCCTCCTCCTCCTTCTGGGCACAGCTGTGGGCCAGAAACGTCCTTTACTCCTTCGTGTCAGCACACATGTGGGTGGGATCTAGGGACTCACAGTTCTCTTCTCTCCTAACCCCTCAGGAGAAGTGTTCTTCGCCACCCAGCCGGAGCAGTTCACCTTCTCGGAAGCTCAGCAGTACTGTGAGAGCCAGAATGCCACCCTGGCCTCCGTGGGGCACCTCCATGCAGCCTGGAAGCAGGGCCTGGACAGGTGCTATGCCGGCTGGCTGGCAGACGGCAGCCTGCGCTACCCCATTGTCAGCCCCCGGCCTGCCTGTGGCGGGGACGCGCCTGGAGTCAGGACCATCTACCAGCACCACAACCAGACCGGCTTCCCTGACCCCCTGTCCCGCCACCATGCCTTCTGCTTCACAGGTACCTGCCAGCCATGCCAGCTGGGGCTGCTCACTCTGCAGAGGAGAGGGCTCTGAGGAGCACAGAAGACCTGCAGGGAGGTTGTGGAGCACAGAAGCACCCAACGTGATCAAAGATCACGTTGGGTGCTTCTGTGCTCCACAACCTCCCTGGGCAACCTGTGCCAGTGTCTCACCACCCTCACTGCAAACAACTTCCTCCTGACATCCACTTTCAATCTCCCCTCTGACACTTCAAACCCATTCCCCTTGTCCTGGCATTCCCAGACCTTGTCAATAGTCCCTCCTCAGCCTTCCTGTAGCCCCCTTCAGATCCTGGAAGGCTACTCTAAGGTCTCCTGGAAGCCTTCTCTTCTCCAGGCTGCAGAGCCCCAACTCTCTCAGCCTGTCCTCACAGCAGAGCTGCTGCAGCCCTCTCAGCATCTTGGTGGCCTCCTCTGGACCGGCTCCAACACTTCCATGTCCTTCCTGTGCTGGGGGCTCCAGAACTGCACACAGGACTGCAGGTGGGGTCTGAGGAGAGCAGAGCAAAGGGGCAGAATCCCCTCCCTTGCCCTGCTGCCCACACTGCTCTTGCTGCAGCCCAGCACACAGTTGCTGTCTGGGCTGCACTCACACTGCAGGCTCAGGTTGAGCTTTTCATCAATCCAGACCCTCAGGTCCTAGCAGGGGATGGATTTTTTAGGATGTCAGGTAGTGATAGGATTGGGGGGAATGGATCCAAGCTAGAGGAGGGGAAATTCAGATTAGACATCAGGAAGAAGTTCTTCAGCATGAGGGTGGTGAGACACTGGAAACAGGTTGCCCAAAGAGGTCAGGGAAGCCTCATCCCTGGAAGTTTTTAAGGCCAGGCTGGATGTGGCTCTGGGCAACCTGATCTAGTGGGAAGTGTCCCTGCCCATGGCAGGGGCATTGGAATTAGATCACAGAATCACAGACACACCCAGGTTGTCAAAGCCTCTCAGGATCTCCAAGTCCAACCTAGAACCCTGCTCTACAAGATTCACCTTAAACCATAGCCCCAAGCACCACATCCAAACCACCTTAAACACAGCCAGGCTGGGGGACTCCACCACCTCCCTGGGCAGCTCATTCCAGTCACTGATCACTCTCTCCCTGAAAAACTCTTTCCTAATGTCCAACCTAAACCTCCCCAGCTTCAGCTTGAGGCCATTCCCCCTTGGTCAGTCTTCATTTCCCTGTGAGCAGAGCCCAGCAACAGCCTTTCCACAATGTCCCTTCAGGTAGCTGCAGACAGCAACGAGCTCTGCCCTCATCCTCTTCCTCACACTAACCATCCCCAGCTCCCTCGGTCACTCCTCACCAGATTTATTCTCTAGGCCCCTGATGATGATCCTTGAGGTCCCTTCCAACCCTGACAGCTCTGCAATTCTGTGACCTGTCTCCTCAGGGACAGGGGTCTCATGGCAGAGGTTGGGTGCCTTGGGCTGATGCAGTTTGGTGACATCTTGGGCTGTGATTTTTTGGCAGCTCACTCCAACACTTCTTTTTTTTGTTCCAGCTTTGCCACCTGTGGAGGAGGACGGAGTCACCTCCATCTCTGAAGATGTGTTGGCAACCCAAGTGATCCCCGGGGTGGAGGGGGTGCCCTCGGGGGAAGAGGTGACTGTGGAGACAGAGTTTGCCACTCAGCCTGAGAACCAGACAGCCTGGGGCACAGAGATCTTTCCAACTGATGTGTCACTCCTCCCAGGTGGGTCAGAGCTTCCCTGTCTCCTGGGGGATGCTTGGCTGGTGTTGTAGGGTGGGCACACTCCCAAAATAAATGCCCTGTGTCCTTGTTGGTGGAGACTCCCTCTCAGCTTAGATAATTCTCACTGTATTGGCAAAGTCTGAGCCATGCACACAGGAGAAGCTACAGGTGTCTGTTCCTGAAGTGTCTAGGACTGAGCTGGATGAGCAGCAGAGCAGCAGACTCAGTACTGCCAGAGCAGCTCACAAATCATGCTGTTGTGTACCCATGATGGAGAAAGCAGGTTAGAAACAGACCTCAGGCCATGCCTTCTAGGGAGGATGAAGCTGCAGTGCAGTCACAGCAGCACCAAAGTGTTTCTCTTCCATGTGCTGTCTCCAGAGAAACAGTAGCTTGCATTTGGCATCTGGGAGTTGGTGTCACTGTGTCAGCAGATTATCTCTTCCCTCAGTTTCCCAAAGATCTTTAATTTCAAGTTGGTTAGGATTTAATCTTCCTTCACAAGTTTAAAGGGACACAAATTGCATCTGCAAGCACAAAGAGCTTTGTGCCTTTATTCCAGAGGTAGCAGTCTGGAGGTGAAGTCAATCAAGGAATTGTTAACAGCTGCTTTAAAACACTTCAATAAATTATTTTCCCCCTCTCCCTCTCTTTGTTTGCTCTTTCTCTTCCAGTGAGTCCATCTGCTTTTCCTCCAGCCACCTTCCCACCAGAGGAGACAAGCACCAATGCTTCCACCACTGAAGTGCCAGGGCAGGTGACTGAAGCTGGGGAGCATCAGGCCAGTGGTGAATCCTCAGCATCCGGCTGGGGATCTGGAGTCCCAGATACAAGTGGAGAGCCAACTTCTGGAGGCTTTGAGCACAGCGGAGAGCACTCAGGGGCTGGAGAAAGTGGATTACCGTCGGTAGACCTACACACCAGTGGCTTCCTACCTGGAGAAAGTGGGCTGCCCTCGGGGGATCTGAGCGGGGTCCCTTCTGGCACCACTGACGTCAGTGGCTCACCCTCTGCAGGGGAGGATGTGTTGGTGTCTGCTTCCAGGATACCGGAAATCAGTGGGGTGCCATCGGGAGCGGAAAGCAGTGGGCAGCCCTCGGGATTTAGTGGAGAGGTCTATGGCACTGAGCTAGCCAGCGGCCTGGCACCCGAGGGGGAAAGTGGACTCGGCTCTGGCTTCCCAACCATCTCCCTGGTGGACACCACCCTGGTGGAAGTTGTAACCACAGCGCCAGAACGGCAAGAGGAGGGAAAAGGATCCCTCGGAGTCAGCGGCGAAGGAGATCTGTCAGGGCTCCCTTCCACAGAATGGGACACCAGCAGTGGGGCCCAAGGGTTGCCTTCAGGAGCTGAGCCCAGTGGGGAGCCCTCTGGGGTGCCTGAGCCCAGTGGGGAGCCCTCTGGAGGGCCTGAGCCCAGTGGGGAGCCCTCTGGAGGGCCTGAGCCCAGCGGGGAGCCCTCTGGGGTGCCTGAGCCCAGCGGGGAGCCCTCTGGGGTGCCTGAGCTCAGCGGGGAGCCCTCTGGGGTGCCTGAGCCCAGCGGGGAGCCCTCTGGGGTGCCTGAGCTCAGCGGGGAGCCCTCTGGGGTGCCTGAGCCCAGCGGGGAGCCCTCTGGGGTGCCTGAGCTCAGCGGGGAGCCCTCAGGACTGGATGCCAGTGGAGAACCATCTGGAACACATGAGCTCAGTGGCCTGACAGACCTGAGTGGCCTTCCAGACTTGAGTGGCATTACTTCTGGCACCAGTGGAAGCGGTGAGGCCTCGGGTATCACCTTCATAGATGTCAGTTTGGTGGAAGTGGCAACAACCCCCACAGAGACAAGGGCAGAAGCTAAAGAGATTTTGGAAATCAGTGGATTGCCTTCAGGAGGTGAGGATGTATCAGGAATGGCCTCTGGGAGCTTAGACACCAGTGGTGAACCTTCTGGGCAGCCAGACTTTGGTGGGAGTGCTTCTGGAGCACTGGAGCTGAGCGGGCACCCGAGCGGGGTGATTGACAGCAGTGGAGGAGCCTCTGGAGTCGATACCACCAGTGGCCTACTGTCTGGAGAGGGAAGTGGACTCACCTCCGGCTTCCCCACAGTCTCTCTTGTGGATACCACTTTGGTGGAAGTTGAAACCCAGACCCCAGTTGCACAAGAGGTGGGAGAAGGACCCTCTGGGGTGATTGAAATCAGTGGGTTTCCTTCTGGAGACAGAGGAGTATCTGGAGAAGGGTCTGGAGCTGTGGAGACCAGTGGGTTTCCTTCAGGGACAGGAGACCTCAGTGGAGAGCCATCTGGGGTCCCATCCATCAGTGGAGACTTCTCTGGAGGTGTGGATCTAAGTGGGCAATCTTCATCAGCGACTGACACTAGTGGGGAGGCATCAGGGTTTCCAGAAGTCACTTTGGTCACTTCTGATTTGGTAGAAGCTGTGACAAGGCCAACAGTGTCACAGGAGCTGGGGGGGGAAACAGCTGTCACCTTTCCCTCCAGCTTTGAGCCAAGTGGAGAGGCCTCTGCCTCTGGTGAGCTGAGTGGGGAAACATCTGCATTGCCAGAAACTGCTGTAGAAACATCATCAGCTTATGAAATCAGTGGGGAAACATCTGCATTTCCTGAGGCTAGCACAGAGACGTCCACAGGGCAAGAAACCAGTGGGGAAACCTCTGCATTCCCTGAATTGAGCATAGAAACATCCACGGGGCAAGAAATCAGTGGGGAAACTTCTGCATTCCCTGAATTGAGCATAGAAACATCCACGGGGCAAGAAATCAGTGGGGAAACTTCTGCATTCCCTGAGTTTAGCATAGAAACATCCACAGGGCAAGAAGCCAGGGGTGAAACATCTGGCTACCCCGAAATTATCCTGGAAACATCCACAGCTGAAGGAGGAAGTGGGGAAAGCTCTGCCTTTCCTGAGGGCAGCACAGGAGTGTCCACCATAGAAGACATCAGTGGGGAGACATCTGCTTACCCTGGCATTAGGATAGAAACATCCACGAGTCAAGAAGCCAGAGGTGAAACATTTGGCTACCCTCAAATCATCATCGAAGCATCCACAGTGCATGAAACCAGCGGAGAGAGCTCTGCCTTCCCTGAAATCAGCATAGAAACTTCCACAGTCCATGAAATCAGTGGAGAGAGCTCTGCCTTTCCTGAGATCAGCATTGAAACATCCACAGTGCCTGAGGGCAGTGGGGAAAGCTCTGCATTCCCTGAGATCAGCATAGAAACGTCCACGGTGCCTGACAGCAGTGGAGAGAGCTCTGCTTTCCCTGAGATCAGCATAGAAACGTCCACAGTGCCTGACAGCAGTGGAGAGAGCTCTGCTTTCCCTGAGATCAGCATAGAAACGTCCACAGTCCGTGAAATCAGTGGGGAGAGCTCTGCCTTTCCTGAGATTAGGATAGAAACATCCACAAGCCAAGAAGCCAGGGGTGAAACGTCAGACTACTCCCAAATCAGCATTGAAACAGCCACGGTGCACGAAGCCAGTGGAGAGAGCTCTGCTTTCCCTGAGATCAGCATAGAAACTTCCACAGTCCGTGAAATCAGTGGGGAGAGCTCTGCCTTTCCTGAGATTAGGATAGAAACATCCACAAGCCAAGAAGCCAGGGGTGAAACGTCAGACTACTCCCAAATCAGCATTGAAACAGCCACAGTGCATGAAACCAGTGGAGAGAGCTCTGCCTTTCCTGAGATTAGGATAGAAACATCCACAAGCCAAGAAGCCAGGGGCGAAACGTCTGACTACCCTGAAATCAGCATTGAAACAGCCACAGTGCATGAAACCAGTGGAGAGAGCTCTGCCTTCCCTGAAATTAGAATAGAAACCTCCACAAGGCAGGAAGCCCGAGGTGAAGCCTCTGCCTTTCCTGAGATCAGCATAGAAACGTCCACGGTCCCCGAGAGCAGTGGAGGAAGCTCTGCATTCCCTCAGGTTAGGATAGAAACACCAAGCAGCCAAGAGGCCAGGGGTGAAACGCCTGCCTACCCCCAAATCACCATAGAAACAGTCACAGGTCAAGAAGTAAGCGGGGAAACCTCTGCCTTTCCTGAGATCAGGATAGAAACCTCCACGAGTCGAGAAGCCTGGGGTGAAAGCTCTGCGTTGCCCGAGGCCGGCACAGCAGCGCCCGCAGCGCACGGAGCCGGCGGCGAAGCGCCCGCACTGCCTGCTGCTATCCTGGAAGCAGCTGCCACATCCTTGGCCACTGCTGCAAGAACTCCCGGGGAAACATCTGGAGCTGTGACACTCTCGGTCACAGGCATCTCGGAGGAAACCTCTGTCCCAGACACTGTAATTAGCAGCAGCAGTGCAGATGCTGAACCAACGCAGTCACCCAGGAGCCCCGAAGAGGCTCAGCTGGAACTAGAGCCCTCCCTTCCCGCCGTGTCAGGACAGGAGACGGAGACGGCTGCTGCCCAAGACAATCCCCATCTGCTGCCCACCGCTGCTGCCGGCCTGCCTCAAGCCTCGCAAGAAGCCATAGATGCTTTAGGACCCACTGCACAAGGTACTGTCTCTCCTCCTGGGGGAGGGCAGGGAGGGGGCAGAGCTGTCACTGCTTCCACAGCAGAGAGCCTGAACGTGGAAGCAGATCTGAACAGAACACCGTTGTGGTAGGAAGCCACCAGGGTGTAGGTGTAGCTGTTCCACAGCTTCTGTCTGGCCAAATGGCACCGCAGCAGCAGGCACGGCCCCCATCTGGGTTGCTGCTCCTGGTGGCTGCAGCTGCAGCCCAGCACCAATGAGCAGAGCAGTGGAGCTGGCGCTTGGCAGGAACACGATGGAGGCACCGTCTGCTTGTGCCTCTCAGGGTGCCCAGGTCAACACTGGGACACAGATAACCTCTCCACTCTCTGCTGTCAAAGGTAGAGGCTCAAACAAGAGTATTTGTGCATGGCCACTGACAGCCACTGTGAGCAGCACCCTGGGGGTGATAGAGCTGGGGAAGGCACTGGGACATCTACATCCCCTCTGAAATGGCTCTAACCAGAGAAAACCATTGCTGCAATCCAGAGAAAACAACCAGTTGTTCATTCTTATGTAGAAACAAGACCACCACCACCCCCCAGAGGCTTCCACCCCGGCTACTGGGTGCAGCTGAGCCAGTTGGATAAAGCAGGCTGCAGGTCTCAGTCCTCTTTGGTTTCTCTCCATGCTGCCTGTTCCCCCAAGTGTTCCACAATGCTTGCACCAGACCAGGAGGCTGCCCGTGAAGGGAAAAGCCAAAGCGAGACAGCTGGGGTCAAAATCCTGTCTGCTCTCAGCATTACCTGCCCCAAGGGCAATGCTCGCACCAGGCAAACTGCTCTGATCGCCTTGGCACAGAGCGTGGCTGCCCTCGGGGCTGGGCTTTGTGCCGCTCTCTGCAGCTGGGATGGGCTGAACGTGTGAGCATGCTCAGAGCATGGCTACTTTCCATGTCCTTCCTTCCAGCCTGCCCCTTTGGGAGGATCCCTTGCTGCCAGCTGTGAACAGACACACGATTTAAATCCGAATTAAATCTGAGTGCCGTTGATGGCAAAAACACTCAGCTGGCCCTCTAGCACTCCCTGCCCTCTAGCAAGTCGACTGTGCCACACAGCTTGGTGCCAGCTGCACACTTGCTGAGGCTGCACTGATTCCTCTGTCCATGGCACTGACAAAGATGTCAAACAGCACTGGTGCCAGCACTGACCCCTGAGGGACACCACTTGGCACTGGTGTGCAGGTGGACATTGTGCCCTTGATCACCACTCTCTGTGTGCCACCATCCAGCCAGTTCCTTACCCAGCAGTGCTCCACCCATCCAGCCCATGGTTTTCCAGTTTGGTGACCAGGATGCCATGTGGCACAGAGTCAAATGCCTTACTCAGGTCCTTCACGCAGGACGTGTTGCTTCAGTGTGGTACAGAAAGCAGATTCTGAGAAGTTTGCTCAATTCCTTCTCTCTAAAGTAATGATGCTTCAGCTCCCTTCCCACATCACCTCCTGAACTGCTTCTCTTTTGGTTAATTTACACCATTCAGTGTGGGTAGCCCTGGGCTCAGTAAGAGTCAGTAAGTGCAGGGCTTTGTGCAGCTCAGCCTGGTTTCTATCATTTCCATCCCCAAAGTGTTTCAAATGAGTCACTGCCTTGCTCCCTGCGTCACTTCTCTCCCTCTGAGCAAACAGCTAATCACAAACCTTTGTTCAGCCCTGCTCAGAGCACCCCGGAGGTGCAGGCTGTGCTGAGCAGCTGCACAGCAGGTGTGGCAGGAGTGGGTGAGGGCACGTCAGAGAGGTGGTTCCCACTGCGCCCATCCAGCCTGGCACCACGGCCACACCACGGCAGAGGACTCACACACCCAAATGCCCTCCTTGCATGCCTCATGGGGTCTGGGTTTGGGCTGTGCCCACTGCCACATCCAAGCCAGCAAAGGCAGGGCTGAGGGGAAAGAAAGAAACCAGGGAGTGAAACTCAGGGGGAAAAAAAAAATAAACCAAACAGCAAACCCAACCAAACACCCACATTAGGGGGAAAAAAAACCCCAAAACTTGGGCTCCAAGTGAGGTTTTCTTTCACTGCCTTTTCATGAATTCCCCACGAGGTGACTGCCAGATTCTTTGGAGCATTTGTTAGCCAACATTCCTGGGAAGGATTCTGAAAGCAGACCATGTGTTCAGCACCTCATGTGTGAAGAAGCTTGAAAGCTCTTCTGAAACTGGGACATGCTGCATGTTTGCAAGGCACAGAGATGCCCATGTAGCAGCTGGGGTTTCTTAGCAGGTGGCAGGGAGGGCTAAGAGACCACCAGGTGAAGTTTAATTGCTGCAGATGGGTTTGAGGACACATGCATGGCTGATGCTCCTGCCAGGGGAGATGTTCCAGGGTAAAGCTTCTCTTTTTATTGGTAAGCTTCTTTACTGCAGCAGTCTTCCATGGCTAAGTGCAGTCCTGGCCAGGGGCTGAGGGACTCTCAGTAAGCCTGCAGGTGACACCAAGCTAGGTGGCTGTGTCTGTCTGCTAGAGGGTAGGGAAGCTTTACAGCAGGATCTGGGCAGGCCAGAGCCGTGGGGCAAGGCTCATTGTGTGGAGCTCAGCAAGGCCAAGTGCCATACCCTGCAGCTGGGTCACAACAACCCCATGGCAGGCTACAGACCTGCAGATGTGTGGTTGGGAAGTTGCGACTCGGAGAGGAACCTGGGGGTGTTAGTTGATGGTTGACTGGACATGAGCCAGCAGTGCCCAGGTGGCCAAGAAGGCAAATGGCATCCTGGCTTGTGTGAAACACAGTGCTCAGCAGGAACAGGGAGGGGATCATCCCCCTGTGCTCAGCACTGGTGAGGGCACACCTCAAGCATGGTGTCTGCTCCTGTGTTCCAGCTTGTACCCATTACTCCCTGTCCTGCCACTGCGCACCACTGAGACGAGCCTGGCACCGTCGTCCTGACACCCACCCCTCAGCTACTGATAGACATTGATCAGGTCCCTCCTCAGCCTTCTCCTCTCCAGACTGAACAGACCCAGGGCTCTCATTCTCTCTTCCTAGCAAAGATGTTCGTGTCCCCCAACCATCCTCCTAGCCTCAGTTGGACTGTCCCCAGCATCTCCCTGTCTCTCTTGAACAGAGGAGCCCCAAACTGCTCTCTGGTTTGCATCAGAAGTTTATTAACTTAATTAAAACCTTTCTCTGAAGAGGCAGCCTGCAGTCCTGGAGCAGTGTTCTCCACATGTCAGCTGAGTTCTGCACCCAGTCTTTTGGAGGCAGAGAAGTCCACGTTTCCTCAGCTTCCCTTCCATCAGACTGTTGGACATTGGAAGGGTCCCAGCAGATCAACAGGTTCTGCTGGAGGCCTACAGCTCTCCAGATGAATGCAGCTCTTTAAGGCTCTAGCAATATCTGCACAGAGGCTTTGGTTTAATTATTGTAATTAATTATTTTAATGACTTAATTGCTCCTGGTAAGTTGCTGGCTGGCTGTGTGATGTTCAATGGCAGGGTTTTACCTAAAATGGGAGAGAACATTTTCCCCCAGCTCCTCCTTCTCTTTTCTTGTAGGAGTCACTCTGCAACCACTCTGCTGTTTTCCTTTGCTGTTTGAGCTGTCAAATTGACAGCTCAAACTTCCCAGGAGTCTCTGAGAGGTGAATTTAATTTGTACCTGGATTTTTTTTTCCCCCCCCTCAGTCTCTAGAAGGTAATTATCTGGCTGGTCTCTGAGTCCCTCTTTGGATAATTGCCCTTACAAGGAGGCCTGTAAAGGAAGAGTGAGGGGCACGGCAGAGCCCAGTGGCCGTTCCCAACAGGCTTTGCCTTTCTGCCTTAGCTTTTCCTGTCTGCAGCACAAAGCCAGGAGTTTAAATCCCAGCAGAGAGGAAACCCAGGCATCTTGCTCAGGGTTTGGGTGCCATCCTCTCTGGTCACAAGCTGCTCCTCTTTAGCAGATGTTTTCAGCACAGAGCTGACCTTCTCTCACGGCTTCTTGCTCGCCTCCCATGCAGGCTGCCACGAGGGCAGTGCACACCTGGGCTGGTTCCAGAAGGGTTGGCATTGGGTCTGGTGTTACCTTCTTAGCTTGAGGTGGAGGATTTCAGCAGCAGTTCCTTCTCACCACACAACATTGCCTGGTGGTGTTTGCCTTGCCTTCTGTCCAAGACCAGCACCCATCTCTCCTTGGTAAACAGAGCCCTGGGGCTGTTCAGTCTGGAGAGGAGAAGGCTGAGAAGGGACCTGATCGATGTCTATCAATAGCTGAGGGGTGGGTCTCAGAATGAAGGTGCTAGGCTGTTTGTGGTGGTGCCCAGTGATAGGACAAGGAACAACAGCTACAAGGTAGAATACAGGAGGTTCCACCTCAAAGACAGGAGAGAATTCCTTATGGTGAGGGTGACAGAGCCCTGGAGCATGCTGCCCAGAGAGGTTGTGGAGTCTTCTTCTCTGAAGGCTTTTCAAACCCACTTAGAAGTGTTCCTGTGTGACCTACCCTGAGTGATCCTGCTCTGGCAGAGGGGGATTGCACTCAATGATCTCTGGAGGTCCCTCACAACCCCTGACATTCTGTGACTCTGTGGCTTACTGCTTTTCCATTTCTGAAGGACTCCTATTCCCAGTTTCCATGGTCTAGCAAAGCACTTTGTTTTCAAAGGCATTGTGAGAGTATTTATGGTGCTGCACCACAGTTATGGCTGACTCCAGCACCACAAGAACAGTCCTGACTGCCTCCAGCATGTGTCCAAGAAATGTTAGGAAGAAAGGAGTGAGACAAACTCAAGGCTTGCAGTGTAGCTCTATAACTCCCCTTGCTTTCTCCAGCCAATAGTTTGCATCTTCCAGGTGTTGCTTACATATGATATTTTGGGTTTGGTTTATTATGTTTTGAAAATCTTAAAATGAAGTTCTAGGTGTTAGACCTTGGGTCCCCTTAGTAGCAAAATATAGGACCTATCGTGACAGTAGGTCTGAATAATCTTCTGCAACTTCTGGGTGATATTAACTGCAGCACAAATTGTCTCCTAAAGAGCTGCTAATTTTGCATTATCCTCCAGAGGAGAGTTAATAATGTGTTCTAAATGAGCTTCCTATTCTTGGCACCGGCAGGCATTTTCTCCCCTTGCCTTTATTTTAGAGCTGAAGCTCTGGAAAATGAAGGCTGCCTCTGCTCTGCATCCTGTGCCACATTGCCAGTCCTTTGTTTAGCTCTGGGTAATAATAGCTGGACTCTGTCTTCTCTAGTGGCTTGATAAGCACTTGAGCTGCATCTCCAAAGCAGAGCTGGCTCTGTGGATGACTGTTCAGCCCAGCAAATCCACAGCTGGCCTCTGTGCAAGATCCCTGAGTGTCAAGGTGCCTGGCAGCTGGGGCTGTGGCCAGTGGAAGCAGTGAGTTGCAAAGAGTTTGCTGTTGCAACTGACCGAGGGCTGCAGCCACACTGATGCTGTTGGCAGAGCTGCAGCCACACTGATGCTATTGGCAGAGCTGCAGCCACACTGATGCTGTTGGCAGCTGCAGAGGGACTTTTCCTGAGGGTGTCTAGAGGCAGGACAAAGGATCACAGGATCTGTGGTTTGGAAAGCCTTCAGAGAAGGAGACTCCCCAACTTCTCTGGAGAGCCTGATCCAGAGCTCTAGCATCCTCACCATAAGAATTTTCTCTTTGCTTTGAGGTGGAACCTCCTGTATTCTACCTTGTAGCTGTTGTTCCTTGTCCTGTCACTGGGCACCACCATATTCACAGGGGCAATGGTTTGGAGCTGAGGCAGAGCAGGGTTAGACTAGAGCTGAGGAAGGAGTTCTTCAGTAGGGGAGTGGTGAGACTGGCACAGGCTGCTCAGGGAGGTTGTGGCTGCCTTCTCCCTGAAGATCATAGAATCATGGAATGGTAAGGTTGGAAGGGACCTCAAGGACCATCCAGTTCCAACCCCCTGCCATAGGCAGGGACACCTCCCACTAGCACAACTCACTCAAGGCCTCATCCAACCTGGCCTTGAACACCTCCAGGAAGGTTGTGGAACACAGAAGCACAGAATGTGATCAAAGATCAAAGNCACTTCAAACCCATTCCCCTTGTCCTGGCGTTCCCAGACCTTGTCAATAGTCCCTCCTCAGCTTTCTTGTAGCCCACTTCAGATCCTGGAAGGCCACTCCAAGGTCTCCTGGAAGCCTTCTCTTCTGCAGGCTGCAGAGCCCCAACTCTCTCTGCCTGTCCTCACAGCAGAGCTGCTGCAGCCCTCTGAGCACCTTGGTGGCCTCCTCTGGACCTGCTCCAACACTTGAATGTCCTTCAAGCATTGGTGAGAAGGGAATTCCAGAGGGGAAAATACCTCCTGTCAACTGCAAAACTGGAGTCAGAGGTTCATCAGCCAGCTGAGGAGTAAGTGCCTGGCTGGCAGTGGCACAGCCTGGCATGAGGATAACAATTGCCCTGCTGCAGAGCACAAATGGAGTTACCATCTGAGGCCAGAAGGAATTTCCTCCACCACTTAGGAACACCACAGAAGAAGTCAATTTTCATTGACTTATCAGGCAGCAGCCACTGCCTGACTGCACAGCCACATGCAGCTGGGCCTTGGTTCTGCAGGGAGATGGGAGTTGAGCAAGCACAGCCCAGGCAGGAGATGACACAGACTCAAGCTGGGAGCACACAGCTGCTGTCTGGGCTGCACTCACACTGCAGGCTCATGTTGAGCTTTTCATCAACCCAGGATGATGAAGGTCCTTTTCCTCAGGACTGCTCTCAGCCATTCACCATCCAGCCTGGAGTTGTGCTTGGAATTGTGATTG
The DNA here is from genome assembly GCA_013396675.1 of Eubucco bourcierii. NCBI lineage: Eukaryota > Metazoa > Chordata > Aves > Piciformes > Ramphastidae > Eubucco > Eubucco bourcierii. The sequence continues at coordinate 135,888 of VWZE01003444.1, read as the reverse complement.
GGACTTCCTACCCTGCAGCTCCTTACTTGGTCCAAGCCAGGATTAATTTCTTCTCTTCTCTGATTTCTGGGCTGATGATGCCTTGAAGCTATGGCCTGGGAGATGCAAGATGAAGCCAACGTCCCAGAGGGATGCATACTTCCATTATTCCCATGAGGAGGAACCAGCCTTTCTGTCGACTTCCAACAGCAGGACACCATAGGTGAGCTCTGCCATCCGTGCACACTGCCAGCCCTTGGCACCACACTGGCCCAGGAAATGTCCTGCTGGGGCTCAGTGCCTTGTGCTGTTCCATCCCCAGGCTGTGATGTCGTGGGGTGGAGTTCAAGCTGCTGGGAAAATACCTTCAACCTCACAGACCAAGGATGTTCTCTGCTCACCTCATGCACACAATCTGCCTGCAAAGACCAGGAATCCTTAGAGCTTCAGCTCCTTCCAGAGCATCCACCTGACCTGTTGGAGAAGGCAGGAAAGGTTTTTAATGCCTCAACTCCCAAGCAGCACCTCCAATCTCTATGAAATGCCTGCAACCTCCAGCTGGAAGAACACCAGAAGAGTGGATTAGAAGCAATGAGTGTGACTGAAGGTGATGAAGGCTCTGGCCTGCCAAGTTTAACAAAGAAGAAAGGAACCAAGTATGGAAAACTTAACTGGAAAGGGGGAGAGGCATGGAAGTGCAGCACTCCAAGAGCATCAAGTGCCTGGGAAGGGTGGGGGATGAGCATCTGAAGGGCTGAAGTGAAGCACATCTCATTTTCTGCTCCCTTCAGCCATGTGCAGCAGATGTGTGGTGCTGCAGTGCGTGTGAGCTGCTCGAAGGTCTCCTCTGGCAGTTTCTCCGTTTGCCTCTGCTCTCCCTCCTCTGTGGCCTAAGGCTGGTTTGGGTTTTGCCTTGAATTAGTGGGGTTAACTCTTCAGTGCTTCTCAAATGGTGAAAGGTGTTTTGAAAAGCTGAGAAATGTTCATACCTCCTTAGCAGCTTCCAGGCTTTTTTTTTTTCACCTGACGTTTTTGTCTCTTCTCCCCACCTTGGCAAGTCCCCACCTTGGCAAGTCCCCACCTCTTTGCTCCCACCTTGCTGGGCTTGCTTCTCCTCCAGAGTCCCAGAACCACAACAACTGATGCAACCCCTGGAACCTAGGTTTGCCTCCTCTCTCTCATTTTCAACATGTACCTGTTGATCCTGGGCATCTAGATTCAGCTCTTGCAGTTTACTTCCAAAGCAGTAAAACTCTGCAGGCCAGCACAAGTGGGAAGAGAGGGATTCCTGCTTGGGTAGTTCCTCAAAAATAGGATCCAGGAACATGACACTGGAATTGAATTCTTCAGGAGTAGGTTTGTGTCACTCAGGTTTTCTGGTAGCACTGCAAACACAGGACCTCCAGCAGAGCCTATCCTCTCTGCCTGTGTCTTGGATACCTTCTGATAACCTTCCCTGGGATATCCCCCAGGCAGCAGCTGCAGGGTTTGCTCTTTAGTGAAAGTGGCAATCTGTTGTCCCATGCTGCAAGAGCACAAGCTGTTAAGAGGTGAACTGGAAGGCTTCCAGATTCATGCTCCAACTCTTTTTTTTCCTATCCATCCTTTGTGTGTTTCAGATCTGCAGAACTGTGAGGAAGGTTGGATCAAGTTCCAGGGCCACTGCTACAGGCACTTTGAAGAGAGGGAGACTTGGATGGATGCAGAGAACAGATGTCGACAGCATCAAGCCCACCTGAGCAGTATCATCACTCCAGAGGAGCAAGAATTTGTGAACAGTGAGTACTGAGGCCAGCCTGAGACTATGAAGGAGTTTGTTCACTGGAGTTTATTGGCAGAACTGTCCAAAATTATGTCAAAAAAACTGCTGGGGCTCCAAGGTTTCTTAATGAGGCCTCACCCTTGAGCAAGAGAGACGTCCCAACTGTCCAGGCATGAGACAGGAGAGCCCTGTTAGCTGTTACCACTGGTGTGGCTTGTCACAGGAGGTGACAGGCAGCGAACTCAGTGACCTGTGCCAACGCTGGTGGTGGATCCATCCTCGTGGCACACTGAGTGCGGAAGGAGATGGGCAGACACAGAGATGCAGAGAAATAAGAACAATCAGGGACTAGTGGCCTAGAAGGACCCTAAGGATCCAGAGGCTCTGACACCAGAGGCAGCTGGGATGGCAAAGAAATGCTTCCAAAAAGACAGAGGAACCCTGACTCATCTTCTCCCTCCTCTCTGGCTCTCTCAGGTCATGCCCAGGACTACCAGTGGATTGGCCTCAGTGACAGAGCTGTGGAGAACGACTTCCGCTGGTCCGATGGGCACAACCTGGTGAGGCTGCAGCCTAGGCCATGGGCAGGCACTGGGCTTGTGGGGGTAGAGGGAGCCCCTTGGGTGGGAAGAGCCTAATGGTTCCAGTGCTGAGTGCTTGCATTGACTGGAGGCAAGCCTAAGCTTGGTAGGGCTCATGGAGTTTCCAAGCCTCTAATAAATCTGATGCCTCTGGGCAGCATCACGGTAGAGGTAACTGCTGTAGCAGCAGTGCTGGCAAACCATGGCGTCTGCTGCTGAGGTACACGGGCACAGCAGCAGCAAGGGTGAAGAGAGGAGTAGGAGAGAGTCAGGCTGAGCCTGAGGCAAAGGCCTGTCCTCTCTCCACAGCAATTTGAGAACTGGAGGCCCAACCAGCCTGACAACTTCTTCTCGGCGGGCGAGGACTGCGTCGTGATGATCTGGCACGAGCGAGGCGAGTGGAACGATGTCCCCTGCAACTATCACCTCCCTTTCACCTGCAAGAAAGGAACAGGTCAGCACCCTGCACCACAACAGCGAGGGTGGGGGGCTCAGGGGCGGCCGTGGGGCTGGAGGGGAACCCCCAGTGCGTGTGACTGTGGGCAGTGTCACTGCAACACGTGGGCAAAGGGGCGGGAGGAAGTGGCAGCAGAATGGCCAACTGGCAGGGGCTCCAGGAGAAACTTCCCCAAGGGCTTGAAAACCAAAAGCTAAGCCACCAGGGACAGGCTTCCACGGCTTCATGCCCAGCCATAGCCTGGCTCCCATGCAGCAGCTCCCTGCCCTGCCACAGACACAAGCAGCTGCCGTGATGCCCAGCTCTCTCCGCCTCACCAGGAGCCACCAATGAAGACCTGAGGCAGACCACTGCTTCATTCCAAGGCTCAGCACAGGATTTCCATATCCCCACACCCCTTATTTTTGGGGCAGTCTCCAAGGGTTTTAAGGTTTTAGGCACAGGAGAAAAGGACTGGTGAGGTCATGAATGCCCAGCCTGTGCCAGGTAGGGGCTACCTGGGTGTGAGCTTCCCGCTCAGGCAGGCAGGACTCCTCCAGCTCTCCATTTCTCTGCCCATCTCCTGCAGTGGCCTGTGGGGAGCCCCCCGTGGTGGAGAACGCCAAGACCTTTGGCCAGAGGAAGGACCGCTACGAAATAAACTCCATGGTGCGGTACCAGTGCGACCAAGGCTACCTCCAGCGCCACCTGCCCACCATCCGCTGCCAGCCCAGCGGGCAGTGGGAGCAGCCGCGGATATCCTGCACGAACCGTACGTCTGGGGCCCTTCCTCTCCGGGTCAGGGCTGCTGCACCCCTGCAGCTGGCAGAAGGAGCTGGGAACGAGGGGGGCATCCTCTGAGGGTGCGCTGTTTAGCTCTGAGCCGAACAGGAGGAGTCAGTGCAGGACCTTTGACTCCCTCTTGACAGACCACGGTAGCAGGACAGGTGTGGACCAGGAGGGCTGGCTGAAGGGTAGCCCAGGCACTTGCTGCCCAGGGGGCAATGTAGGGGCAGCACCAAAGCCAGGAAAGACCAACGCAAGCTTATCGAGGGCCCAGGCTACTTAAATAAAGGAAAGAACAAGAAATGGCTTCAGAAAGGGTGTTCTGGCACCACCTGCAGCAGTGGAGAGGAGAGGGGAGCCTTGGTTCCCCCAAACCCTTGCCTGACATCCCCCTGCCCTGGGAGCAGAGAGGAGCCTTGCAGCAGAGCTAAGGCAAGGGACAAGGCTGGGTTCTTGACCCCTCTGCAGCTGAAGGCCTCCAGCTGGTGGCTGACAGCCTTCTCCCACTGGTGTCCCAGCCCACTCCCAGGCCTGCCTACACCCCTGTCCCATCCCTGCTCGCCTGCAGCTTCCCGATAATTTCATCAGCCTCAGCCAAACCACATCTGTCCAAGGCCTCCCTGCCAGGTTCTGGTCCAGCTGGGCAATTCCAGATAAATCGACGGTTCCGCGGCCAGGGAAAGTTGATACAGGACAAACCTCCGCCCCAGGGAGGAGATGGAAGGAGGAGGAACGGAGGAAGTGTCCAATGGCAGCTCTGTGGCGCTGACCGCGCTGCTCATACCCGTGGTTTTGCCACGGACCCGGAGAGCTGCAGGCTGCTCCCAGCGTGAATCAACAGACCTAGGATGTTCCCAAACAGCTTTTGCTGCTTCCATCCACACTCCCCTGCAGCTGGCACACTGGGATGGTGCCAGCTTCAAAGGAGACTGACAGCAAACATCTGGCAACAACCTCGTCCCTTGCCAACCAGCCAGGGCTGTTTCCCCTCCTGTGCCCTGAGCACATCTCACTGCTGATGAATCGTTCCCTCTCTGTCCCAGGGGATGAAGGAGGGACTGGTTGGGCAGCAGGAAAGATGGGCAAGATGCCCATGCCATTAGCAGAGCTGTCCTTTTGGCTGGAGGTGAGGAGGAAGTTCTTCACTGAGAGAGTAATTTGTCACTGGAATGGGCTGCCCAGGGAGGTGGTGGAGTCACCGTCCCTGGAGGCGTTCAAGGCACGTTTGGACATGGCACTTAGTGCCATGGTCTAATCTTGAGGGCTGTGGTGATGGGTTGGACTTGATGATCTCTGAGGTCTCTTCCAACCCTTGCGATACTGTGATACTGTGAGTACGGGGGAGGGATGGGACAAGCCCCCGCAGGGAGGATGCTCCTGCCCAGGCTCCCAGTGGGCAGCAGACACCTTCACCACAGGGCAGAGCAAAGCCCAGCTGCGGGGTGGGTGACACTGAAGGGCCGATCGAGCGGGAACGGGCGGGCTGGCGCCGGGGCACACACCGCCGCCGGTCGGGCAGCTCCACCGGCGGCTCCCCGTGTTTGGCCAGGGAGCCGGGGACCAGGGCGGCCAGCATGGACAAGCAGCCTCTCTGTCCCAGCTCCTGCTAACAAGGTGCCTTTTCTTCTCCCGCCTCTCCCACAGCCTCCAACTACCAGCGCAGGCTATACAAGAGGAGCCGGTCGAGACCCAGCGGCAGAGCCGTGCACAGACCCACCCATTAGAGAGGGGCCGGAGCCAGCCAGGGGAAAAGCGAGCAAGAGAGTTTTAACGGAACACTTATATTAACAGAGTCCATTTCTTCTTCTT
>VWZE01003444.1:103883-130209 GCA_013396675.1 Eubucco bourcierii | reverse complement strand
TTTGCAGAGGGGAGGGGGTTAAGTTAAATAATAAAGATGATTATTTTTTTTTCCCCTGATTTTATCCATGAACAATGTAATTATTTCCGTTATTTAATCTTCCAGGGTGAACAGCACCTTTTGGGGTTTGGTTTGTTGGGTTTTGGGGGTTTGGTTTTTTGGTGTTGGTTTTGGTTTTGGGTTTTTGTTGTTGTTTTGGTTGTTTTTTGTTGGTCTTTTTCAGACTCCTCCTCCTCCTGCTGCAGCGTGTGGGGGGCGGGCGGGGAGGGCCAAGGGGGCTGCGGTGGAAGGAGTGGTGGGAGGAGGAAGGCAATAGGGTGGCTGAGACCCAGGATGTGAGTGCTGGGGGACGCAGCCCCTCCGCCCCTCCCACGCAGCCCAGCGCCCATCCCGGGCCGATGTACTCTTCCCAGGGGACCGTGCGGGGCACCAGCGTTCCCTGCACCTATTTATATTTTGAAACATATCCTATTTTGAAAGAATGATTAAATAATAAAGAGAGTGAAAGCGGAACAGGCACCCTGTCGGTGTCGGTTATTTTCTGGGCGGGGGATGGGGTCTGTGTGGTTTATGTGGGACCTGCCATGCGAGGCAGCTGGGAAGGTAGGGGGAACCCCAATAGGGTGCTCCAGGCTATGTGGGACCTGCTCAGCCCCAGCCAGCACCCTGGGTTGTGTGGGGGAGTTTCCCAAGGCCTCAAGCAAAGAGGGGCTTTGAGGTAGGATGTGGCTCCCCCTGGTCAGCTCTCCCCTTGGAAGGGGCTTAAGCCATGTGCCTAACACCCACCGACAGCGCAAACTGCTTCACCTGCCAGCTTCCAGTCCTGACACCCAGGGCCTTAACTGGCACTCGTTAATGAGGGAGCACTAGGAGCTTTCAGAAGCTTGGGCAAGCACAGGGCCGAGCCAGCGATGGTGAGAGAATGCACAGTCAAGGATGTGCCAATCTGGGTGCCCAGCCAGGCATCCCCAAATCCTCTCCTTGGCAGACCCCTTTCTCGTGCTGGGACAGAGGAGACACAGCCGTGGCACTCCAGGGCTTTCTCCACTGGTTTATTAGAAGAGGCTCAGGAAAACACATCTTTTCACAACCAAATGCTTGAAGAAGAAGGCACCAGAGTTCAAGTGGTGTCCAGGCAAGGAGCACAGGGAGATAAGGCACCGGTGCTCCCACTGGGACAGGCACAATGGCATCTGTCAGCGGGATGGAGACTGGCCGGGAAGAGGAGCCGGGATACAACAAAAGGCCCCAATCTCTGCTCTGCCTCTGGCCACTTTCGACCCTCACTTCACTTGCACCCTGCAAGTTGTAAGAGCAGCTGTCTGTAACGTGCTGACACTGTGGGAAGAGGCCCCCACCCACGGGGTGGCAGGGGCCAAGCAGGGTGGCAGCAGATCCTGGGCATCATCCTTGCATACATCCCATGCTTGGGACCGTCCCACACTGCCCTAGCTGGCAGCCACCCTGAGCAGCTGCGTGTGCCAGCTGCTGAGCAAGGTGTGAAAAAAAACCAACAAAGGAAGGAAACAAAATAAACCAGACAGAAGTCTCACCCCCAACCCATCTCGCCCCGGTCACCCCCAAACAGCCCTGCGAAACACTGACACCAGGCACTGTCAGGCTTGAAACATCCTCTGGCCAAGAAGTTGCTCTCCTGGCTCATTATCTCTCCTTGTAGCAGAAGACCCCGAACCTGCCCTTGTTGGGGAAGCCAAAGGTGCGGACACCAGGCTCTGCGGGGCCACAGTTGGCCCGGGGCTTGGTGATGGGGTAGCGGACACTGCCATCTGCCAGCCAGCCAGCGTCGCAGCGGTCCAGCCCCTGGAACTTCCAGGCGGAGTAGAGGTGCCCCACCCGGGCAATCTCAGCCCCCGCGTCCTGGCAGCTCTGCTTGGCCTCCTCCAGCGTCATCCCGGCCGGGCGCCCCAGGTAGAAAATCTCTCCTAGGGGAGAGAAGGGAGCATCAGTCCTGAGCATCACACGGAGCATCCCTGTCTGGGGCACCCCTACCCAAGCAGAACGCTGTTCTCTAAGGGGTACAGAGTATGTGGGATGCCACCCGTGGGGCACAGCACTTTCCCCGCTCCCCAGCCGCTACCCCAGCACCCACCTCTGAGCGCAGAGGAGAAGCAGAAGGCATCAAAGCGGTGCAGATGCCGATGGCGAGGGCCGTAGCTGCGGATGCCCGGGGCGAGGTGCAGCCCCCCGCAGGGCTTGCGAGGCAGGCGGATGGGGTACTGCACGGTGCCGTCTGCCAGCCAACCCGCGTTGCACCAGTCCAGCCCCTCGCTCCAGGTCTGGAAGAGCTGGTGGAAGGTGGCGAGGATGGCACCCTGATCCTGGCACACTCGCTCGGCTTCGTGGAAGTTGAGCCTGTACTGGCCGTGGGGAGGCTGATAGGGGAACACGATGCCTGCGGGGCAGACGCGGGACTCAGATAGCTCCACAGGCAGCCCACCCTCCCCGAGTCCACCCCGGCAGGGAGCTGCAGGAGTCCCCGGCCCATCTGAAATTCAGGCTCTGGGACAGGGACCATCCCAGGGTGGCACAGCCCGAGGCTCAGGCTTACAGGGATGGGACTGCTCTGGGCATGCAGGCACCAGCGGCGAGTTGCCAGCGACATCTGGTGGCACAAGGACACAGAAGCTTGGTCCTGGGGACAGACGGACCACCCTCGTGGGGACAGCACCCGCTCATACAGGGATGCACAGACTGTGATAACGGGGATGCAGGAAGGACCAACAGAGAGCCGTATGGACCACGGTCCTGGGGACGTGCAGACATCATCCCCAAAGAGACACGGACCACCCACCCGTGAGAGGAGGGACGACCATCACCACGGGGCAGTACAGGCTGCAGCAACAGGGACACAACGACCAGCCTCCCAGGAGGAGGCCACCACCACACGACATACAGACTGCCATCCTGAGGATGGACAGACCACTGTCACGGGGGCGAACGGACCAGCACGGACACTGTCCACAGGTACATCGACTGCTGGGAACAAGCCACCGCAGAAGGCAATGCTTGGGCACCAAGGGCGTGGGCAGAAGCACAGCAAGAGGGAAGTTTCTGCAGCCCTGAGCTTGTCACTGGACCCAGGGCTGAGTCAGGTCCCACATTGCAAGTGAGCACTAAGGGGTTGGACCAGTCACCGAGGCCATCACAAGGGGCATGGGGGCAGGCAGAGCTGGGAGGTGAGGGGGCGGCCGCACATGATGCAGCGAAGGGGGAAGATGGGTGAGTAGAGACAGGAAATGCTGCAGCCACGGAGTCACTCCCAGCTCTGACTCTACAAGAGCATCCCAAATATCCCAGCTGGGCAGACCGCTCTGGGTCCGCAGTCAGACAGCCCCAAGCCATCACTCTGTCAAACCAAGCATCCCAGCCTCTTTCTGCTCTCAAGGGGGCTTCCCACCATACCCACACACACATCCCAGCCCTTCTGCCTCTCCCAAGGAAGAGGTGCCAGGAGAAGGGCAGACTCCCCGGCTCGGCACAGGGGTCCCGCAGTCCCCAGCACGCCCTCACCCCGCAGGCGGAGCTCCACCACGTCGCTCTCGTCCTCCAGCCCGTCAATGACCTCGCAGCGGTATTTGCCGTCATCCTGCAGGCGCACGTCGATGACAAGCAGCGAAGCAGGGCGCTGGCCAGCCTGCAGCAGGTGAGCGCGGCCACGGAAGTCCCCAAAGGCCATGTAGGTCTTGCCAATGGCCACCAGCACGTCCTGCTCTTTGGTATAGTCATCTCGCAGCTTGGACCACTTGATGCGGATCTTGCGCTTGGCTTCCAGGTCGGGCTCGTAGCGGTAGTGGCAAGGCAAGGTCACGTTGGCACCGTTGGAGCTGTAGATGGGGTCTTTGGGAGTCTCCACCACCAGTCTGGCCCCGTTGAAGTAATCTACTGGGCACAGGGAGGGAAGGCATGAAGTGTAAGGCAGGGTCCAGGGCTGGGGAGCCTCCTCAAATCTCCATGAAGCCACTCAGCTCCCTCTCTCTCAGCAACTTCCTTTTATGCCTGAACATTCCATGAGAATCTCCTAAGCATCCCTGGAGTAACCCTACCTGCTCCCCTGGACCCCACATTCCCTCCTGGAGATGGGTCCCCATCACCTTCAGAGACAAAGAAGGCTCCAGCTCCTTGCACCAACCTGCCAGCCGCCACTCTCCACCAGCCCTGCCAGTCCCCAGTATACCTTTATCCTGCCCGTTGCCTTTGTCATTCATGATGTTGTTGTAGTAGAAGCCGTTGTAGAAGGGGTGGTAATTGCTGCTGGCCAGCCGCAGCAGGGAGACCTCCAGGAGCAGTGGGAGCAGCAACATGGCTGAGGAGCAAGGCTGAAACCTAGGTTGCAAAGGGGGAAGAGGCTGTGAAACGAACCCGAAGTCTGCAGAAGCACCCCAGAACTGCCTGGCGTGTGATGAGAGGCAGAGCCCATCGCAAGGACGCCAGGAGAGAGGTGGGAAGAGCTGGCAGAGCACCTTCCCTGCCTGTGGGGGAGGGTGTAAGCAACCTGAGCCGTGTCCCCAGATCTGCCCCACAACCAGGGCTCCCAGTCCCTGCCGTTCTCATCCTCCCACTCGGGTCACACTGCACCATTCACCACTGTCACCCCTTGGGGCTTGCGGAACTCTCGACCTGGAGCGAGGGGCTAAGGCCGAGCCAGGGAGTGGGCAGCTGGGGGAAACGAGATACCAGAGCGTCCTTTGCACAGGGAGCACTGGGAAAACACCACGTAGGGGGTGCAGGGGGGAGAAGTGGCCAAGCCCCGCTGCAAGCTTGGTTTACAGAGGCAGCCGAGCGTGCAGCCGTGCCGGGGAGGGTAGGAGGGAGCTCAGGGCTGCGTCCACTGCCCCGCCGTCGGACCGAGCCCGGCGGCACCCAGCCGGCTTGGCCAGAGACCTCCAGCTCCCACCCAGGGCTGCTGCTTTGTGCCACAGATGCGGCTGAGTCCGCCCTCGTGCAACACGTACGGCTCCCAAACCACGTCCCTTGGGTGGGGGTGACGCCCGGCTGTCCCCCGGCACCAGAGACCCCTGCCGCCCCGGGCTCTGGGCACTCGGAGTGGTGCCCTGCGTGTGGCACACCCCGGGTGGCTCGCAGCAGGAGATGCCAGCTTGCGAGCTTTGCCGAAGCCGGCAGAGGGGGCCCGGCACCTGGCGAGCCTTCGGCAGCCCCCTGCCAGTGCCGGCAGTAATCTGACATCTGTGCTCCCCGGGCAGATAGGGTTTGCCAGTGCCTGCAAAAGTGCCCCATGCCAACAGGCAGTGGAAGAGCCAGTGCTCACCCCTGGCAGAGTCCCATATGGAGTAGGGTGGCGGTCTCCAGGGACTGGGGGGTGCAACCAGCCACTCTCACCACAGGCTGCTCGCTCCAAGGTTCTCCTCTGTGGTCAGTGCCACTGCTCACCTTTCTGAGGGGTGTAGCCCACACTTGCCACCCATAGAGGTGTGAGAATCCCGCGCTGGAGGGCACAGGGTGCAGCCTCTCGACGGCCAGCACGGCGCTGGGTACCCAGCGGCACATGGCACCACAGCACCAGATCCCAGCAGGCACATCCCCACGTGCTGCCCACACATGGCAGGACAGGCTCAAGGCACCATCGGCTTCGCACCTTGGTTTGTGGGGCACCAGCCCTGCCCCATCCTGTGCCCCCAGCGCCCAATCACCTCCTGTCGCTCAGCATTGCAATGACATGCCAGGGGCCCTGGCATCCTCAGCTGCAAAGCCAGTGAGCATTGTGCTGCAGCACCCGGCACAGCAATGCCTGGCACCTTCTACGGTGATGCCTGGCACCCTCCAAGGTGATACCATCCCTCCCTGCCCTCCACGGCAATCAGGGTGCCCACCACCCCGGGTGCCAGCCCTCCCCAGCCCCGTAGCTAAGCCCTACTCACTGCTGGATGAGGGCAGGCTGCAGGCTGCAGGCAGTGTGCGGGCAGGCTGCAGGCAGATGCACTGTGTTTAGGGCTCTTGCAGGGCTGAGAGGAAGCAGCTCCAGGGCCTGCCTCTTAAAGGGAAACACACGCCTTTCCCAACCCCCTGCTTGCAGCCCAAAGTGCCCCTAGCCCCCTGCCTGCCCACCATGCTGGGTGACCGCCATGATGTCTGCCTGCACACTGCCTGCTCTCTGCCCACACGCTGCCCAGGAGTGCTGTCTGAGATCTGCCAGCTGCCACCATTCCCCTTGGCTTGGAGGAGAGGGACAGGGAGCAGGGTGCCCTGATGGGGCTGGTGAGATCCTGTGATGCCTCATGTAAAGTTCTGGTGAAGCCATAGTGTCAGAGGAGAAGAGCCACTCCTGCCCCACTATGGGCAAGCAATTATCCCCAAGCAATGGTTGTATCAAACATATATGTGGCAGGAGCACTACAGGCATGAGTGGTTCAGCATGGGTGGGGCGGGGCGGGGGGGGGTGGTCCATGCCTGGGATGTGCAGGCAGCACCTGCCTGCTTTGGGGGCCAGGACAGGAGCAGAACTGCAGGGTTCAGTCTCTTCAGGACCCACTCGGGGCTGTAGGGAGAAATCAGATGCACAGGAACCAGGGAAAAAGTTTTAGAGTGTCTGGCTGCATCCATGTGAGGAGGCATCATCCCTGGGTTTGAGATGAACCAGCTCCCACTGGCACACAGGCACAGCCCCAGCTCTGAGAGCCCAGACCTGACCATCAGGAAGGGCAGCACAGGGTTGGCACAGGCAGGGGATGCTGGTCTGGGGATGACTAGCAGAGATGGAGGAACCACGGAGCAGCGTGTGCCCTGACCTGGCGACCCACTGCCCCAGCCCGGCACGGCGCTGCACCCCCTGCTTTGTTGTTTTATGGCAAGGAAATGAGGCGAGGGGGCCCGGGGACGGAGTCGAGCCGGAAAGAAAACAACGCGTGCAAAAATAAACCACCTAGGGGCTGGTTGTGGGGTGAAGGGGGCCAGGACCCCTTCCTAACAGCACCCTGGCACAGTGTGCTTGGGATGTGATCTTGTCTGCCCGCTGTCGCCACGCTGATAGGGAGCAGCCAGCACGGAAACAGCGTTATCTGCCGCCAGCGCCAGCCCAGCCCCTGTCCCCCCCGAGGAGTCCTCACGAAGGATGGCTGTGGGACCCAGGGTTGGAGACACTGATTTTCCTTGCTCTCCTTTCCCCTGCACACCCACCCACAGGGGCTGCCAGCCCTCCCCGAGGAGGGACACAGCGGGGCCGGGCTGCCCGGGGATGCAGGAGCGTGACGGCCGGGCACGCTGCCTGCTTGCCTGCCTGGAGCAGGCTGCTCCACAGCCCACAATAGGAGGACGATTACATCTCCCAGCACAGCGGTGTGGAGCCACTGAACTGCCCGCATCGTGGCTAAGGGTCCCCAGACCCCTTCAATCCTGCCTCAGGGCCAGAGGAGGTGGTGGCATGGTGTCCCAGCTGCACCCCATCTGGCTGCATCTTGGCCGCAGGTACACTCCCCTGGCAGCTGCTTGCCGAAGTTGTCCATGTCACAGCACTGCGGTAGTTGGAGTGGTTGTTCCATCCCCTGAGCTGTGCAGATAGACAGCCCTCTAGGGGCATGCCGCTCCTTGGCATAGCTGCCCCACTGTTTCAGAGCCGAGGAACAAGGAACAGAGTGTGCCCACTGCTGCCTATGCTGCCCACATACCAGCAGCCATCCTCTGTCTGTCCCAAGAACAGGAGCATCAGTGGGGAAGAGGAGACGGAGGCTTCAGTGTGTTTCTTTTCAGCAACACATTCAGGCACAGCCTTTGTCTTGATGCCCTTCACCTTCTCCTGGAGAGCAGGAGGCATGGGGGAGGATCTGGGCACCAGTAGCCCCCTGAAGAAAGAGGAATCTCCTTCACTCCTTCTCTGGTTCCACTCTATTTTTGGAGCTTCAGGGATGATCCTGGGTTTGTTTTCTGCTCCCCAAAGAGGACCTTCCAGTAGAACCGCAGATTTCAGGACAAGCAAGGCTGCAGTCAGGGTAGCTCTGACCTGGGAGTATATGTTTAGGGCACATGTTTAAGGCTGGCTGAGCTTTTGATTGAACAGGAGCCATGAAAATGCCATCCCTGTCTTCCTCACCTCAAATCCAGCGGCTGACAGCTCTGCTGTGGCCTCACCAGAGAAGTTTCACCTTGAAATGCCACTTGTGCAGGACAATTCCAACAGGAACCTCTTGCCCGAGGCTCAAACTAAAGAGGAAAACCCACGTTGCTGGTGGGATGGAGGAGGCTGTGATCTGCACTGGGCTTTCCGGGTGGAGGTGAGAGGATGCTCTCCCCGACGGCTGCTTCCTGAGGAACCAGCTCGCAGGCAGCTGGCAGCACCAGCAGCCGACTCAGCAGCAGCGGGGTGCCGCTGCCGCGGCGTGCCGGCCCTCCCGGCCTTCCTGCTGCCCCAGCAGCCCAGCCGCGTCCGGGAAGAGCGTCCGAGGCGTGAGGACAAGCCGTGAGGGTCTGTGGAGGGAGAGGAGGGTGCCCTGGTCCTCACCGTCCCCACCCCCCGATGCTGGGGCTCTGCAGGAGGAAGGAAACGCCGCAGAGCGGGAAGGGGCTCAGCATCCGTGAGGGCGACTCGCCTTGGGGGTGGCAACGGGCAGGGGGAAGTGGTGGCCGGGCGCTGAGGTTGTGTCCCCTGCTTTGACACTGGTCTGCTCCTGTCATCCTTCCCCACGGAGCCTCTGCTGTGCCCCAGCTCGAGGCTGTCTCGCCAGGACTGGGAGCAAGCTGCTCTTATCTCCGCGGCAGCTTCCCAGTGATAAGAGCGGCGTGTCTGGAGGTGAGCCTGGCTCACTGTCCCCTATCCCGCCACCATGTCCTTGCCTCTAGCGGTGGCTGCTATTTGTCACCAAGCAGTCGCAGCCACAGTGAATTCAGACTGGTCTCCGCAAGCAGCCCCTCAGCTCCTTTGGTGCCCAGGGCTGGCACCCATGTTGCCACACAGGAGCCCACACCCCGTGGGCAGGGACCAGGGAGGGGATGAATGGCCAAGCAAGGCACTGGCGGCAGGAGTCTGGTGCCGCAGGGATGGAGAGCTGTGTAGGGATGCAGGTGGCCTTGGGCCATTGGTGCCAGCCTCTGCAGCCCCTGCTCAGTCTGGCAGAAGACTCTATACTATAAAGGAGGAAAGCTTTTTTGTGTTGCTGACTCCAGCACTCCTTCCCTGTCAGAGATCCCATCCTATTTGCAGAGGAATCCTTCAGCAGCATCCATCCTGAAGTCATTCCCAGGTGGACTCCACTGGGATCATCCCCAAAGGCATCCCTGGAAAAATCTAGTGCTCCCTCCAGCCCTGGGAGTGTGCTGGGGTGTCAGAGCCAGTTTTGCTCCAAGCTGGGGGATTTTCCCCAGGATCAAAGCCAAAGGAGGAGTCGTAGGGTGTGGGGTGCTGATAGCAGCGGCTTCCCCTCTCCAAGTCCCATCCCACTGTGCTTGGCCAGCTGTGAGCACAGGCTCCTACAGCTGCAACAGGGTGGAGGCAGTGGGGAAGATGTACAAAGCCTTGGTACCCTGTTTTTTGGGGCTGGGAAAGGAGCTAGGAGGGTCTGTGAAAGCAGGAGAGGTGTGGGGTCAGCACAGCAGCCAGAAGCACCCCCAGAAGAAAGGACCCTGGGGGAGCTCAGAAGGGGTCCTGTGGGATCCTGGGACCTGCCAGGCTTTGGGAGGTGTCTCGGAGGCATGCACAATGCAGCCAAGCAGCCAAGCTCCAAAGTTTCAGCTGTTTTTAATACTGTCAGAGACACCCCAGAGCGGGGCCACCATCCCACCCGGGCTCCCTCGGTGCCTGCCAAAGCAAACCTGCCACCGGCCCCAGGGCCAGCCCAGACACCCTGCCCGCGCTCCTGCCGCCTGCCACCGGCCTCCATCCTCTCCTACTCCTAATCCCGAGGGCTCCAGCTTTGCAAGAGGCTCCCCTCCACCCCATGGAAAGGGAAAAAAAAAACAGGTTAGGAGAAGGGTCATGGCACAGCTCTCTGCCTACTGCATTTTCCACCACTTTTCCCACCTTACCTCTGCACCCTTGTGGCTACAAACCATCTGCAGCCCCTTTGGGCACCACTTGGCCCTGAGGACAAGGGACCTCCAGGCACCCCCAAACTGCAGTAAGTTGTGGACAGTGGTAATGCCGAGGCTTAGGAGACACTGGAGTCTGCACTCTGGGAAGGGTGGCCACCAGGAGTGCCCAGTGGAAAGTCACTGGCAGTGGGCACCCAGTGCCTCCTGACGGAAGCCATCTCATCATTCCTCTCATGCCACGTGGCACTGACACCACAGGCAAAGACACCCAGGGCCTGGTAAACTGGGCAAGGGACAACAGCCAAGTAAGTTTTACAGAGTCCCTGCTTGCAGCCATGCAAGGAGCAGAAGGGACATCATAGGCTGCAAGCCCAGGGTGCTTGCCCTGAGCCACCTGAAACTGCCGAGCCTCGAGTCCCAGTGCAGGCAGGGAACTGCTGCCAGCTGCAGCCTCTCTGCTGGAAGCAGAAGCAAAACAGGGAGAAAATATGTCTCCAGGTTTAGCTAGGAGGATGCGGCCAAGCCCCTTCTGCAGGATGGGGTCCTTCAGTAAAGCCTCATTTGCAGGATGGCATCCCCCAAGGCTGCCCTAGTTGCAGGAGCAGGTCCCGCAGCCAAGCCTCAGTTGCAGGAAGGGGTTTCACTCCTGGCTAGAGGGGCAAATGGGCAGGAGCCATCCTCACATCCCACCTGAAAGGGCCCCATAAAGTGCAGTGCTGTGGCCCCAGCACCAGTGCAGGGCAGGGGAGCCCTCCTGGCTGCCTCCCAAGTTCAGGGACACGGAGAAGGGGGGTGTGAGGTCAGAGCAGGAGTGGGTAGGGGTGAGCAGGGCGTGGGCCGGGTGGTGATGAAGAGCAGCCCCGTCCTTCCTCCCTGGGTGACTACTCGTCGCAGCCCAGCAGCTCCACACGCAGGGTGATGCGGTTGTGCCAGGCCACGGGCAGGATGCGGACAAAGCGGGCATAGAAGGGCACATCGAACACGTTCTTCTTGTGGGAGTAGTTGTCACTGTTACCGTGGAAGATCTAAGCGGGGAAAGGTAGGTGTCAGCACCACCAGGAACCTTCCCACCACCATCTCGAGCCTCAGATACCAGGAGGCTGCTGCCCACCCTGCCCTGCCCCACACACCTTGGTGCTGTTCGTCAGGCCATCCCGGTACAGGGTCCAGGATGTGCCATTGTCACTGTAGGCCACCTTGTAGGCTGCCACGTATTGGATATGCCCAAAGTCACGGGCTCCTTGTGTGATGATGCCTGTCACCTTCTTCTGGTCCTTGAGGTCGATCTGGCACAGAGACAAGGCAAGGTTCATCAAGGCTCCTCGCAGGAATGCTGCTCCCACCCCAGAGGATGCTGCGTGTCCCAGGACGTGCTGGCATCGAGGGCCACTGCTGGACTCTGACCCAGAGTCAGAGTAGCTGATACGATACTGTTGTGACATAATCTGACTCTTTAGCAGCATCCCCCGAAGCAACTCAAAGTGGGACACAAAACCCACCTCAGCTCCCTCCCTCATCACTGCCCCTTGGACGTTTTTTACTGAAATGATCGATGTGGGAGTGGCAGTGAAGAGCATAGAAGATTCCCAGAGGAAAGGCATTCCCACTGGAAAGTGCTTCTGGCTGAGGGAACAGGCAGTTCAGCACAGTCTGTCTGTCGGGTTACAAGCAGGATGCTTTCTGTTCTCTCTCTGCTCTGCCACACTGTGCTGCTTTCTGCTGGCAGGCTACAGGGCAAAGCAGCAAATGGGCTGAAAGTCTCATTCATTTAGCTGCTATTTTATGTTTGTCAAGGGTAGCAGTGGCTGTGCATACACACACACACGTGTGTGTGTTTGTGTGTGTGTGTGTGTGCGCTCAGCTGAGGGGACCTGTGAACCTCTGCACACAAACAGCCTGTGGTGCAACAGCCCAACTCACTTGTGTCAGCCCGACCCCGTCCACAGGCGTTTTGATAAGCTGCTTTATTCAGGGCTGTGAAGCAGCTGCTTTTAATTAGCTCCCAAATGAAAAGCAGGACAAATATCTAAACTGCTTCGTCCTATTATGTCATGGAATCATGTGAAAAGTATAAAAACAGGGGAGGAAAGGAAACCGAGAAGGAAGTTTCAAAACTATTTGTTCCCATTCCAGACTGGGAAGAGAAAAGCAGACCTGAATTTTTTTTCCTGCAAAACAGAAAGGCGGTGCCCTGGGCAGCTTGGAGGGGCTGGGGCAGTCACCCCAAGCTAGGATGGCATTTCTCATGGCAGCGATGCAGAACTGGGGTGCTGCAGGCTCGCTGCACTAGGGCACTGTCCCCAGAGGCAGTGGTATTTCTGACCCAGAGCTCCAGCACTGCTCTTAAAACCAGTGGCTGTAGCCCCGTCCTGGCCTGCCCCTGCCACCCCACTACTCTTGAGAGCACTGCCAGCCTCCATGCCCCACAGCAAGGCTCCAGCAGCACCATCCCAGAGCCTCTGACCAGCCTCTCCCACTCTGCCCATCCTTCAAGCCACCCCAGCACGGGCAGCCCTGGGCACAGCTGGGGAGGAGCTGAAAGGAGGCCGACAGAGGGAGAGCGCCAAGACCCACCTGCAGCCACTCGGACTGGCCGTTGTGGAGTGCTGTCCAGGCATTGGTTTTGCCCGTCTTGTCCAGGCGGGCATAGTGGGGGTGCCAGGTAAAGGCGTCGATGCCCCAGGTCTTGAAGACGCTGGAGGCTGTGATCTGCTGGTCGGAGATGAGGCGAGACTTCATGCCCAGGGGGTCGGAGCAACCTGCCGTGTTGAAATACACTGTAACACAACGGTTTACACAGACAGTGAAGAGGGAACAGTCCACAGCACCGGCGCTAGCTAACCCCCCCAGCCCACACCTAACCCAGCCCCTTTCCCACTGCCCGCAGGAGAGGCAGAGACAGGCAGGGAGTGGCTCAGCAGAGGCACAGGACTGCAGCCAGCTCGCCTCTGCCCGGGATGCTTTAGCTATTGCCTAGCTCACAGTGCCTCCTGCTGCAGGGCCAGGCAGGCGTCCGCAGCGCAGCCCCGGCGTGAGGCAGAGGAGCTTTGTCACGGCTGAAGTGAGCCGTGCAAAGACAAGCCCGGCTGAAAGCACAGCGAGCACCACACCCTGGCGGCGGCAGGACGCGACCCAAGCCCCCATGGCAACCCATTCCCAACCCAGCACGCAGGTCGTGCCTCAGGGCAGGAATGCAGGAGGCACAGGGAAAGGGCTCAGGCTAATCATCCCTCACGTTTCGCAGAGGACTTTGATCCTCTGGTGCTTTTCAAGCTCTCCGGCATGAAAAGTCTGCAGCTCCGACTGGGAGGGGGCACAATAAAAAAAAACCACCACCACCATCTCGGGAAGGTGTCAGCAGTGCGTTAAGGACAGCCTGAGCCCAGCTGAGTGCTGGCACCAACAGCCTGCGCTCCCCAAAAGCGCCCATGGGCATTTGAAGAGCAGGTTTAGACTGGATGTTAGGAACAAGTTCTTTACTATGAGGGTGGTGGAGCACTGCAACAGGTTGCCCAGGGAGGTGGTTGAGGCCCCTTTCCTGGAGACATTCAAGGTGAGGCTCGATGGGGCCCTGGGTGAGCTGGGCTAGTGGGGATGTCCCTGCTGAGTGCAGGGGGGCTGGACTGGATGACCTCTAGGGGACCCTTACAGCCCAGAACATTCTATGATTCTATGATTTCTAGGCCTCACACAGCCAGCCTGAGAGAAAAGTGCTGGCACAGCTCCTGCCCCAGGGCATGTGAACCAGCAGAAGGGGCCATGCTGTGTGCCATGTCCCCCGGGGTCCTGCAGCCCCTGGGGAGGGGAAGGGCCCCAGCATTTACCGTTCATCTCGCAGCCGATGAGCTCAAAGCGCAGGGTGCAAGCACGGCGGCACATCACGGGGTAGATGCGGATGAACTGGGCAGTGATGGGGGGGTTGAACATGTTGGTCTGCATGGTGCCATAGTCCACATTCCCCTGGAAAACCTGCAAGGGCGAGTAGGGCTGAGTGTCCCAGCTGCCCTGCAGCTCCCTGCACCAAAGCTCTTGCCCCAGCAGACGGAAGACCTCAGCAGCACAGGAGCGGAGGAAGCTGGGCTCTGCTTTCATGCCCATGAGCAGTGCAGGAGCTTGCAGCAGCTCTTACCCTCTTGGCAGAGCTTTGCAACACTCCCTGCCCCATCCTAGCCCCACAGAATCATTCAGCTTGAAAAAGCCCCTCGGGACCATCAGGTCCAACCATTAACCCTGCTCTACAAAGTTCACCCCTAAACCATATCCACCACCTCTAAACCACCTTTAAACACACCCATGGTTGGTGACCACCACCCTGGGCAGCTTAGTCCAATGCCTGACCACCCCTTCTGTGAAAAAAAAAATCTTTCCTAATGTCCAGTCCAAGTCTACTCTGTTGCAGTTTGAGGCCATTCCCTCTTGTTCTGTCATGCAGCAACTCCCTCCCTCTGCAGTGATGCTTCTTAAACAGTGACAAGCAGAAAGGTCTCACTTGTCTGTTTTTAAGGCAGTAAGCAGCCAGGTCATGGTTTCAAGCATTTTTTTCACAAGAGAAACTCTTCCCATTTGTTTAAAGCAGGGCAGACACTTCAAAAAGACAACCAGGAGACGTCATGAGAAGCTGAGAGTGCAAAAGCACTGTGGCCAGCGATGATCCCTGCTCTGAAAGCAAGACAGAGGCAGCTCATGCTTGGTGCAGGCACAGCGCTGAGCCACATGAGCTGTTCACCACAGCTGCCAGGCCATGCCCAGTTCCCACAGCATGGCAGCGACACAGATGTTATCAGAATGACCTACATAAGGCAGTGCTGATGCTTTGGTCTTGCTTATTATGGTCAATTAAACAGAGCCAGAGAGTGCTGCCTGGCGCTGGAACCGCCTGTGCTGTCTCACTGCCAGGATGTGGGCAGGGACTTGTGACAAGGGCTTGGAGTGATAGGACAAGGGGGAACAGATTGAAGCTTCAAGAAGGCAGACTGAGACTGGAGATTAGGAAGAAATTTTTGACAGTGAGGGTGGTGAGACACTGGAACAGGTTGCCCAGGGAGACTGTGGATGCCCACTTCCTGGTTGGATGAGACCTTGAGTAACCTGGTCTAGTACAAGGTGTTCCGGCACAGCAGCAGAGTTGCAGCTGGATAATCTTTGAGGTCCCTTCCAACCCAAACCATTCCATGATTCTATGACAGCTCCCAGCATGGCTTTGACCCAGGTCAGAAGCTTTCCCATGCAGGAGGACAGTTTAGGATGCAGCTCACAGCCACCCCAACACCTGCAGTGCGGCTGTGTGAGGGGAGCTAGCACAGCCCCTGCACTGAACATCTCAACCCACCTTGTCTGCATCCTGCTTCTCATCCTTGAAGAAGGTGAACTCCCTCCCATCCAGGCTGTAGGCCACCTTGTAGGCGCGGACGTACTCGGCCTTGCCCACGCGGCGGGCACCCTGCGTGATGATCCCGCTCAGCCGCATCTTCCGCAGCAGGTTGGCCTGGCCAGGAGGAGGACAGCACGAGTCAGGATGGGGTGCACAGCTCCTGCCCCCACCAGCACCACTGAGCCTGCCCAGGGAGGGTGGGCTCACACTCAAAGAGCCAGAACCAGGAGAGGGGCTGCCCAGAACGCTGTGAGTTCTTACATCCCTCCAGCTTTGTGTCTAAGGGTGGGCAGAGAAGGGGAAATTGCCATCCCTGGGCCCCCATCTCCCCATCGAGGACCTTGCCTCTTCCAGGTGGCACCTTGCTGCAGAAATTCAGCCCTGCCACCATAAACAGAGAAATCTGAGACCAGCCCAGCAAGATCAGTCATGGGTACCATGGCTGCCCACCACACCAGTGCTGCCAGTGCTGCCATCGGTACCTGAATCCAGGGGCTCTTGTCGTAGTCGCTGGAGGTCCAGGCATTGACAATGCCGTGGTTGTTGAGGCGGGCAAGCTCTGGGCCCCAGCGCTGGAGGCCAAGGAAGCCATAGTAGACAGAGGATGCAGAGAGCTGGGCATCAGAGATGGCTCCTCCTTCCATGCCCAGGAGAACAGCACAGCCTAGGGGCAGTGGGGACACCAGCAACAAAGACAGACGGTGAGATGGTGACCACGGAGCAAAACCAAGGGGTCATTTGCCTGTTGTTTGGGGACACCAGTGGAGATGGAGACCAGCACTAGGACCTGCCTGTCCCTTAGGTGCGTGTCCCATCTCCAGCCTTCAGCCAAAACCACACCATCCTTCAGCCCCTCTCACAGCCCTGCGGGGTGAAAGGGCTGCTCCAGACCCCCTCTAGAAAGGAGATGGCATCTTCATGGCGTTGGCCCCTCCATCGGGACTAAGCTTGCTGGCCCCAAGGGCAGCTGGCATGCAGGCAGCCACAGCCACCCTCCAGATCCCATTAACAAACTGGTGAGGTCTCTCCTGGGCACCTTGGCAATGGAGGGCAGGACTGTGGGGCACAAGGAGGGTTTCTGTACAGCTGGTGGCAGACTTACGGACTTGGCAGGTCTTCCCCAGGAATGGAGAAGGACACTTGCAGGTGTAGTCCCCGTCCAGGTCCAGGCATGTGCCTCCATTTTTGCAAGGCTGGGAGTAGCACTCGTTCCTGTCTAGAAGATAGAGTGGGGGAGCTCAAGAGGTGACCCCAAAGCCAGTGCCAAGGAGGGGATCCCTCATTCAGCGCAGCAATAAAAGGGAGCTGTCCCCTGAACAAGCACCACGGCCACGTTCCTGTGGACACAGCAGTGTAAGGATTAAGCTCTAATCCAAGCTGCCACCTAAGCCTTGTCCCCACTGACTGCAGCCAGATGGGTGCAGTGGGACACACGTCCAAAGAAAGGCTGGGGGGTGCCACAGAGCAGGCTGAGCCTCAAGGCACCCCTGAGACACTCTGTCCCCTCCAGGGATGCAGAGCAAGGCTCAGCCACTGCTGGACGCGGTCCTCCCCCCAACCCTGCAAGATCCAAACCAGTCCATGGCCCAACACAGCCACAGCTGCAAACACCCTCCAGATGTCCCCAGGGGGTCCCCAGGCTCTTAGAGACAGAGCAGCCCCGCACTGTCCGTGCTGTACTCACTGTTCTGGCAGTGCACCCCATCATACCCTGCAGGGCACTTGCAGATGTAGTCGGTGAACACATCCCCCCGGTTCGGGACGACCTGGCACTCGCCGTTGTTGTGGCAAGGATTGGGGTGGCAGGGGCCTGGGCAAGGGGAAAAATGGTCGTAATGTGGGCTCGAGTGGAAAACAAGAGCATCAGTGGGGTGTCATTCCCCAGAGACCTCACATACCCCCCAGGTCACAGAGGCCACTGCAGCCTTGCTTGAATGGCCATCAGCAGGACTTGACCCCAGGACCAGCAGTACAGAGCCACAACAAGGGCATGCTGCAAGGGTCCTGGCCTTCATGGAGGATGTATGAGGGGGTCAGCCCCTCACCTTTCTCTGTCTCATTGCAGTCAATCCCAACGTAGCCCTCAGGGCAGATGCAGAAGAAGGGGGTCTCATTAATTCCTGTCAGGCAGGTGCCCCCATTCTGACAGTGGTTCACATCACAGAAGTCACCTGGAAGCAAAGCCCATGTGTCACTGCAAAACATCCCCAAGGCAGGCAGCCACCAGAGCCATGGGGATGCACAGGGTAGCATCCCAGCTCCACAGCAGGGACTGCTCTCCTGCGGGTGCCATGGGGAAGGGAGCACCTCTCAGGGAACAGCTGCTGGATCCTGCATGGGACCATCAATACTTTGGAGCAATGGCCACGAGCAGGGGCGCGAAAAGCTGCCAGGAGCTGCCCTGGCACGTTAAAAAAAAGGGTGTAACAGGGCCTGTATGTCAAAGCAAAGCCAGGGGAAATCCAGGGACTTGGTGCATCAAATGTTTGTGCCCCTCAGCTGGGAAGAAGATGCAGCCAGGCTGGGGCTCGCTGCCACACGAGCAGGACAGGACTGCTCAAGGGAAAGGAGCTGGTCCCACCGCCAGGGCTTGCTAAAGAACGTTAGCGCTTGTGAGACCGAACCAAAACCATTGTAGGGGGAGCCCTCATGCCTCAGTTCTCAGATGCTGGAGACACCCAAGCAAACAGAATCCATCTCTGCATGATGCCTTCTAGACAATCATCACACTTGCAGCAGCTCCCACAAGGCAGCCCCAGCCAGGTTACCCCTCAGGGACCTTTCCTGCCTGCTCACCCACCCCCAGCATCTCCCGTGGAAGTGGGTTTGTGTGGTAAGGTGGTGGTGGCAGGGCCTTTCAAGAGTGGTTTCTGCAAGAGGACACCAGAACCCACCCCCAAGTTGGAGACAGTCCCAGCCAACCCCAAAACAGACCCACTGCTGCCCAGAGCTGAGCCCATCACTGACACTTGTGTTGCCTCTGAGATGGTATTTGTAAGACAAGGTAAAAATGCTGGGGGGCACCTGTGGGAGAGGAGTGAGAAAAATGTGCAAGAAACAGGTATGAAGACACCAAGGACAGTGCAGAAGGAGGAAGAGGATGTGCTCTAGGCACCAGGGCCTGTGGTGAACAGCACAGTTGAAGTAGATTGTCCCCTTGCAGCCTCTGGAGAAGACCAGGTAAGGGCAGGTCGTCTCTCTGCAGCCCGTGGAGGACCACATGAGAGCAGATATCCACACTGCAGCCCACAGAGGACTCCCCACATGAGCAGCCTGTTCCTGGTGGGCTGTACCCACACTGGAGCAGCTCATGAAGAGTTTCAACCCATAGGAAGGATCCATGGTGGAGGGCTTTTTGGCCTTTTTCACTCCCACATGAGCTGCTCAGGAGGGAGAGTGAGGGAGTAGCTCAGTGGGCACCTGGCAACCAGATGAGGTCATCCTGCTGCACCTATCAACTTTCTGCCCTCCACGCAAATGATGAATTAGGCTGCAATAGCCTGGCTGAAATTCTTCCCACCCTCAATTTATTCTGCCCCAAGAGCTGCAAGACAGCAACACTCTCCATAAACCTAGAGCAGATTCCAACAGAGGAAGCCTCAACAAGTCCTCACCAAGCACTAAGACAGCACATCCCTGGATACCAGGCTCTTCTCAGCCAGGCAAGGGCTGAACTCAGGTNGAATGCAATGGCAGAGGTGGAAGCTATGGGCTGCCTATTCAGACCCACACCAAGCAGCATGGCTCTCATTAGCCTAAGCTACTGCTCAGTGAGCTCCTAGTCATCAGCCTTTTAATAGCAGGGCTCCTTGGAGTTAATCCTACTCTTCCTGACACTTCCCACCGGTGGCACACAGAGGGTTCTGAAAAGATGCTGCTGCTCCCTGGGCCCAGCCTCAGGAGGCACAAAATCCTTGGGCACCAGTTCAAGGCACTGCCTGTGCTGCCCAGCCTGTTCTGCATGACCTCATGCTCCATCAATGTGCTGCCATGAGCTACAGCATGGGAGGAGAGAGCTCAGACTGATACGTGGGGATGCCTTTGCCCCACGCCCCTCCACAGGTCTGGGGCACATCCAACCTCCCCAGCCCAAGGACCTTTCTCAGCAGCTAGCCAAGGCCCTGTGGACAGAGGTGCTTCCGTTCAGCAGTGGGAGCTGGTGGCTCCCCCAGGCACAGAGCACCAATGAATGCTCCCCAGCATCCATGCTGCTCCGACGCAGGAGCTGCTAGGGTGGGACATCAGCAAAGCAGTGAAGGCTTTTCCCCACAGACAGGATAGGAGGGACCCCAGTTTTATGCCTTAGTTATCCTAAGCAACTGGACTGCTTTTCAACCCCTCCCAGGAATAATCCCTTACGAGGTGGGTCTCTCTGGCCAGCCCCCTGCCTAGCAGCCAGGCAGACAGGTCACATTTTCCACAGCAGCAAGTAGCTTTGGATGCTCCTGGTTCTCTGCTGCTTGAGGCCTGGCTTCAGAGCACTTCGGCATCTCCATCCTCCACACACATATTTCTCTCTGGTCGGGGTCAGAGCTGTCACAAGCTGGACAGTCAGGAACCAAGGCAACAAAGATCAGCCACCACTTTTGGAAATGTTTGCTTATATGAACCCACAGGCTGGCTGGAAGGCAAAAATAACATCCTTCAAAAACTGGGATGGCTCATCCCAGCAGGGTTGGGGGAGGTCAGGTCAAGCCTGTCTTGTGAGGGCAAAATGGATACCTCTGCCCCAGGGAGAGTGAGCCTAAACAGGGCCATCCTCACAGCACTCCTTCCTGCTGCACTTTGTCTCCTGGCTCAAAGCCTGTGCTGGAGCTCTGCTCCCCTTTCCCTGGTCTCACCCATCCCATCGGGTGTCAACTACCCCAGGCATGATCCGGAGGGTGATGATGGAGTTACTTTCCCCTGGAGTTCCCCTGGCCATGCCAGGCAGTCCCAGGGACGCTGTTTACACCGTGGGCACGGTTATCTAAGCGCAAAAGCACGGGGCCGCCCGGCTGCGATAGTCCCGGCTCCAGAGTAAGGATGGGGCTGTGGGTCCAAGATCTTCTGCCCTGCTCCTTCAGCGACGCACAACTTCTTACTCACCACCCCTGCACCCCACACTTAGCAGCTGGATCCTCCACCCTGCTCCCCAGATCCTCACGCCCTGCACCTCGCATCCCCAGATCCTCAACCCGGAGCCCCTGCACCCCTGATGCTCTGCACACCAGAGAACCCTGCACCTTGGATCTCCTCCATCCCGGATCCTCTGCACCCTGGATCTCCACCACTCTGGGGCACCCTGGCATTCCGAATCCCCTGCAACCCACTCTCCACTGCACCCTGGATCCTCTGCACCCTGTATCAACAGTCGGGATGCCCAGCACCCCGAGCTGCCCGACACCCTGGATCCTCTGCACCCTGTATCAACAGTCGGGATCCCCAGCACTGCCCGACACCCTGGATCCTCTGCACCCTGTATCAACAGTCGGGATGCCTAGCACCCCGAGTTGCCCGACACCCTCTGCACTCTGGATCCCTCACCTCTCCGGATCCTCAGCATCTCTGGCTCCGTGGCATCCTGGATCCCTTGCACCCCGTATCCCCTTGCACCGCGGTTCCCCGGGCTCCCCGGCACCCCCGATGCCGGGTAATCCGGATTCCTTGGCACTCCGAATTCCCTGCCGCTCCGGCTGCCTGGCACTCACCGGCGACGACCATCAGTAGCAACAGCCCCAGCCCCAAGGTCAGCAACATTCGCGACNACCCGCGGGTCGCCCCCTCCGGCAGAGCGGCACCCGGGGAACGGAGGGGGCGGGGGCAGAGTGGGCACTGGTGGCGGAGTGGGCGCTGGCGGCGGGGCGGGCGCTGGCAGCGGGGAAGTGCAGGCAGAAGCGGGGGTGCAGGCAGCGGTGCTGTGCAAGCAGCCGAGGGGGTGCAGAGCGAAGGCATGCAGCAGCAGAGCCAGGGGCAGAGGATGGCCTCATAGCCAAGGGCGCTTAATTAGTGGCCTGGAAGAAAGAGCCACCATGGCACACGGCTCTGGGTGTGAGGGGTCTGCCAGCTCGCCCCACGCCAGACCTTGGCTCTCGGCTGTCTGCTGGGGACTTCCTGAGCCTGGCAGTGCCTGTAGCTCTCGGCCCTGGCTGGCAGGCACTGGACCGGCATGTACTGGGAGCTGCCAGCACTTGGCAGGAGGAAGAGCTGTTTTGCAGCATAAACCACGCTTTTCTGTCCCTGGGTGGTATGAAAGCTGGAGAGCGCTTGCCCTCTGCTGGGACAGGGCTTGCCCCCTGCTGGGACAGGGCTTGCCCTCTGCTGGCACAGGGCATGCACGAGTGCCCTGTGCCACCCTCGCATGCAGCATGCCGGCAGCATGGGGTTTTCCTAAGCTCCTCCTAACCAGCACGAAGGAAAACAGCTTGCAGCCAGGTTGGGTATGCACGGGAAAGGGATTCTGAGGATACAATAACTCTCTGCCCGGAGCATCATGCCACAAGTCTGTTGGTTCAGCCACAAACAAGCTTCTCTTTGAACTGTGCCTGGCCAGCAATGGGTGGAAAAACCCAGCCACGCTGTGGAGAGGAGCTGGTGCCATGCGGGGAGCTCTGCTCTGGAACCCTCAGGCTAAAGCATATTCAGGCTGAAATCATCTTCAGCAGCAAACCCTTTTGGAAGAACTGCACAGGACAGGAGGGATGCATCATTTGACCACGAGCTGGAAATCCAAGCCCCCCTCCTAAACATAAAAGCTGACTTTATCTCTTCTTGCAAAACCCTCCTTACTAGCAGTAACTGACCCACCCCAGACACTGCTCCTATTTGCATGGTGACTCTGCCCGAATGTTGCTACATCCGTGGCTTGGGCAATGTGGCCGCCTCAGCCAGCTGCAAGCTGGGCAGCCCAGCCACACACCATGAACTTTGACCAGTCTTTCCACCACCTTTTACATCTCCATTACAGTGTCCAGCTAACACATTCCTTGGGCACAGTCAGCCCGTGCCCACAGGAGCACCTAGGCTGGGACCTGCCAGCAAGTCCAGCTGCCCCGGTTCAGCAGCAATTTGGCTGTTGATGGCACTGCTGGAACAGCAGTGCATGAGGAAGGCAGGGAGATGGCCACGTGTTCCCTTCCAGACCCAGCACCTTCCCTGGTGCTGTTCCTGTCAGCTAACAGCCAAGCAAACCCTGTGTGGGGTTTAGCTGCAGCACGGGGAGAAGCAGTGGATGGAAAGGAGGGAGCAGACAGGACACAGCACTGCTTTCGAATAACCCTTCAACCTCAGGGTAATTACTGCTGTGGTGTTCTGAGCAAAACAAGGTCAGAAAGAGGAGAGAGCAGGGCAAGCTTCCCAGGCCTGTGCACAAGCAAATTAGGCCAAGGGTGTTTGTTCAGTCTTTTGAGGCGCTACAGCCTGGTTTGGTCTTGGAGAGAGGATGCGGGACCGGAGGGAGCTGGAGAAAAATCATCTGGCTCTCTAAAAACAGAAAGCAAAATGTTTTCCCTCTGTCCCCAGGGGCACAGATGCTGATGTCCTGAAGAACATGCATGGGAAAGGATATTAAAAATCAAGTTGGGCAGAGTTATGCTCTCTGCACTTCCTTGGAGGCACCAGTGGCTCTTTGAATGGAGACCTGAGGTGGAGTGGGGTAAACCAGTGAGGAACTTGAGTTAGGAAGAGCCTGTGCTATTCCAGCTGAAAGAAGGAAGCTTTGGCTATGGAAGACACAGAAGAGAGAGGAGCAACCTGTCAAGGACAGGGAAACAGCAAGAAATGGAGACAGCTCCCACGGGCAAACACCACACCCTGGGTTCATACAGCCGCCAAGTTTTCACAAGGGATGGCTCTACTTGAAAGAGTAGGATAGGTTGAAGGTCAGGCATAATTTCACTCCCTTCTGCAGGGACTATTTAGGCCTTGTTATAGCAGGATTTACCACTGGCTTTGGTTTCTTCTGCATGGAGCTCTGCCAGGCTTTGCTGTGCTGTAACCCTTTCTGAGCCATGCAGATAGCAAATATCCTGGTTCCCGTAGCTGGGGCAATAAAGAGGAAAACAGGTGATGGGGTTGTGTGTCTCTCTGATGCAATCCTCTCTATTTCCAGGCTTATACAAAGGTGTTTTCCAGCGAACAAGAGAGGAGAACAATACTGCCCCTTGCTCAAGCATAGAGCCCCCATCTGCCATAAAACTAGCCAGTGTGCATCTCACAGCCAATGAGTTTGCACAGGCAGCTCAGGTATCACCATGGTTTCAGGTTTCTTCTCTCCAATCCCTCTCATACACTCACCTCTTACCCATGGGACCTCTCCCTCCACCATCAGGTAGCAATGAGACCCACCTATCTTCAGCAAAGCTTGGTCTTTGCTTGGATCTTTTTTTATGGATGGCAGCCCCAATTGTTTCAGCAATCTGTTCCATAAAAGAGTTTGGTGGCTTAGGTTTACCTCAAAAGAAGGGCAGTCATTGCACCCCACAGGGATTCTCTACCCACCACGCTCCCACAGCTTTCTTGCAACACGGTTTTCCTCCCTCACCCTAGCATCAAGAGCCTAAAAAAACCCTGGCAGAAGTGGCCGGCCCCATCCCTTGTGCACACAGCTCCTTCTCCGAACCCAGAGTTGTGGTTCAGGCCACAGCACAGGTCTTGGGAAGGTTTTCTGCCCCTCAGGATCAAATCTCCCATCCTGCCACACGTGTCAGCCACTCCAAGTGGGAAGGAGAAGTGATCCATGGCACCCTCGCAGGGGATTAAGGCCCAGTCTGCTCCTAATCCCTCTAACAGGATAACCAAGAGCTTGGTGCCAGCATCTCTAACCTCCCGCAGCCCCGGGCAGCGTCACTGCCCGCTGGCATGCCAGCCTATGGTTTGCAACAGCTGCAGACAGCATCCACTGGCCAGGAAAATCCTTCCATGTAGCTGGGCTTCTCTCTGTTTTCTAGAGAACAACAAACAAACAACAAAAAAAAAAGCTGTCCACACTCTCTGCCCTTCCCACCAAAAGAAAGACAGTTTCTTTAAACCCAGGCTTTACATTTAGGGCTGCTGATGCTTAGGTACCAGGAACTACGTGAAGAAACCTTGATACTCAATGTCCTCAGGGCGTGGAAAGCTTGTACAGCTACCATATGCCCTTCAGGGAGCCTAAAATATTGTGATTTATAGACTCCTAGAATTGTTTTGGTTGGAAAAGACACCTCCAAGATCATCAGGTCCAACCACTGACCTAACACCACCACTGTCCCAGAGTGCCACATCCACACATTTATTGAACACCTCTTACATCAATTTCTCCTTGAAATTATGTGTTCCACACCACCACAGAAATAAAGGCATGCAACTGAAAGCAGACTGCACCCAGAGAGGGCAAAGCTCAGCTCCATCCCTCAGTTGTCCTCCATTCCCACTGCTGATCATGTCAGAGCTCAGATGAGATCCCAGCCAGTTTAAGTCCTTTGCTCCAACCTCGATAAACAAGATTATATCCAGCTTAGAGCTGCTGTGTCTGTGTAAGGTGCTTATGTTAAGCACCTTTATATAACCCCCTTCTTCAACTGGAGTGCTTTGCAGTCTTTCAGCAGTTATCCATGCACATCTCCAGCAGAAAAGGTGTTGCCTTCATCTGCATTTGCACGGGGGAATCCAAGGGTTGGGAAGGCTCCAGGGAAAGCCATGGCTCCTTCCTTTCTGGCCATCCAAAAGGCACGGGGCTTGGCCTCTCACACACACACCTCCTCAGCAGCCAGTGCTACCTTCAGCTCTTCCAAAGGTGATTCCTGTCTGCTACAGGAGGAATCACCCTGGGATATAGCTGTCCCTGCACTGGTGATGGATCAGCATCAACCCTTGTGTGATGGTGGTGGTGGTTCCCTGCAGTGCCCATCTCAAGGGACTGCCCAGCAAGTATGGAGCAGATCCCACTTCCCAGACTGACCTGGCACCTCTCTGGGCTGTTGGCTGGAAGCACCCACCCGGTTAGAGGAGCTGGCAGGCTGCACTGCGCTGTGCAGTCGAAAGCACTCTGGGGTTAGCAGCGAGCGGCACAGTGTGCCCAAACAGCCCAGTGTGCCCAAACAGCCCAGTGTGCCCAAACAGCCCAGCATGCCCAAACAGCAAGTGTGCCCAAACAGCCCAGCATGCCCGAGGAGCCCAGTGTGCCCAAGCAGCCCAGTGTGCCCAAACAGCAAGTGTGCCCAAACAGCCCAGTGTGCCCAAACAGCCCAGCATGCCCAAACAGCCCAGCATGCCTGAGCAGCCCACTGTGCCCAAACAGCCCAGTATGCCCGAGGAGCCCAGCGAGCCCGAGCAGCCCAGAATGCCCAAACAACCCAGTGTGCCCAAGCAGCCCAGCGTGCCCAAACAGCAAGTGTGCCCAAACAGCAAATGTGCCCAAACAGCAAGTGTGCCCGAGCAGCCCAGCGTGCCCAAACAGCAAGTGTGCCCAAACAGCCCAGCATGCCCGAGGAGCCCAGTGTGCCCAAGCAGCCCAGTGTGCCCAAACAGCAAGTGTGCCCAAACAGCCCAGTGTGCCCAAACAGCCCAGCATGCCCAAACAGCCCAGCATGCCTGAGCAGCCCACTGTGCCCAAACAGCCCAGTATGCCCGAGGAGCCCAGCGAGCCCGAGCAGCCCAGAATGCCCAAACAACCCAGTGTGCCCAAGCAGCCCAGCGTGCCCAAACAGCAAGTGTGCCCAAACAGCCCAGTGTGCCCAAGCAGCCCGGAGTGCCCGAGCAGCCCGGAGTGCCCGAGCAGCCCGGAGTGCCCGAGCAGCCCGGAGTGCCCGAGCAGCCCGGAGTGCCCGAGCAGCCCGGAGTGCCCGAGCAGCCCGGAGTGCCCGAGCAGCCCGGAGTGCCCGAGCAGCCCGGAGTGCCCGAGCAGCCCGGAGTGCCCGAGCAGCCCGGAGTGCCCTAAGCAGCCCGGAGTTCCCTAGCAGCCCGGAGTG
The DNA here is from genome assembly GCA_013396675.1 of Eubucco bourcierii. NCBI lineage: Eukaryota > Metazoa > Chordata > Aves > Piciformes > Ramphastidae > Eubucco > Eubucco bourcierii. The sequence continues at coordinate 103,914 of VWZE01003444.1, read as the reverse complement.
CCCTAAGCAGCCCGGAGTGCCCGAGCAGCCC
>VWZE01003444.1:55639-98398 GCA_013396675.1 Eubucco bourcierii | reverse complement strand
CTCCAGTTGAAGAGGGACAGAGATCTGCTGGAGAGCGTCCAGCGGAGGGCTACGAAGATGCTGAGGGGAGGGGATTGGAGCACTGCCTGGTGAGGAGAGGCTGAGGGACCTGGGGCTGCTTAGTCTGGAGAAGAGAAGGCTGAGTGGGGATCTAATGGATGTTTATAAATCTCTGAGGGCTGGGGGTCAGGAGGGGGGGACAGGCTCTGCTCACTTGCTCCCTAGGGTAGGACAAGGAGCAATGGATGGAAGCTGCAGCACAGGAGGTTCCAGCTCAACACAAGGGGCAACTTCTTGACTGGAAGGGTCCCAGAGTGCTGGCACAGGCTGCCCAGAGAGGTTGTGGAGTCTCCTCTGGAGACTTTCAAGGCCCATCTGGATGTGCTGCTGAGTGCCCTGAGCTGGGCTGTCTGGTCCTGCTCTGGCAGGGGGGTTGGACTCAATAATCTCTCTGGGTCCCTTCCAACCCCTGACATCCTGTGAGCCTGAGTAAGAATATACTTTAAATGAGATTGCCCAGCAGCCTGTTGAGCTGGGCCTTGAAACTGCTCTTAGAAGTCTTTTCCAACTGACACAACCCTGCATGGTTCTGCAGGGCCTGGCTATCTAAGCAAGCACCTACCTGTGCTTCCTCCTCTCCTCGCTAACGCCTGCACGTTGGCTCCCTTGCTGCAGGCAGAGCGGCTTCGGCAGCGCTGAGGACACTGACCCCACAACCACAGCTCCTGGGTGGCAGGGCTGCGTTGGCAGGGCACGTGCAGCCCCGCAGAGGAGGGCACGTTGGCTCTGCCAGCCTGTGGTTAGCTGGCAGGCTTGCCAGGGAGCAGCCATCTACTCAGAGAGCTGCTTGTTTGGGAGCATGTCATGTTTTCGCCCGGTCTTGCAGCTGCCTGTCAGGCGCTGTACAAACACAGCCCTGTCTTCCGTGCCCCTCCTTGCCTGCTCTGTGTGTCCTCAGCTCTGCTCTTTGCTGGCCTCAGGATTAGCCTCAGCTGGGTAAACAGGAGCTGATCCTGCCCCACCATCCATGGGCTTCCCGGCCTCAGCCACCGCAAACACAAAGTGCTCCTTCATTGTTCTCCCGAGCAAATCTCCCTTTTCATCATCCAGCAGATCTGAAGCTCTTAGTGGGACACAGTGGCTGATGTGATCCTCTGCACTGATTTCATCTGCTGTTTTCCTTTCTTCTGGTCTCTGCTTTGGTTCTGCTCATCTTCCTTATCTTTTGACTTGCTCCTGATTTTCTCATTCCTTTTCCCCACTCCTGCCTCTGTTGCCTCCTTTTGTTTTGTCCCCCATCTGAGGGGACCTCTTCACCACGGGGGTGCTCAGACACTGGGGCAGGTTGCCCAGGGAGGTGGTAGAAGCCCCATCCCTGGAAGTTTTTAAGGCCAGGCTGGATGTGGTTCTGAGCAACCTGACCTAGTGTGAGGTGTCCCTGCCCATGGCAGGGGGGGTTGGAGCTAGGTGATCCTTGAGGTGCCCTCCAGCCCTGACAATGCTATGATTCTCGATGTCTGGCTGCTAACTCATGAGCTAGACGGGACCGATAGTTTAGCCTGAAAAAGCCTTGAGGGTTGTTGGTAGCTACAGTCAGCACCTTGGTCTTCATCTCAGCTCCTAGACGGCGTTTCCTGCAAATTCGTACCTGCCTTCGAAGGGATGCTGGGCGAGGCAGGAGGCGGACACCCATTCCCGGCAGCACAGCACCCTCTAGCCTCCAGCGGGGCAGCAGCTCTGCTCTGCTCTACGGGGACCAGGAGGATCTCCACCACCATCCTCCAGCCGTGCCTCCTCCCAGTTCTGCAGCGCTGCTTACCTGGCCAGCCCTGTGTAACTCCAGCGAAATCTTTCTGTGGCATTACTGACAAATTCAAGGATGGAACTGCAGGATCTTAAGGCTGGCCTGTTCTGAGCAGAGTGGTCAATCACAGAATTAAGCAGGCTGGAAAAGACCTCTAAGGTCATTGAGTCCAACCTATCACCTAAGCCTTCTAATTCACTAACCCATGGCACTCAGTGCCTCATGCAGCCTCCTCTTAAACACCTCCAGGGATGGGCACTCCACCACCTCCCTGGGCAGCCCATCCCAATACCAATCTTTCTTGCTGTGAAGAACTTCTGCCTAACATCCAGGCTGAACCTCCCCTGGCACAGCTTGAGGCTGTGTCCTCTTGTTCTGTCCCTGGATGCCTGACAGCAGAGCCCAACCCCAGCTGGCTACAACCTCCCTTCAGGGAGCTGCAGAGAGCAATGAGCTCTGCCCTGAGCCTCCTCTTCTGCAGGCTGCACACCCCCAGCTCCCTCAGCCTCTCCTCACAGGGCTGTGCTCCAGGCCCCTCCCCAGCCTTGCTGCCCTTCTCTGTGCACCTTCCAGCACCTCAACATCTCTCTTGAATTGAGAGGCCCAGAACTGGACACAGCACTCAAGGTGTGGCCTGAGCAGCGCTGAGCACAGGGGCACAAGAACCTCCCTGCTCCTGCTGGGGGACCACTGCCCAAAGGCTGAGATGCCAGCTGTGCTAGGTGGAGTCCAGAGTGAGCTGGAGGAGTGGTGTGGGGTCAGTGACAGCAGGAGCTCTGCAGCTGCTGTTTTCCTGAGAGGCTGACCTGTAACCTGCCAGGTCCTTGTGCCTGGAAGAGGGTGGTCACCCCCAGGTGGTCTCTGGACCTGGCAGCAGACCTTCCCCACCTGTCTGTGGTTGCTTGTGCATCTCCAGGACAGCATCCAGCAGAGAGGTATGCTCTGGATTATCCCTTCACTCCAGCCATCCCACTGCTCCTTGATGCCTCCTCCCCACCCACCTACCTTCCAAACCATATTCTCATGGTCCCCAGCAGCCTCACCCACAACCTACCTCCCCACATCAGCATCAAGCCTGTTTCCTCTTACCCCTGCATTCTTTCTACACCTCCAGGAAACAGAGCTCTGGCCCTTGGCACCCTAAGACCATCATCCTTTCCTCCAAATCCTGACTGCAACCATTTTGTTCATACTCACCCTCATCCAAACACAGCTGTGTGCTCCCTACCTCCTAGCCCTCTCCCAGTTCCCTCTATTTCAGTACAAGGCAGTAGCTTCCGCCTCTGCCCATGTTGTTTCCATAAATATTTCTCTCTAGGAAGAGTCCCTTCCCCATTCCTGAGGGGATGCTAACGTTTGGGTTCATACAGGGGGCTGCTAACCCCACTGCTCAGCTCGCTAAGCCTTTCAGTTTGCAGGGCTGCAACCCTTCATCCTTCATCCTCACTACTTCTATGGCAACTTTTCCAGAGAAAGCATTTCAGTGCCACTGAAAAAAAAAATAAATAAAAAGAAACCAATGACTTTAGCAGTCTCCCTGCCTGGCCTTCTGAGGCTGGATAATCATAGCCTTCCCAAACCCCAACCTCAGGAACACAGTGTAATGGCAAACGTCAGACAGACCACTCAGAAGACAAATAGATTCCTTTATTCAGTGTGACATCTGGGAATCACTCCAGGAGAAGCTCATACATCCTCCTGGGTTTACTACATTCATTTGTTGCAATCCATCCTGCTTTCCACCAGAGACACCTCCTCTCCCCACTCCCACTGCCTGACAGATTCTTGCTGCTCCCATGCACTCTGCCCTGCACCTTGAGTGTTGTGTTCAGTTTTGGGCACCGCAATATAGGAGAGATGTGGAGGTGCTGGAGCGGGTCCAGAGGAGAGTAAGGAAGCTGGAGAAGGGCCTGGAGAGTAAATCCTATGTGGAGTGACTGAGGGAGCTGGGGATGGTTAGAGGAAGAGGAGGCTGAGGGCAGAGCTCATTGCTGTCTGCAGCTACCTGAAGGAACATTGTGGAGAGGCTGCTGCTGGGCTCTGCTCACAGGGAACTGGAGACAGAACAAGGGAGAATGACCTCAATCTGAGGCTGGGGAGGTTTAGATTGGACACTAGGGAAACGTTTTTCAGGGAGAGAATGTTCAGGGACTGGAATGAGCTGCCCGGGGAGGTGGTGGAGTCCCCCAGCCTGCCTGTGTTTAAGGGTGGTTTGGATGTGGTGCTTGGGGCTATGGTTTAAGGTGAATCCTGTAGAGAAGGGCTCTAGGTTGGACTTGGTGATCCTGAGGGGCTTTGCCAGGCTGGGTGTTTCTGTGTGATTCTCTGTGTGATAAGCCCTCTGCTGGTGCCGATGGCTTTAGGGACAGGGACACCAAAGCACTGCCTGGCTCCTGCTCCTATGTCTTGATTTGCCAATAAGTGTGACAAAGGGGAGAAATGGCTGTGAGCAAACAGGGATGGCATTGGAGATGGTTACAGGGAACGGGTCTGCTCAGCCTGGCAGCTTTTGGTGCTGCCAGGAAGTAGGAATTTCACTGAACAGACTCCCTGGAAAACACAGGAGTATTGTGCCATATAGAGATACAGACAGACCCTTTCCTTAGAGCACTGAGTCCTCTTGTGTATGCCAGAGCACCCAGAAGCAAGACCAGTAATGCTGCAGGTGGTGGGAAGTGGGTTTCAAAACCTCTTCCTCCAGCCAGCAGCTGTGGCTGGATGTGGGGTAAAAGGAGTGAGCTGGCTGTTGGGAATTCACTGACAGGAGCAGCGGAGCACAGCCTGGTGAAGTGGCTTAGTTCTTTTCAACTAAAGAATTTTGCAATGCAATAGTCCATCTGCTNAAACAAAAAAAAGTCAGAAGACTCTAGCTACTGCTTTCAGCCATGAGAAGAGACCAGAGTCTGGTCTACAGGGGACAGAAAGTTGGAGAGCAGTAACCCTGCAGGGCTGAGGTTAGTCAGCTGAGATCTATAATTAGGAAATAAACAGCATGCTAAATAAACCCAGAGCAGCAGCTTTTGAGGAGGGTGACAGAGCTGGAAGTTGGCAATGAGCAGCTGAATGAAAATGTGATGGAAAAATACCGAGCAGGTGGGCCACGTGCCACCTCCCCGGCTGCTTTGTGCCAGGCAGCTGCTCCCCCCCACCCCTGGCACCTCTCTCCTGACGTCCTCAGCTGCTCAGGACAGAGGCTGCTCTATTTAGAGAGCTGCAAAGTGCCCATTACGCTTTTAGGAGCCATTTACAGGAAACAGGTGAGAGCCCAAAGAGCAGAGAGCATCCAGATCCCCCAGGCTCTCACAGTGCCCTGGCTGGCACTGCAGGGAAGGCAGAGCAGGCGAGGAGGGGAAGCGCTGCCTCTATTCCCATCTCCAAAGCCTTTTTGTGCTCACATGTCACTGACAGGCACTTCACTGGTTTTTTCAGCTGGCAGTCAACCCCTGTCAGAAGAAATGTTTTCCATTTTGCTCCTGCTGCACTGCTAAGGATCAACAGCACTGCTAGAGACCAGCACCTCAGTGTCCACCAGCACAAAGGTTCCCTCGGAGGTGTAAAGTCCCCAGGTGTCCTTCAGCTCCCAGAGAGTTTGCTGAGCAGGAGAAAAGCTGGGCCAGGGGGAAATGAAGCAGGAAAAAAAAAGAGCTGAAGCAACTTGTGGCAGCAACAGCCAAAAGACAGAGGCTTGTGACCAGCAAAAGGTGACTGTGACCACGGTGCTGCAGGGAGGTGCCTCAGCCTGGCTCAGCACCACACTGAGTTCTCTTTCTAATGGCTGGGTTTAAAAAGGTGAAATTAACATCAGCCTATTTTGGTCTTCACTGTACAGAGGTAGGTGTCTGCCCGAGGCACAGGCACAGCAGTCTGCTTTTCATACAGTTCCCAGCACATTCATCTGCCCTCTTTCATGGTAGCCACACTACTCCATGAGGGACTCTCCTGTCTTCAAAGCATCAGGGTCTTCCTGGACACCCCCATCCCACTTCTCTGCAGCGACATCAGATTGAAGCATCTGCTGGGCTGGAGCTGCCAAACCCCTCCCTACAAAGCTGGGAGTGAAGTTCGGCTCTTCCCAGCACCCTTCCTTTACAAGATGGTTGGGGCTGCTGTGCTGCTGCTGCTCGGATGGCATTTCCTGAGCGTAAGCTGCGAGAGGTGCCGCCTGGCTCCTGGCCCTGGGCCAGAGTGCTCCACCTTGCGCACACACTGCTGCTGCCAGTGCCAACCGGCCCCGTGGTGCTCATCATCACCCGGCCCAGCCGTGGCAACGCCGGCTCCTGTGCTCAGAGGTAGGGCAGCTTCCTTTGCAGGCCTCAGCTCGCAGGCTGTTTCAATAGCCCAAAGCCAGCTTTGTTGTCACAAACCACGCTTGCTCCCTCCCAGCCACCTCTGCCCCCACGCCAGAAGGCGCTGCTGGAACCTCCAGCACTGACCAGAGCAAAATGCCACCTGACTTGCACCAGTTCTTCCTCCCCTTTCTAGAGGCACCACATCTTTTCTGCTACATCCTTCTCCTTGCACTAAGCACATCTCAGGAGTTGGGCTTCCCACTGCCACAGCCACTCGTGAATTTGTACTGCCGCCCTGATGAAGGACAAGTATAAAATCCGTGCATTTGCACAGAGCAGATGCACAAGCAAGCTCTGTAGAAGTGTTAGAGCAATTAGTAGGAGATTTGTAATAGGTAACCTTGAAAAGTTCAGGTTGGCTTTTTTCTTTTTTTTTTTTTTTTTTTTGGCTAAAGAAAGCAGGAAAGAAATAAGAGGGACAAGGAAGGGGGGGGCTGAAACATCCCAACTGCAAACTAATGAAGCAGTTAAGGGAAGCCAGCTGTGAAATTTGATCAAAGGTGGAAAGTACACTATGAGGAAGACTGCTGACCTTCATCCTAGATGACTACCAAAAGACCACTGAGAGGGTAGAACCAGGGCAGAGACCGGGAGGACACCTATGTTAAAGAGCTCCAAGGACTCATCTTAATAATCATGCCTGTTCTAAGAAATAATTGTGATAACCATACCTCTTATCATGGATATGTATGCTTTTGTAACATAAATTAGAAGGGCTGTGGTTAGTAGGTTGAAGGAGGTTCTCCTTGCCCTCTACTCTGCCCTGCTGAGGCCTCATCTGGAGTACTGTGTCCAGTTCTGGGCCCCTCAGCTCAAGAAGGACAGGGAGCTGCTGGAGAGAGTCCAGCACCGAGCCATAAAGATGATGAAGGAAGTTGAACATCTTCCTTATGAGGAGAGCCTGAGGGAGCTGGGGCTGTGCTGCTGGGAGAGGAGGAGACTGAGAGGTGACCTCATTCATGTTTACAAATATTTAAGGGATGAGTGGCAGGAGGCTGGAGCCAGGCTCTGCTGGGTGATGCCCAGTGACAGGGCAAGGTGCACNGGGGGCTGCACCAGATGAGCTTTGGAGGTCCCTTCCAGCCCCTGCCATTCTGTGATTCTATGAAATGATGCCTTGTGTCAGCGTCAGGTGTGCAGGTGGAGCAATCCCCTTGGACCCAGTGCTGTATTCAACAGATCTACTTCACCATCTTCAGTTTTATATGTATAGATAAAAAACTACAAGTTTGGGGTTCGTTCCACAGGTCAAGCTCCTCAGTGTCAGTGCCCTCCAGTTCTCAGCTCTCGTTCCTCACATGCATTTGAGCACTCCAGCTACAAAAGGCCTCTTCTCCTCAGCAAGGAGTGGGCAGCTCAGGGTTTGGTTTGGTTGCCTTGCAGGAGGTGCTTAAGGAAAGTCTCCTCCAACAGCTGAGCTTCTCTCGGGTGGGAGGAATCTTCAGCAGCCTCAAGGGTTTCAAATAAAAGCCTTGCCTGGAGGCTCAGCTCCCATTCCTGGCATGTTTTCCTGCCTGGATCGATGGAGAGGAGCCAAGGTGCACCTGGAATCAATTGGACTGCTATTTTCTGTAATCAAATTCTAACTCATTCTTCAAATACTTCAGAGGCTGATACCAGAAGGTTTATCTCCCAAGCCTATCTCAAAGCCTGATCACAGGCATCACTCGGCTGCCTTCAGACATAACAAACCTCAGCCCAGCTGACTCTGGCAAGTTTAGCAACCACCATACAGCCTGGGTATCTTCCTGGGGTTAATTTCAGGCTGATGATAAGGAAGCCAGCTCCCGTTTGCTTGAGTGGTGAGGGATCACATCTGCAGCAAGCCAGGAGAGCAAAGTGCTGCCCATGAGCCTGCTGCCACTCCTGCTCTGCCACCACAGTGTCAGAAGTCCCTGTTCTGTCGCTCCTGCTCTGCCACCATCATGCCAGCACTCCCTGCTCTGCCAGCATCGTGCCAGCACTCCCTGCTCTGCCACTCCTCAGAGCTCCCTCCTTCACTGTGACTCAGTCTCCAGCAGTTAGTCACCTCTCCAGATACATAACCCTGTGGAAAATGTGACTTGCTCCTCGAGAGCTCTCTCCCTACGTAGGAAGCTCCAACTCCCAGTAAACAAAGGAAACAAAATGCCTAAGCTCAGGGAAAGGATTTTTCCATCCAGTTATATAAAGCAACCATCAACACAGCTAGGAGCTGTTGATGTTAGTAGCAACCTAACATGCATCTCTTTTGGGAGGCTAAAAAAAAAAAAAAAAAAAAGAGCAGGTTTATAAACATAGCATTGCAGGCAGTTCTTTATTATTTTATTATTTGTTTTCCCTCAGTGCCTTCCACAAGTGGTAGGCTCCATCTGCCTCTGAGTGGCTTCTGCTGTCTGTGTCACACACCCCACTTGCTGGGAGGAAGATGGACTGTGTGCCTCAGGAGGGTCCTGGGGAGGACCTCGTCAGCTCCTACTGGCAAGACCCAGGAGTTGTTTTTTCAGTTTGAAAAAGAGGAGGCTAAGGGCAGAGCTCATTGCTGGCTACAACTACCTGAAGGGAGACTGTGGAGAAGCTGCTGCTGGGCTCTGTTCACAGGTGATTGAAGACAGAACAAGGAGGAACACCTTAAGCTGAGGCTGGGGAGGTTTAGATTGGACATTAGCAAAAGGTTTTTCACAGAGAGAGTGTTCAGGGGCTGGAATGAGCTGCCCAGGGAGCTGGTGGAGTCCCCCAGCCTGGCTGTGTTTAAGGGTGGTTTGGACATGGTGCTCAGGGCTATGGTTTAAGGTGAAGCCTGTACAGCAGGGTTCTAGGTTGGGCTTGGTGATCCTGAGGGGCTTTGCCAGCCTGGGTGTTGCTGTGATTCAGTGAGCTCAGCTTGCACCCCAGTGCCACATTGGCTGTGCAGAGCTGGCTGGGGACCCATGGGAACCAAACCTAGCATGTTGAAAACTCAAGCACCACTTTAAAAGCACCATTCCTACATGATTTCCATTGCAATGTAGCATCCTGCACGAGGGCTGGCTGAGAGTTGGGGTTGTTCGGCTTGGAGAAGGCTCTGGGGAGACCTCAGTGTGACCTTCCAGTGGGTCTGCAGGCAAGATGAGAATGGGCTCTTTTTATCAAGGAACTATGATGATAGGAGAAGAGGCAACAGCTTTAAACTGAAAGAGGGTAGTGTTAGATATTAGTAAGAAATCCTTTAGTGTGAGAGGTGAGGCACTGGCACAGGCTGCCCAGGGAGGTTGTGTCCCTGGTAGTGCTCAAGGCCAGGCTGGATGTGGCTTTGCACAATCTGATCTAGCAGAAGGTGTCCCTGCCCACAGCGGGGGTTAGAACCAGGTGAACTTTAGAGTCCCTCCAGCGCAAACCGTTCTTTGAGTCCGTGATTACATAACCAGCACTCAGCACCTGGCCACACTCAGATGCATTATCGGCAGCTTGCATCACCCTCGAGAGGTTTTTGACCCATCTGTCCCCGAGGACGACAAAGCCCCAGTTCAATGAGTGCTGAACATGCGCTTCCGCTAGAGCAGCTCCCCTGGCTGCCTGCCCCCGGGCAGAGGTGTCGGCTCCAGCAGCAGGAAGTGACCCCCAGCAAACCAGACATCGCACACAGCTCCTCCCGCAACGTGATGGCGGCGCCGACCCCGGCTCCCTACGGGCAGCGGCAGTCCCGCCCTGTCCCGCCCGCGGACGCCAATCACTACCCCTCGTCTAATTGACGTGCACCTGAGCCATCAGAACCGCGATATCCCGCCCCGCTGCCTCTCTCTCAGCCAATGGCATCTGCGAAGCTCCGCCACGACCCTCAGCTCGCCCGCCAGCCAATCCGCGCGTGGAAGGACAGTTGCTTGGGCGGGAGCGGCACGGCGGCGAGGCCAATGGGAGGGCGAGGGCGGCTGCTAGGGGGCTGAGAGTAGCGGGGCTGGAGCAGACGGCTGAAAGCGGTGGTGGCGGCTGTAGTTGTGTCTCTGTCTCTCGGCTGGGCACAAAGGTGAGGTGGCGGCGGCGGCTCGGGAGCCCCATCCCGATAGGGCTGAGGGGTTGGGCAAGTCAAACCACCGGTCTCCGTCCTTCGCTGCTTTTCGGCGGAACGGGGCCTGGAGGGGCGCGGAGAGTCAGCGGGGTCTGTCAGGCGCTGGGCAGTCAGAGCTGCTCCTCTCGCTTTGGCCTCTGGCTCCCTGTCCCTGTCCAGCCGCCTGCATTCTGTCCACTCCCTGTAGCAGGCTTGCCTTAGTTATTTATTTCCGTGAGGGAAGGTAGGGCTAGCCTTGCGGTGGGGTTTGGCTGGGCCTGGCTGTGGTCCTGTCCCCTCCCTCTGCCTCTCTTCACTCGCTTCTCGCCGGGCATGGAGGGTCCGAGCTACTGGCAGAGAGGTGGAGGAGGCTTTCCCCATCGCTTCGTGGAGGGTTGAGGATGTACAGGGCAGGAGAAGTGGTGATGTGAGTAGCCTGTGCCTGCAGGGGGTGGGGGGCTGAGGCGGGAAGCAATGGTAAAGTGCTTGGGAGCTGAGGCCCTGGAGGGATGGCACTTGTGTGAATTAGACCCAGGTGAGCTGTGACTGCTGTCAGGTCGCTCTGTGCCCTCTGAATGTGGCTTTTCACTGTCACTCGTGCTCCTAGGGCCTGATGCTGTTATTGGCATTTTACAAGAACTTAAGGCTTGCTTTAGTCGATGATTGTTATGTACCTGCTTGTCAGCCTGTGTGGTAAGACTCTGTCCACTCCATTCTACAGCTTCGTGCATGACTTGTGTTTACCCATCCTGTGCTGGAGTAAATCACCTCTCTTGTGACTTGTGTATTATAGATTGTGAATCTTCACCTCTTACTATTATTTTTATTTTTTAAGAGGTACATTTGCAGCAGCTTTATTCCCACACTTATGGCTGGAGGGATTGCATTCTGCAATCACACTCTCTTGCAGATCTCTTCAGAGAATTCATAGCAGCTTCCTCTAATTGCTGATGTACAACTGTCATAGGTGTGGTAAGCACTGAAGATTCCTGTCTGCCTTTTACAAATCGTTGTTGTTCAGCTTCCACACCTCTGGTGCCTCCTCCTGTAAGAAATGTCTGTGGCTTACTAATCAGTTAAGTGTGTTCATCTTGCATACCTCATTTATCAATGATTATCATGCTCAACCATGTTTCTAACATTGCTCAGCATGAGATGTTGTAGTCACCACTGATACAGTGTTCATAGAACTCAGTTCAGCTGTCTGTGCTCTTGAGATCTCTTTTTTTTAGATGTTACTAATGTTTATTTCCTGTGCAGGCAGTTTTGTTATTGACAACCAGGTTTTGGTGGCTCTCTTCACCTTCTCATAGATGTTTGCTTAGTCCTCATATCACAGGAGAAGTTTGAATAAATTCTCTTCTCTTCATGGAGCAGTGGACATGCAGCCTTTTCTACTCTTCTGGCCATCATTTATTTCAGTCTCAAGGTCAAGAGTGAAAACAGGAAGGATATTAAAAACAAAGAGCTAATGTTTGGGTTATTATTCCCCTTTATCCTTTAAAAATAGTTGTATTTCAGTTTTTACTTTGGAGGTCCTCTCTTTTACTGGGTGAATTAGCTACAGGCTGATTTAAGATTGGTCCAGGCTGCCCTTTATAGGGGTGAAAAAGATGTGGAGGTTGGGGTTAAAGCTTCCCATCTTGCAAAACTGTTTCTGAAGGAGTTAAACTTAAAAAATACTTTTTTCTGTTCCTCTTATAAAAGGTACTTTCATGTTGTTGTTCAGGGAAGGAACAGCAGCTTAGGCTTTTAATGTTTCATAAAGCTGCATTACTGAACTTGTCATGTTAAGACCTAGAGATTAACATGGTCAGATAGTCACTGTTCTGGGATGTGGTATTGGGAAGGCAAGGTGGCAGGATAAATCATTTGTCCTTGATACAGCCACGTGGAGCATTTACCCAAATCTGCAGAGTTCCAGCTGTATTTGGGTGTAATTTGATGTGCCCTTAGAGCACTGATTCAGACCTGCAGCTGAACTCCACACAGTGATGGAAATGTGCTGGGTGCTCCTGAGTTCACATTGTCCTATTAATCCCCTTTCTTGCTTTGTATCTTCAGCCTCTTCATCCTTATTTTTTTTCATACTGCCAGCACTGGCTGTGCCAGAACTTAGATTTGAAGAACAGAGTTTAACAGTCTCTGATAGGGGTGTACATGCTGGGGGCTTTGGTTGCTTGTAATTCCTGTTGGAAGTTGCAGCCTGAAACTGGTGTTTTGAACTCTTCAGCAAAAACCTAAATCATCATCATTCTGATAATAGGTTTGAAGTCTTCATCTATGCATTTGGGTTTCTCTGGAGCATCACATTTCATCTGCTGTTCTGAGTGTGTGCTCAGCTGAACTTCTAGCAAGTATTTGCTGTTCTTCAGCTTGCAGAGATTAAACTTCTGCAGATACATCTGATTGAACTCAGTTGCTGCAATTCAGTACCAAACAATTGATTTGATTTCAGTGCTGGAAGGCGGCCTGCTATTAGGGAGAAGTCCCCCATGCCTAACATGTGGGCCAACACGTGCCCTAACTTAGTTGGGCAGCTGTCTTAGCCTCTCATGTGCCCAAGGGCTTGTCTTTTCCCCAGCTGTATCAGTTGACTGGATAATAAAGATTGTCTCTGAGTGCCAGCCTTGCTCTGTCAGCGTCAGGCAGCAGTAATTGAAATGCTTTGCCAGACTGTTCTGTGGAAACCAGGTGCTTGAAAAGTCTTTGTGCCTGTTTTGTGTTGGAGGCAGCAGCAGTGGAAGGAAGTGGAACCCTTGGCAATGTACAGAAGATTTACATCTGTACTTCTGGATTGATCAAGAGGTGCAGGTGTGTAGCACCTACTCTGCTGTTGAGAAGTACATGAGTTTCTCCTCGTGGTAGGTTCATCTTGACTGAAATAGCAATGTCAGTTTCCTCTGCTAATGTGGACTGAGCTCCTGCAGACACCAAACCTGTGTGGGGCTTCTGAGGTTCTAGTTGCTAGTAATTCTTTAGCCTGTAAGAGACAAGACTGAGAGGGGATCTTATCAATGCATAGAAATATCAACAGAATGGGGCTGGGCTCTCTTCAGTGGTGCCCAGTGATAGGATGAGGGTCAGAGTCCAAACCAGAACACAGCAGGTTTCACTTAAATGTAATAAGCAACTTCTTTCCTCTGAGGATGACATAACACTGAAGCATGCTGCCTAGAGAGGTCATGGAGTATTCTCTGGAGACTTTCACAACCCACCTGACCTTGAGATTCTGTGTACCCTACTCTGGGTGACCCTGCTGTAGCAGGTGGGTTGGCCTGGATCTCCAGAGGTCGTTTCTAACCTCTACCATTTTGTCTCTAGCCAAGTGCTCAGTGCCATACAGGATTCCTATGGGAAAGGTCAGCCAGGGCAATGACTGGCTGCTAGTGGGGGATTCAACAATTCCTCCTGCTTCTAAACTTATTTATATCTTCAAAGGTGCTGCTGCATAGACATGCAGGTTCCAGGAGGCTTGTGCCGAGGGTGTCCAAGCCTGGCTGTCCTGTAACTGGAACACCCAGTTCTGTGAAGTGTTGATTTGGCATATGTGAGTATGAAAGACTGTACTAAGCAGAATAAGCAGATGCACAGTCACTTGGTGAACATCCTTGGAAGCAGGGAGGTCAAAACATCCAGAGATGTATTTGTGATGTTCCTAACCTCCCACTCGGGCTCAGCAGGGGGGGTGGACAATGTAGCCCTTCTGACCTTGAGTTGCTGGTGGCTGCTGTGACACTCCAAAACCTCTGTTGGGTTTGAATCGGTATTCTGATAACATTTGAGTCTTGTGCAGTAATAGCAGCAGCATGTTGGTCAGGTGCTGTCTCTTTGTATTTGCTTCTCCTGTCTTGGCATGTTGCTGCTTCATTTTTAATGTCATTATGTGAATTAAGCTTCTCTAGCTGGAGCCTTTTCCCTGTCACTAACAGCCTGGAGAATGACTCTGCAAATGTTCTGTGCTGCTGGGGAGCAGAGCTGCTCACGAGGGGGAGTGGGGGAAGGGAACAAAATCAAGTGTTTGAAGACCTCAGGGCGAAGTGGTACCTTGGCTTTTGTGCTTGTAAATGTTTCCAGAATGCTTGAACTCCACTGGTCTTGAGTTTTTCTCTTAGCTGTGTTGTGCTTTAGGGATAGATGATCTTTCCCTGCTGTGCAGCTAGTCTGGTGTGCAGCCTGCTCCTTGCTTAATGAGCTCTGCTCCCTGTAACTGAGCAAACAGTTGTGATGTGCTTGGGCTTTCGGCTGCTCCTCTGTGTTCTGTGACACTGGGGATGGAGAAGTTGAAGCCCAAGGGTAAACGAGGCTTTAACCATAGGATGCTGCTTTTCAAAATGCAGTGAAGGAAGCAGAGGCCTTCATGGTCTGTTACAGTTTGCATTGGTTCACTTGGCTAGCTGTGGCCTGATGCTAGCAGCATTCCCTCAGCTACTGAGCACAGATTGGAACTTCTTCCCTTGAGCTTAATGCTGCCCACTGGCACAGGGCTGTGTGGTAAGCAAAGTGACACCTGCTGATGCTGTAAGACTCTGGAAAGGTTTTGGACAGTATTTCTTCTCTCAGTGTTTAAGACTAAGCTTGGCCTCTTCTACAAGGAGCTGAAGTACTGCACCACAGTTCTGCAAGACAGTGGTTGGGATAGACAAAGTCCTAAGTCACTGCACTAATAATTTGCTTAAATTGCATCTTATCTCAAAGATAAGGCTGATGTTATTAATTGACTTCTGTGGAGTCATCAGGGCCTTTCCTTGGCTTAATCTTGTAGGTCAGGTGTGTGCACTGACAAAAGCTGCTGTATGCACAATAAAAGCTAATGCAGTAGTTTGTCTGTGAGAAGGTGATACACAGGCAGTCTAGCAACCCTTGTGTAATTGCCATTTCTTAAAAATTATCCAGTAGAACAGTTTTCATCAGTTAAAATGACACTGAAGGAAAAAAGCAGTTCCTGTAGGTGGAAGGAAGTTAAAGTCAAGGCTCATCTGTAAATTAGTGTTCCTGGGGAAGGAAAAGACTTAGTCTTTGGTCTTGCTGGCTGTAAAAGTATTCTCAGGTTCTGAGCAAGCTGCCTTGGCACGTGCATCCAGCCCTCCTACATGCTTTGCTTCTGCTCTGAAGGTGTAGGACTCTTGAAAGTGGTGGTGGGGGAAAGCTTTTGTTCAAGGCACCTGTCTTACTGCTCTGCTGGTGGTGCCTGCTGCTATGAACTTTATCCTTGTAACCTCACAGTACCTCTACATTTAGTGTACAAGCCAAGTGTTGCATCTGATGGAAAGGTCAAATTCCACTGAAAGCAACAGCCAAGAAATTCCTGTTGAGACATGGTATAAACAGTACCTGCTGCTTTATGCACTCAGCAGCCAGCCAAATGCTGGCCTGGGCGCTGGCTCTGGCACAAGGCAGAGGGATTTGCACCAAGGAGTTGTTTGCTGTGCAAACAATCTCCTTGTAAGCATCCTTGTGATGGGCCGTGTCGCTGTGCCCTCTGTTGGGAGACAAAGTCTGACGACAAAACTCTGCTGCGTTTTGCCGGGCTCCTGATGACTCTAGCAAGGACTGAGCTTTCTTTCTCGTGGCCACAGCTCTCGAAGTGCTCAGCTGGTTGTTAATTATAATTGCGGTGCTTTGGGTTGTGAAAAGCAAGGGGCTGGTTTAAGTGGCCAGGAGCGGAGAGTGATGCATCAAGATGATCTCAGCGTTTGCTTCTGACGCATTCTCTTCTGAGCGCCGGTGGAAGATAACAGGAGGTTCTGCATGGTGTAAGCTTGGGCTGGTGAGATGCCAACCTCAAAATAAGCACTGTGATGTCTTGTGTGCTTAAACATAGTACTGAGATGGCTCTCAAACCCTTCTATGTATGTAGGGGGTTTTTGAGACATTAAAGTAGCAGTTTAGGTTTAACACTTTTATTTTTACAGGAGAAAAAAAAAAATCTCTTCACCCAAAAACTACTGGGGAAAAGACTGTGCAATAAAGCTTTCCTGATTCCTCTTGTGCAGGTTGTGGTACTTGTGTCATTTCTGTGACCTCTGACTGCCCTCCAATACTCTGCAAAAGCCTTGTCTGGGAACCTTTCCCATTCAGATATGTTGCTGTAGTCTTTCCCGGGTGTAGATGTTCTTTGTGTATGTGTTCGTCTGAGTGGTATCAAAACATCTTCCTCTCTAAGCCATTGGAAGCTGAGCTCTGAGACAAGCTTCCATAGACTTCCTGGAATGAAATTCAGATAGTGCTGGCATAAAACTTGGCTTTGTTTAAAAACCTTTGCAGTGCTGTGACTTCCCACCCTTTCCTCTAAAGTTCTCTCTCCATAATATGGTTCTAAATATCTTAACCTGGTAGTGGCAGGCCTCTGAGTTTGGTTTTGCAGTGTATCTATTGGAAGAGGCACTAGCTTTGGCTGATAGTAAAGATGGTTAATTTAATGGAAAACAGCCCCTAAAGAACTGACTTCAGTGTAGCAGCCTTCCTTCCTCCCTTCCAAGGAGGGGGGAAAGTCCTTCTTTCTGATCTGAGTCTGCCTAGGCACAATTCTTCAGATTAGTGTGGTTTGCTTTCCTTGTGTCTAGCAGGTTTGCTTTCAGAGGTTTACTTTTCAAGCAGACTCTCTAAATAAATTAAACAAGTCCAAGAGATGTCTTAACTGTCTAGAAAGAACCTCTCTGGCTCTCCTCAATCTTAGTAGGGAATAGAGGGTGCTAGAAGCTGTAAGAATATAGGAAAGGGAATTTCTAGAGGCTTTCAGGCATGCTCCTGGTGTCCACCTGAGCTCTGACAGCAGTAGTGAGCCAGTGCACTGACTGCTGGAAGGGCATCTAGGGGGGTTTTGTGTCAAACTGCCATTGCTGGAAACAGGATTCCTTCAGGGCTCTTCAGTGAATGAGATGCAGCATAAAATACCCTTGATTATGGAGCCCCTTTCAGAGAGGCTGCCTTTGCTTTTTGTCTGGGGGGGCTGTGTACAGCTGCATCTTTGCTTTAGCCCAAAGTGTTTCTAATGCTTCAGTGAAATGAGTCTGCAAGGCTTTCAGCTGCTCATTAGAAGCCCCGAGGGAGGGACCCTATGGGAGTGGCTTCCTTTTAAAAGACTTTTTTTAATGTTTGCTTTCCAATACGCAGAGTCAGGCTCAGCTTTGGCATGGGTGGAGGAGCTGTGATGCTTGGTAGTCACCAAATCCTGTGCGTGCCCTGCTGAGTCACAGAGGGAGGTGGAAGAGTCTCCTCTCCCCAGGAAACCTGGGACAGGAATGTGTCCAGGTCTCAGACTTGTCAGTCATGAATTCCACTTACTGGCCAAATAAGGAGCTAGATGGCTTTCCCCAAACCCAGTGTCTTTGAAAGGATACAGAAGGAATCTGTAGCTCGACTGGCTTTTGTGCTTGTTTCTATTCCTGCCTGGGGACGTAGGGTTGTTCTCATTATACTTGTACAGGTCAAGCTAACAGCAATACTGAAGTGTTTCCTGTAATGTGATTTTATTTCATTTTCCACCTTTTTATTCTGTGATGAAAGGACAAATTATGAGACTTCACAAATTCAGCACTTGCTTGTGATTTGATTTTTAAAGCGAGTCCTCGGTCACAGATGGGATGTGAGGTTATTACTTGAAAAGACTGCCAGTCCAAAGGCCTGCCATGCCTTGAAGTGATTTCTGTTAAAAGAATTATACACTTAAGGTGCTCTTTGGCCCCAAGAATTTCAGCTTCTTTGTGTTTCTCAATGTGAATCTTAGAAGCTATGGTGGATGAGAAGGCAACTTGATTGCTTTCAGTGACAAATCTGCTGCCTCTTGCTTGTTTTGTCTAGCTTGCTGGAAGTGGCTAATATTCCGTATACAGAAAAAGCCAAATGTTTGTCTGTTGATACTAATGCTGGCCTGTTGAGAGGAGATTCTAGATAAAAGTTTGGCTAAACACTGGCTGTCTGGCCTTTTTCATAGACAGGTTTGAGTCAGTGCAAAGAACACTGAACGAAACAGAAGCAAGGTGACCTCATCCCTGCTGGTAAATAGGGAGGCATTTGTCCTCTGGGATTGGAGGTAGAGCTCTCAAATCATGGAATCGTAGAATGATTTGATTTGGAAGGGACCTTCTGATCTTAGTGGTGGAAGCAACCACCAGGTGACTGGAAACATCTCATGCTACTGCTCCAAACAGTATCCTGGACCTTGAAAATCAAGACTTGTGTGATTATAGCATGCCAGAAAGTACTGGCTCAGGCAAGGCACATCCAAAACGGTGCTAGGAGAAACAGCCTTAGGCAAAGGCAAGCCCACATCAGCACCATGCACCACCGGCAGGAGTGGAACCTCTTGACCTGGAAGGATGGAGAAATCTGATGCTTTCCTTTAAGGGTTTTATTAGAGGTGAGAATAGCCAATAAATTAAATGACACTATTAACTGTGCCTAGCAACAGCTGAACCTTCTGAAAGTAACTGCAAGCTAGGGTGCCTTTTAAAGTGGCAGCAAGTTGAAATGAGACACAGAAGTAGCAGAAGGGATGTGGTATGTTTGTAAGGTGAAGGTGATGTGGGAGAGAAGGCTGTTGGGGAGACAGTGTATCTGGACCAGTGATGTTGAGCCACTGGTACCACAACTGATTGTGCCCAGTTTGGTTTGTAACAAATTCACTAATGTGAAAGCTGCAAACTGGCTTGAAATCTGGGTAGCAGGAAGGTCTTGGGTGGTTTGTGTAGCAGGGCCTCAGTTTTCTAATGCAAACAATGAAAAGATGACAACAGAACTGGGAGTTTCAGCTGGGAAAGATTTGCTTCAGCACTTGGAGTGGTTGTCCTTGAGCCAGTAAGTGCTCAGGAGCTTGCTCTGCTCTTCTGGTGATACCTTGCCTGGAGAAGCCACTACTGTGGCTTGCCTGTTGTCTTCTACACAGCTGGCAGTAGTGTTGGTGAAAGTCTAGGTATGGAAGTGAGGTGGCATACAGCAGCTGAACATTGTCCTCAAACTCTTCACTGAGCCAGCGGAAGCATAAATGGCTTTTTGGAGCCAAGTCCTCTCTCCTTTCTGCTGTGAGGCTCAGAACTGGAAAAAATAAAAGCATGAGTGTTGCCAACTACAAAATGTCTCTGCTTCCCTTCACCCTCTGTTCTCCTGCAAGGCAGATGGTTGTGGTGGCAGAACCTTGTAGCTTTCCAGCAGACTGGTGATCAATAGCTGATGACAGAGTTGTGTTTTTCCAAGGGGGTTTTGGTGTAGCTGTGTTGAGGACATAAAATACTTCTGAGGTTTTGTGAGTAAGGCTTTGGTATGGCTTATTCTGTTGGTGTGGCTTTTGGAGTTGGAAGCAGCAGCTGTGGTGGTGAGCAGACAGTTCTGGAGCTTTTCCTTGGAAGCTCCCAATTCCCTGTGGGTTGGTTGTGCCTGTGGAGGATCCAGTTCTAATTGTGAATGGTTAGAGGCTGAAAGCTTCCGCTCTTGTATTGGCCTTGTCAAATTCCTGTAACAGGGCTTGGTGCCTGTGCTCTGGTGTTAATTGGGTGGCTGTGTCTGAGGCTCCTGGTGGCTCTCACCAGCTTGTTGAAGTGTGATATGTTGTAACTTCTCACAAAAGGAAGTGTGGGAACAAGCAGAGACTGTTTACAAGCTGCCATCTGTAGGAGTGTGCTGCCTTGCTAAGCCTGAGTGAAAGTAGCAGGAAACTTTTCAGGCTGGCTTCACACTTCAGTAGCAGTGTGGAGAAGAACAGCATCCTCTTACTTCTGGCCTTTGAAATCCCAGGGGATTTGTACTTAGTTTAGCTGTTACTGTCTTTACAGAGGTGGTGACTCTGTGCTCTGCTGGAAGTTCAGAACTTGGTGTTGGTTTTCCTTATTGCTCGTGGAGGTGTGGTTTGGATGAATTAAATAAGCTGTAGGCAACTGATCTAGTCTAGAACCTACTAGAGCCACAAAGACGATGAAGGAAGTTGAACATCTTCCTTATGAGGAGAGCCTGAGGGAGCTGGGGCTTGGAGAGGAGGAGGCTAAGGGGTGACCTCATTCGTGTTTATCAATGTGTAAGGAGTGAGTGGCAGGAGGCTGGAGCCAGGCTCTGCTGGGTGATGCCCAGTGACAGGACAAGGGGCACTGAGTGGAAGCTGAGGCATAGGAGGTTCCATGTGAACCTGAGGAAGAATTTTTTTCCCTGTGAGGGTGACAAAGCACTGGAACAGGCTGACCAAGGGGGTTGTGGAGTCTCCCTCTCTGGAGATATTCAAGAGCCATCTGGATGTGTTCCTGTGTGATCTGCTCTGGGTGATGCTGCTCTGGCAGGGGGGCTGCACCAGATGAGCTTTGGAGGTCCCTTCCAGCCCCTGCCATTCTGTGATTCTATGAAATGATGCCTTGTGTCAGCGTCAGGTGTGCAGGTGGAGCAATCCCCTTGGACCCAGTGCTGTATTCAACAGATCTACTTCACCATCTTCAGTTTTATATGTATAGATAAAAAACTACAAGTTTGGGGTTCGTTCCACAGGTCAAGCTCCTCAGTGTCAGTGCCCTCCAGTTCTCAGCTCTCGTTCCTCACATGCATTTGAGCACTCCAGCTACAAAAGGCCTCTTCTCCTCAGCAAGGAGTGGGCAGCTCAGGGTTTGGTTTGGTTGCCTTGCAGGAGGTGCTTAAGGAAAGTCTCCTCCAACAGCTGAGCTTCTCTCGGGTGGGAGGAATCTCCAGCAGCCTCAAGGGCTTCAAATAGAAGCTGAAGTGCTTGTAACTGGCATACATGAATCAGTTGCAGCATCTGTGATGTGACCTCTGTATAAATTAGTGTTCCTCCCTTCCAGCCAAGGTGGGGCCTGATCAGTAATAAGCAATTTACTCTTCCTGTCTTTACAGGCCAACTGGGTAGCAGGTGGATCCCAACAGTGACGCTTTGCTGAGGACTGGCAGCCACTTCTAGCTTGAAGAACAAGTGACATTGGTAAGGCTGACTTGTCAGTTACTGTCTGTCTTGGCTTAGCCACGTGGCTGAGGACAAGCCCAGGAAAACCCCTGTCTGGTCAATATGAATGAACTGCAGACAGCTGTTTGAAGCATCTTTGAAGGAAACTGGATTGGCTTAAAAATCTGACTTCAGGCAGGAGGGATATTACCATGTTGAGGGTTTTAATTCTTTCCCTGCCCTACCACCTTTACTCTGAAGCCCCTGAAAGGGCAGATACTCATCTGGTCATCCTTCAGCTGCAGAGCTACAGTGAAACAGAAGAAATGCTGAACTTGCTGGTACCTAGTGACCACCTTAATGCAGGAGTTGGTTACAGCATTCTCGTGGAGTTGCAAAATTCAGGCTGGGCAGCTAACAGTAACTCTTTCAAGTTCTCCTTTTACAAGGCTGACTTGCACATGTGGGAAGAAACACATCTAAAGCTGCTGACGTCTTTATAGCCTGGCTTCTCAATCCATGTCTGTCTGAGCTGGATGCTCTTGGCCCAGATCCTCAACTGCAGGCTTTCACACCTGGGACACTGTTGCAATTCTAGTGCAGCCCTGATTTAGGAATAGATCTTTCCAGCTGATCATCCAGGTTGTGTCTAGTGGTACCCAGGGGGATTTAAAGAAACTGCGATTAGAATATTTGAGACAGAATTAAGTTGCTTTTTGGTAGCAATTTAGCAGAGTGTCCTGGTTAAGATGGCAGTTAGTGCTGGACACCAGCATGCTGAGCTGTGACAGTGGTGTCTGTTTGCAGGCTGACCATGAGTGCCATGCTGGAGACACCGGAGCTGCCGGCGGTGTTCGATGGAGTGAAGCTGGCCGCGGTTGCTGCGGTTCTCTACGTTATTGTGCGCTGCTTGAATTTAAAAAGCCCAACTGCCCCTCCTGAACTCATTTACCAGGACTCTGCTTTGGCTCGTTTCCTGCTCAAATCCTGCCCACTTTTGACCAAAGAGTAAGTAAGAGCTTTTTTTTTTGACCCCCTATGTTGATTTGAGAAAGAGCTGCATTTAACCATTCTTCTGCCTAGTCTGTCTTAAACCTGAGTGCAAGTGATTGTCAAGGTGTTCTCTTGGGAAATGAAGCACAGAAGAGCTCTGAGCTCCCTTCCAACCTGAGCCAATCTACTCCAGCCTCCTCACCATGCCCAGGGATACCTCTCAGCTAAACTCAGCTGCTCAAGGCCTCATCCAACCTGTCTTCCAGCACCACCAAGCAGGAGGCAGCCACAGCCTCCCTGGGCAACCTGTGGCAGTGTTTCACCACCTTCCTACTGAATGGCTTCTGCCTCAGCTCCAATCTAACCCTGCTCTGCCTCAGCTTCAAACTCCATGGCCTGTCTCTAGACACATTCCATGTCAGAGCTGAAAGTCTCTCTGGAGCCTTCCTGGAGGATCCCTTCAGGTACTGGCAGGCAGCTCCAAGGTCCCCCTGGAGTCTTCTCTCCTCCAGACTGAACACCCCCATCTCCCTTAGCCTGTCCTCATGGCAGAGGTGTTCCAGCCCATGGATCATCTTTGTGGTCATCCTCTGGACTTACTGTAGCAGCTGTGTGTCCTCCTGTTGCTGGGCACACCACAACTGGACGTGTTCCAAATTAAGCATTTAACTATTATCCCTGTGTATAGCAGCTGTGTGCTGAGATTGTCCTGTACCAGCATTATGTAGCCCAGTGTCTGTGAAGATGGGAGTGGATGTACTTGTTCCTCTGTGTAGTCTCTATTGAGGAAGCTATTTGTTGGGGCTCACTGCAAGGAAATGCTTTCACAGTGTGTCTAGGCACTTCTAATCAGCCCAGGGATGGCTATTGTTTAAGTGCCTGCTCTTATTGAAGTGCCTTAAGTTGATTGAAAACTAATGGAATCTCTTACTAGGTAGAGCATATCATCATAACTAGCTTAGTAAAGTAATGACTTCCTGGGCAGCTCTCAGCCTACCAAATCCACTGGCAGGCTGACCCAGTGTCACCTTGTGCTTGAGCAGGCTGATCCTTGCCCTTCTGTTCTAGAACCTCCAGAATCAGTGCAGCTGCCCTCACCTTCAGCAATAATGTGAAGCATTTGCTGCAATTTGCTGAGGCTGTGGAAGGACAAGGGCTTTGATTGCAGTACTTCTCCAATCACTTGGAGAACTTGCAAGTTCTATTTAGCAGCTCTAAATACATCAATTACCCAGTAAGAGCTGAGTGCAGCTGCATGATCCTTTTGGATCTCAAAAGTCAAACTGACTTAATGATAGCCCTTCTAGGGCAGATGAGAAGCTTTTAGTGGAGCTTGATTACATAAGATGTGAGATCTTAGGCCCTAGGATCTGTAAACCCTTGAAGGAAACTGCTCTCTGTTTTAAATTGGAGCACGAGCAGGGTTCCCTGGTACACTCAGTGTGTAACCTAAGTCTGTGGTGAAGCTGAGCAAAGAAATTGGATTCTTGCTGATGACTTAACTGCTAAGCAGTTGCTTCCCTAAGAAATACCAAGTAACTAGAACCTCCTTAGTGTATCTTAGACAGTTGTCATCTTGGTGTTGGCACTCCAGATCAACGTGTCCCTGTTAAAGACAAAATAATGTGAAGCTGCTGACTACCAGTCTGGAAGTCTTCTTAGTATCAGGCTAATCTTTGGAAACAGATTGTAAACTAATTCACAGTCCCTTTTTACTCTTCCTTCAGCTCTGTTCTTATGGCACAAGTTCCTAGCACTACTTTATTAGAGACATGTTTTTGACTTGCACTCAGTTGGAGAGCAAAGTGTTCCCAAAGGAGTGAAAACACAGAACGTGGCTAAAAATTGCGTTGCATCTGCTGTGCATCAACTGCAGGAGTGAAGAGCTGCTTGCAGAACCCTGGTGCTGTGTTTAATAGTGTGCAGGCTTGGGCTGTTTGCTTCCTCTGGATCATCTCAAAGCTCAGGTTTGCCAACTTCTCTCAACTGTAGCAGTGATTCCAACAGGCAGAGCACTGCCTGAAAGGTTTGTATGCCCCCAGGAAACAAACTCAGCTGAAACAAAGGAGAGCAACCTGAGGTCCAGTCTTGTTATCTGTGTACCTATCTTAGGGGAGACAGGAACAGCATTGCTGTTAGGGATGGAAAGATGATGAGTGTGTAATTTGCTGTTCTGGTGACTCTGCCCTATTGCTCTCTTCAGACCCCACCTCCTATCCTGCCTCCAACTCTGGTGTTCCCAGCAGAAGGAGAACACAGAGCTGCTGGAGCAAGTCCAGAGGAGGCCACAAAGATGATGCAGGGGCTGCAGCAGCTCTGCTGTGAGCACAGGCTGAGTGGGCTAGGGGTGTGTATCCTGGAGAGGAGAAGGCTCCAGGGGGACCTCAGAGCTGCTGCCTGTACTTGAAGGGATCCTGCAGGAAGGCTGCAGAGGGACTTGTGCTGAGGGGGTCTGAGACAGGCCAAGGGGAATGGTTTGGAGCTGAGGCAGAGCAGGGTCAGACTGGAGCTGAGGAAGAAGTTGTTCAGTAGGAGGGTGGTGAGAGTCTGGCACAGGCTGCCCAGGGAGGCTGTGGCTGCCTCCTGCCTGGGGGTGTTGCAGGCCAGGTTGGATGAGACCTTGAGCAGCTGAGTGTAGCTGAGAGGTGTCCCTGGGCATGGTGGGGAGGTTGGAGCAGCTGAGCTCTGAGCTCTCTTCCAATCTGAGCTGCTCTAGGGTGTTAGCATTGGACTTTTTCAATACAGAAATTTTGAAGTCAATCTAAGAGGTCCTGTCCTCAAGCATGAAAGTCACCTGGAGACTGAAGGGGAACAAATAGACTGAAATCCTGCAGTTATGCATGAAGTAGTTGGTAGGACTAATTAGCAAAAAAAAAAAACCCTGTGTGAAAACAGCTTGTGCCATACTCCATTGCAAAATCTTGCAAGGCTTTGATTGCTTGCTAATTATTCAGAGTGTTAGGAAAGCTGATTAAGCAGCTCTTTTCAGATTCTACTGTGAAAGCAAAATGAGTAGCCCAACAATCTCTCCTGTTAGATCAGCACTGGGTTTGCTGTCACATCTAAGAACAGCTCTGTACAGCTGTGAACTGGCTTTCAGACCTGGTTGGTTCAACTCATTTATGCTTGAAAGAGGAAGGGATGAGGATATTGCTGGAGGGGAAGAAAAAAACCCCAAAAAACCACCAAGCAAGGTGGCAGTGAGAAAGCAGAAATAAGCAAAGTTAGTTTTGCACAGCTGCACACAATATTTGGAGGTAAAAAAATACTTTTGGCTTTTAGTTCCCTTTTGTGGCACCATTCTCACCTATGGACTTCTTCAATGTATTTTGTCTGTAGTGCCATTCTGTAAACCCAGCAGAGGTGGATGAATAATTTAAGAGCTTTGGCCTGCCTGAGCTGGCTGTGTGCCAGGTACCTTGTACTTGCAGATGTTGGTGCTGCTTTTCACAGCTCTCTAACTGCTAGAACCTTTCAAACACTGGTGAGCAACAAACTCTCTTCTCAGGGCTTATGTTCTCTTACTGCCCTTCCAGCTTCCCTGTCCTTGGGCTTACCAAGTGGAGTAGCATGATCAGACCCATCTTCCTCTAAAGAACTGCTTACCTGGAAGCTCTTGGTGCCCTCAGGCTTGGGCCTGACCCCTGGCTGCAGGGGTTCCTGTCTTTCAGACAGGTACAGAGAGCTACCATCTGTTCTCTTCTTGCTGTGGAAGTGCAGCCCTGGCCCTTGGATTCATGAGGGCAGATCTGGCCAGTGCTTGCTGTCCAGGGTTAGGCCTTTTCTTGTCTGTTGCCAATTTCTTCTGCTTCTGTGAAGTGTGTATCTTTATTCCTGCAGAGCAGTGGCACAGGTGTCATCCCTATCGAAAATAATTATCCTTCCTGCCTGCACTGTTGTCATTAGCAAAGGCAAAGCTGCTGGGGCTGAGGCAAATGACTGTCAAGCCTGTTAGTAAACACTGTCAAAGATCCAGCCTAGATCCTTCTTATCCTTTGTTCACACAGTAACCTACACTGGGTAAGCAGGCTGCCTGGTACCAGAGCAGTCGTTTGCACTGTCACTTGCCTTTCCCCTAGATGCAAGGAGACAAGCAGTCAGAAAAGCTGCCTTCAAGCTTTTCAATGTTCTTTTCTTCCATCTAATAGCAAACAGTGTTTGATTCCTGTCACCTCCTCAGTGTTTACCCTAGGAAGAACACTTCCAGGAGAATAATAAACTAGAAGAACAGCATAAGTCTTGAAGCTCTGGCAGGTGAACATGGGGAGAGGTAAGAGAAGAATGGCAGCTCCCTATGGATAAATTGAAGGATTGACCTCTGAGAGAAGCAACCTCAGGGAGTCTGAGTCCTGGTTAGGTGCTCTGCTTGTAGCCTCTAAGCAGCAGCCCTGTGTTCTCTAGCTCTCAGAAGCAAGGAAGACATCCTGTAACACTCCTGTCCTGCTTTCACTGCAGTGCTTCTTGTAGCCACTGAAAGGTGAGGAGGAGTCTGATGTGCACTTCATTAAGGAAAAGCTGCTGAAATTGGGAAGGAGATCACTTAACCAAGGAGGCCAGGCTGGACTCCTGAGTGCTCCTGACTTTATGCAGCTGCTATGGACAGCAAGCAGGTCTGCTCCACTTGTTTCTCTTTCAGAGCCTCAGGGAAGAAGTTCTTCAGTAGAAGGGTGGTGAGACTCTGGAATAGGCTACCCAGGAAGGCTGTGGCTGCCTCCTCTCAAGGCCAGGTTGGATGAGGCCTTGAGCAGCTGAGTCTAGTTGAGAGGTGTCCCTGCCCATGGTGGGGAGATTGGAACAGCTGAGCTCTGAGGACCCTTCCAACCTGAGCCATTCTATGACCTGGAAGCTCTGTAAGCTGCTTTTCTTTTTTTTTTTTTTTTTTTTTTTTTTTTTTTTTTTTTTTTTCTGTTTTTTTTTGCTGTTCTGTATTTGCTGTGCCTTTGTCACACTGAGCAGTCTGTTGAAGCTCAGCTGCTCTCTATTTGGGGAAAAGGGACCTGAACCCTGCAGACCTTTAGATGAGCTTTCTTGATGTGAGATTTCATTCCCTACCATAAACTAAGGGGCAGGGTCCAAACAGTTCTATTTGTGAAGCATCCTTCAAATACCTTCAGACTGCTGTGTAAAGAGGAGGAGGAGGAAATAACTTGTCACCTGTTGTAATGCAGGCAGCAGTTCTCAGGGTATTCCTCAGCATGAACAAATTGTAGACTTTGCCTTGTTGCCATCAATGTCTGAGGCACTACAGCATGCCAAAGGCGATGTAAGAGTTAATGTTTTACACTGTTAATCTCCTCAGATGAAACAAAGTAATGCTCCAGAAATAAGCCTGTTGCTGAACTTCCACTTCAGATCTTTTGAGGACCTGAATGCTGATGGTTGCTAATAAAAATAGCACAGTTTTTGTGCTGTGTGTGAGCTGCTTATACAGCTGCTGCTTCCCTGAGTTCCTGCACACTAGGCCAGCTACGTGCTCTAAAATCCTAATCTGCTGAAAGCCACTAAAACTTAATCACGTGGTGGAGTTGGGATTCTACATTAAAATGCCAGGGGAATGTGTTTGAAGCACCTCAAAATACATTTTTCTCTGGGGCACTGTTGTGGGCAGTCACCTCTCAAGATGTGTGGCTGTGCTGCACAGCAGGCAAATAGCATTTGGAGCCAAAACTTTGCTATTCCTGTGTTCACTTAGCCAGTTAAGACTGAAGTCTACTTGTGCTGTTTAATTCCACTTCCATAAGCAACTGGCATCTCCAGACTAGCTTTCCTGTCTGCCTTCTGCTGCAGGATCCTGTTAGTGGAAGCTGTAGGACTGGCTTCTGGAAGCCTTAACTACCTGCCTCAAATATTTGTCTTTACTCTGTGTCTGATACCTGTTGCAACTCCCCAAATCCAAACAGGAAAATGAGTCAGTTCAAACTCCTTGAGTCAGGAGCAAACTGGGGAAGCTGTTTTTGATCACAGAAACAAATCATTTTTGTTATCAGTGCAACAGAACTTTGCTTTTGAATTGCCTGTGTAATCAATACCTGCTTGTCTGTGCTGCTGGGGTACACCACCTTCATCCCTGTGGGGGTGTGCATGTACCTCTGGCAAGAGAACTTCCTGCCTGCTGTTCACCGTGTGGCTGGCTGCTCAGCTCCTACCATCTGTGGAAATGCTGCTTGCTGCAGGGTGTCTGTGCTGGGGCTGTGAGAAGCTTCTCTGCACCACCTTGTGAATCACCTGCATACACTGCAGCTGGCTCTGCACCACACACTGCTTTTTAGAACTGCTGCTGTTGGACAGGCACATTCCTGTCATGTCTGAAGGAGCAGACTTGAGTATATTGATGAGCAGCTCCACGTGAGCCAGCAGTGCCCTCATGCAGCCCAGCAGGTAGCTGTGTGCTGGGCTGCAGCCAGAGGAGTATGAGCAGAAGGGCAAGAGGGGATTCTGCCCCCTTGACTGTTCTGCTCAGACCTCATCTCCAATCCTGCCTGCAGTTCTGGTCTCCTTAGCATAAGGAGGACACAGAGCTGCTGGAGTGAGTCCAGAGGAGGCCACAAAGATGCTCCAAGGGCTGGAGCAGCTCTGAGGACAGGCTGAGGGAGCTGGGGGTGTGCAGCCTGGAGGAGACTCTGATTTGCAAAGCACTATAGGAAAAGAATCACCAAAGCTTGTCAATACCTGTGTGTAACCCTAGATCAGAAACCATGTGACAATGTTGGTGTCTGAGGCTCTTAAAGAGCTGCAGATTCTTCTCATAGGTTGTGTTTGACAGCTCTCCCCAATCTGCTAGCAGAAGCCATCTGCAGAGGGCTGCTGAGAAAGAAGACAAGCTAGGCAAGCACCATCTGGAGTAGGCTGTGGCTGCTGACCTGAGCCTGGCTGAAGCTAGCTGCTGCTCCTCAGGCTAGGAGAGTGCTGTCTCTTCCCTCTAGCATGAGAGCTGCTATTCAGACCCCTCTCCAGTGAACTGCAGAACCATTGTAGTCCTTGTACAGCCTTCCTCACGCTGACTGCAGCATCCTGATGGATTTCTCCTTTGAATTGTGTTCACTTTGTGCCTGTGTTCCACCTCTGCCAGCCACTGCAGGGCAGGAGCTTGTGCAGTCCCCATCACTGCTGGGGGCCCCTGCACACTGCAGCTGCACAGTCCTCCTGCAGAGACCCACCTGCAGTGCACAGCTCCCCAGGCTGCAGTGCTGGGCTGCTAAAAGCTGATTCTGCTACCCTCATGTGGAGTCTCTTTCAAAAGCTTTACAGTTGAGTGATCAAATCCAGGATGCACTGAGGGCTAATTTACGAGGTTGAAAGCATCAGCTGGCAGCTTTTGCAGCCTCTGAAGTGGCATCTACTCCTATAGAAGATTATTTTGGGTCTCTCTGGGAAGTGCACTTGCAAAAACTGAGGGGAAACTGCACACTGAGCTGCTGCCTGCCTGAAGTCACAGATGAGGGGAAAGATTTGGGACACAAAGTGTACTTTTGCTCTTGTCTCACTAAACGAGCCTAATAGTCCTCATTTTTATAGGAAGTCTTCTCTTGGGGAGTGTGCAGGGGGGATTAGGGAGCTGTGGATATGACACACAAGAGCTGGCATGAGAAAGGAGGTCCAGCTGTGTGAGTAGGTAGCACAAAGGCAAAGCTGCTGGCACATGCTGGTGGCTTATTGGCCCTAAGCAGTAAATCTGAGTCCCAAGCTGCCTGGTTGTTTTTGTGAGCAGGAAGAACATGTTCTCTGCTTTATGGTGCCTCAAATCTGTGGGAATAATTACAGGAAGCCCTAAAAAAACACAGTGGGGAGAGGTTAGCTGCTTGCTCTCTCAGGATCCATGGTGCCGTCAGCAGGTCTCAAGCTTCCTTTAGTTACCCTGCTCCTTGTAGCAGAGACCACAGCTCTTGTCAGTGGAAGTGTCCCCTGGGAGTGCTGTTCTCCTACACAGTCATTTACACTTTCTGTTGGTGTAATTTTCAAGGCATTGGCTGAGTCTCTCCTTCACCAAATGGCCATATGATGTCCTTACCACCACCAGGGTGTTTCTTGCTAAACCACCTGCAGCTCTAGAGACGCCGAAAAACCTCCTAAGTAAGCTTTTAATGGCTTTCAGCTAAGGGGCTGTGTTCCTCCCATGTCTTTTGAGGGTTAGTGAGCAGGAGAAGAATGACAACTTGCTTTGTCACCTGCCTTTGCTGTGCTCTTGGTGCTGTAAACAGAGGTAATTGCTAGCCTGCAGCCTCTTCTGTTGAGAGAGATTTCTTCAGCAGAGTGTGACAGAGCTTTTCAAAGCTCTCCCAGCTTCACCCGACTTGGCTTGAGAGGCAGAATCAGCCTGCTCTGAAGCCTGTTTCTACCAGTGGCTTGCACAGCCAATAAGCCATTTAATCCTTGCCTCTTTCAGGTACATTCCACCTCTGATCTGGGGAAAGAGTGGACACATCCAGACTGCCCTCTATGGAAAAATGGGGAGAGTGAGATCACCACATCCCTACGGCCATCGCAAGTACCTCACCATGCCAGATGGAGCCACAGCCACCTTTGATCTCTTTGAGCCACAGTCTGAGCACTGCATTGGAGGTCAGGCACACAGCTGATTACTGATCTTGATC
This sequence comes from Eubucco bourcierii, assembly GCA_013396675.1. Classification (NCBI taxonomy): domain Eukaryota; kingdom Metazoa; phylum Chordata; class Aves; order Piciformes; family Ramphastidae; genus Eubucco; species Eubucco bourcierii. Next base: position 67,785 of record VWZE01003444.1, on the reverse strand, counting down.
CTCTGCCCTGGGGGGTGGATGAGGACACTGCTACTTGATTTATCAGAAAGGGTGGATGTATCTGAAGGGTGCCTAGAGGAAGACTGGGGAGGGACTATTGACAAGGGCTTGCAATGCCAGGACAAGGGGCAATGGGTTTGAACTGGCAGAGGGGAGATTGAAAGTGGATGTTAGGAAGAAGTTGTTTGCAGTGAGGGTGGTGAGACACTGGCACAGGTTGCCCAGGAAGGTTGTGGCTGCTCCCTCCCTGGAGGTGTTCAAGGCCAGGCTAGATGAGGCCCTGAGTGAGCTGTGCTAGTGGGAGGTGTCCCTGCCTATGGCAGGGGGTTGGAACTGGCTGATCCTTGAGGTCCCTTCCAACCTTCCCATTCTATGTTTATTCTGATGATAGAAGTGAGCTGATAAGCCACACTAATGTTTGTAATATAAGGCATGGAAAAATGTTCTAGAACCTATGCTTGTAGTGATAGCCTGGCACAGACAATCTGGTGGTAAGCCTTGTTTGGATGCCCTTTGCCTGTTGAGCCTGTGGGAGCATAGAGCAGAGGCTGCCTGCAGGGGCTTCTTCAGAACCCAGTGTGTATAGAAAAGGAACTAGACTTTATCTCCCCCTTTAAACAGATGTTTGTTAGCCCTTACTAGCAGTAGGTGTTCCAAGACTGCATGAACACACACTCTGCACAGTCTGGAGTCCAAACAGTTGCAAGGGTGACAGAACACTGGAGCAGGCTGCCTGGAGAGGTTGTGGAGTCTCCTCTGGAGACACTCCAAACCCACCTGGGTGTCTTCCTGTGGGACCTGCCTTAGGTGATCCTGCTGACAAGGGGAGTGGACTGGATAATCTTTTGAGGTCCCTTCCAACCCCTGATGTTCTGTGATTGTGTGATATGAAGAGAACTCCATGAAAAAGCAGAAAGTCATGGTGGATTCTTACGGCCTCGTGTATGCACCTGCAGGGTCTGGCCTTCAGCAAAAGCAGAATTAATTTCTGAGGTGCCAGTGCTGAAACCCTTGTGGTGTAATGCTGCACTAGAGCAGTTACTGCTCTCTTCATTCTGAGCAGTCCTTTCCCAAGGAGGCACAGATTCAGTGGCTGGAGCTGCTGCTGCTGGAGCTTTTGTCTGGTAGCCAATTCCAAGCACGTATGCTAATCCTGAATGTGATTTACTGCACTTACTTGAATTACAACAATTACTTTCTCAGCTGATGAAGTGATACCTTGTTAAACTGGTGAACAGTGTCAGCAGATCAAATACCATTAGATTAGCCCCAGAGCAGATGATGGCTGATAGCAGCTGATCAGCATGTCTGTATGTGGCAAAGCCAGGAAAGGATGACCCCATCCTTTCCTGATGGAAAGGATCTGTTGGATCCTTTCCCTGATCTGTTGGAGAGCAGCTCTGGGGAAAAGGACCTGAGAGTCCTGGTGGACAGCAGGAGTACCATGACCCAGCAACAAGCCCTTGTGCCCAAGAAAGCCATTGGCATCCTGGGGTGGATTAGAAGGGCTCTGGTTAGTAGGTCCAGAGGAGTTCTTCTGCCCCTATACTCTGCCCTGGTAAGGCTGCATCTGGGGTAATTGTGTCCAGTTCTCTGGGACCTTTTGGTTCAAATGAGACCTCAATGAACTGCTTGATAGACTCCAGCACTGAGCTGCTGAAGGCAGTGGAACATCTCATGGCTGAGGGAGCTGGGGCATGGAGCAGAGGAGCCTGAGGGCTGCCACATCTTCATAAAAGTGAATGAGAAGAGCAGTATAGGGAAGACAGAGCCAGGCTCTGCTCAGGGGTGTCCAGTGACAGGACAAGGGGCATTGGGGGCAAGCTGGAGCAAAGGAGGTGCCACAGAAACAGCAAGGAAATATTGGTCACTGTGAGGATGCAGAGCCTTGGAGAAGGCTGCCCAGAGAGGTTGTGGAGTCTCCTCTAGGAACCTTTGAAGTCCCTCTGGATATGTTCCTGTGTGACCTGCCCTGAGTGGTTTTGCTCTGTCAGGGGGGTTGGACTGGATGATCTTTTGAGGTCCCTTCCAAACCCTAATATCCTGTGGTTGTGTGATTCAGCTCTGGAAGGGAAAACAAGGGGTAAAAATAGCACAGCCAATCTGCTTGGTGTGCGAGGGAGCTGTGGGCTCCAGAGCTTCCACACACTTAGCAGTCACTACAGGCTGTCATGAGGCAGGACATGTGCAATGTCAAAAATCTCCTTCAAAGGGGAGGATTTACCCTTGGACCCAGGCAGTGCCTGTAGAACTGCTTGGGCAGCTTTCCCTGGAGCTAAAAACCCCTGTGGCACCAATCACTTCCTCCCCTCTGCAGCACCACAGCAGCTCCTCTCCCATCCCACCCTTCTGGCAGAAGGAGAGGAGGTCGGTTGTGGGTTTTTTTCCCTGAGCTTGCCTCTGGTAGCTGGTTTCCCATGGGTCTGAAATGGAAACCTGCTGAATCTGCTCACTTTGCCTGAGGTGCCATTTTCTGAGTGGCTGTGTGTGTGCACAGAGGACGTGACGATGGTGATCTGCCCCGGGATCGCCAACCACAGCGAGAAGCAGTACATCCGCACCTTCGTCGACTACGCCCAGAGCAACGGCTACAGGTGTGCTGTGCTCAACCACCTGGGAGCCCTGCCCAACATTGAGCTCACTTCTCCACGCATGTTCACCTATGGTAGGTACTGCAAGGCACCTAGGGGGGTTTGTTTTGAGTGGGTGGATTGATTGAGAAGCTCCCCGGGAGCCAGCAGTGCCCTCATGCAGCCTGGCAGGCAGTTGTGTGCTGGGCTGCAGCCAGAGGAGTGTGGACAGCAGGGCAAGAGAGGGGATTCTGCCCCTTGGCTGTGGTCTGCACAGACCTCACCTCCAGTCCTGCCTTCAGTTCTGGTGCTCCCCAGCATAAGGAGGACACAGAGCTGATGGAGGGAGTCCAGAGGAGGCCATAAAGATGATCCAAGGGCTGCAGCAGCTCTGCTGTGAGGACAGGCTGAGGGAACTGAGCTTGTTCAGCCTGGAGAAGACTCCAGGGGGACCTCAGATGCTTTCCAGTACCTGAAAGGATCCTGCAGGAAGGCTGCAAAGGGACTTATGTTGAGGGTATCTGAGACAGGCCAAGGGGGAATGGTTTGGAACTGAGGCAGAGCAGGGTCAGACTGCAGCTGAGGAAGTAGCAATTCAGTAGGAGAACTGAACTGCTAGATGAGAGTCTGGCACAGGCTGCCCAGGGAGGCTGTGGCTGCCTCCTGCCTGGGGGTGTTGCAGGCCTGGTTGGATGAGGCCTTGAGCACTGAGTGTAGCTGAGAGGTGTCCCTGGGCATGGTGGGGAGGTTGGAGCAGCTGAGCTCTGAGGTCACTTAGATGATTTAGAGATGCTGAAATGTCAGTAGAATGTGAAGCAAATCTGTGTCTGGAGGATGAGCACTTCTGAGGCTTTGTGGAATGTGATGAGAGGAGCTTGTACCTGCTGATCCAGAAAGTACATTTCTATCTCAGCAGAGGCAAGTGAAGATTGCTCCCTGCAGCAGTATCAAGGAACAGCAACAGTTCCACAGTATGACAGCAAAGCTGCACAAGTGGGACTGCTTAACTGCCATGATCTTGATCTTTCACCCCAAGCATAAAGAAATCTTTTCTTAGCCCACAAAATAAAAGGAAAGAAGGATTTGAAACTCTTAAGGGTGATTCCAGCTATTCTTAAGTGCCCTGCTAGTGACTAGCAGGATCTTTGTAGAGTGTGGCCTCCTTACCTGTGACTTCATCTGCTTGTTCCTGAGCTCTGAGCCCTCATGTCCCTCAGGATCCTCATTGTCAGGAGTCAGTTGTGTGTTTAGCAGACTGATGTTAGGCTGGCTTCTTGTTGAAGATAACTCAGGTAGATACTTCTGAGACCTTGAATTAACAGCCTGAGTGTTTATCTTCAATTGCTAAATTGCCAAAATGCTTTCAGGTTCTGGGTCTGGCAGGCAAAGAGACCAGAATGCTGTATTGCTTGGTTTTTAGTTATGAAATCTGCTTCTGAGTGGAAAACATCTCAGGAATACCAAGTCCCTCAGTTTGTGTTGAGGCCTCGGGCTGTTAATGGCTTCAAACCTGCCATGCTTGAGAGCTGAGCTTGGCCTCCATAGAGCACTTGCATTTTTGATAGAACTTGAGAGCTTTCTTCCATGAAACTTTGCTGTGGACTTCAGGAAGCTGTTCTGTGGTGCACCTCTTGAGCCCCTTACAGCCTTGGAAAGGGCAGAGTGTGCCTAGCACTTCCCTTTGAGTGAGACAGTAAATCACTTGACCAAGCTTGCCAGCAAGACCACAAGCAGACCTTTCTCTGTCTCCAACCCAAATATCCCAGTGCCAGCCTTTGAGTTCCTGACAGCAACCAGAGGTACCCTAAACTTGGGATTCACTGAACCCTCCAGCCTTGACATCAGGGAGGGAGAGTGTAGATGGTCAGATTAGCTGTTGCCAGGATTCCTAAGCTAGTTCATTTCTTCTTGCTTTGGGTCTCTGTCAGAACTGGGCATAAGCTAAGGTCCACAGGACTCATAAAACACATAGATGATCACATCTGTGAATCAGAGCTTTGAGAACCTGAAGGCTGCTGAGAAGTTAGGGTAAGCAGCTGAGCTTACAGCATACAACTGAGGCTTGGAGTGAGAATCCAGGTGTGTTAGAAGATGATTCTTGACTCTGTTCTCCTTTCTTTCAGGCTGCACCTGGGAATTTGGTGCCATGGTTAATTACATCAAGAAGACCTACCCTCAGACCCAGCTGGTGGTGGTGGGCTTCAGCCTGGGTGGAAACATTGTGTGCAAATACCTGGGAGAGAACCAGGCCAACCAGGAGAGAGTCCTCTGCTGTGTCAGTGTGTGCCAGGGGTACAGTGCACTGAGGTAGGTCTTACAGACTTCTCCATGCTCTTCTCTCTGGCAGAGTTCAGTGGGGCTCCTCTTGCACTGAACTGGTCCAACACACTACAGTGTGCAGGATGCCACCCTCCTGAATGAGCAGACAAAGCTTTGTTGAGTTGGGAGCACAAAGAAGCTTTCTGCCAATCATGCAGCAAAGTTTTCTGCAGCTGGTCAGGTACATACTGGCAGCTCCTGGCCTGGCTTAACTCTCTCTTTGCTGCAGTGTGTGAAGAGGCATTCTCCATGCAGTCCTGGGCAGCGTGAGAAATGCCTCTCAGTTAGATTCAGCTGCTCAAGGCCTCATCCAACCTGGCCTTCAGTCAGGCAAGAGGCAGCCACAGCCTTCCTGGGCAGCCTGTGCCAGACTCTCACCACCCTCCTACTGAACAACTTCTTCCTCAGCTCCAGTCTGACCCTGCTCTGCCTCAGCTCCAAACCATTCCCCCTTGGCCTGTCTCCAGACCCCCTCAGCACAAGTCCCTCTGCAGCCTTCCTGCAGGATCCCTTCAGGCACTGGCAGGCAGCTCTAAGGTCCTCCTGGAGTCTTCTCCAGACTGAGCACCCCCAGCTCCCTCAACCTATGCTCACAGCAGAGCTGCTCCAGGCCTCAGCCAGCTCTGTAGTAGCATGTTGTGATGTGCTGGTAGAAGAGGCAGACAAGGACAACCTGTTTGCCTACACAGCTCTTTGGAGCTTGGTGTTGGAAACTAAGAGCTGCTTGTCAGAGTCCAGTGGAAGCTTTCAGGGGGTTGTGTGGATGCGTTTCTGAGCTCTTGACTCCACCTGCTGGGTGCACACCCACGAGCAAGGCTCCAGTCTGAAAACCTCTGCTGTGCTGCTGGGAAAGCAGCAGGAAGGATTTGGACTTCTTGTCTTCCTACCTAATACTTATTTCTGCTTTTAAATGCTAATTAGAAGAGTTAGGTGGAAGCAACATCGGTAGATATGTGCTAAGCAGAAGACAGAATGAGGGCTTTGTGCCCCTGGTTATGGGAGACAGGAGGCACAATGCACCTCCATGTGGAATGGTTAAGTCTTAACCTTCCTGGACTTGATCTGGTAGGTTAATGTAACTGGACTCTCTGAAAGAGAATAAAATCAGGTGGATGCAAACAGTTTAGAATCCCATTTCATGAATCCATGAGTTGCCTTTTTTGTTTCTGTTGCCTTTATCCCCCACATACCTTTAGGAAGCACAGGGAGAGAGTGGTAAGGAGCAAGCTGAACAGAGATCTGAAATGTCAATTGCCCTTCCAGAGCATTTAAGCATGAGCTCCATAGATGGGCATAGTAAAGTAGCAGCAGTGCTAGGATCTCCAGAACAGGAGGCTTTTGGTTTAATGAATTAACCCTGGCTGGGGAATTTGTGCCCTGAGGCCAAACAGGATCCTGTCTCCTTATTCCTTAATCTCTGCCTGCACAGGCTTGATCCTGCTACTTCATCTCATGGAATGCATCTTCACCTTAGCTACATACAGGCTGTGGGGAGAGTCTGCAGCTCTGAAACCTGTGCAGTCCCCAAAATACCAGAAACTGCTCTGATTTCATCAGTGTTGGCAGCTCCTCATATTGGGAGTGCTGCTGTACACCACCAACTAGAGGGAAATGTGGTTTTGACTTCAAACATCTTGTAATCACTTCACAGGCTTGCTTGGAAAATCTTCTGTGAGGAAAGAAATGGGCATCTCCCTGCCTTCATTCCCCTACCCTGGTGTAGTTTGGCCAGACAAAGATATGAAAGGGTTTTCTTATTTAGAAGGAAAGAATTCCACACTGCAGCATGGCTTACTGCAAGCAAACTCCTTGCTTTTGCCCTGGTAGGGGACCTGCAGGTTGTGGCTTGGGAGGTGATGCTGACTCTGCTGTGGTTCTCATGGTGTGTTAATGTTTAAATGGTAGGAGCAGTTGAGCAGCTGGAAGTGCTGCCAGCATTTTTGGGTTGCTCAGTAAATGAGTTTGTGTTTCCTCAGTAACAGCAAACCCTGCTCAGAGTAAAGCTGTAACCTGCCTGTGACCCTGCAGAGTGAAGGAGTGCTGCTATCTGGCACAGCACACACCAGGCTGCTTGGCTTCAGGTCTGTTTTAACGACAGATGAGCTGTGAAGTGCCCTGCTTTGAGGATAGGTGAGGATGTCAACTCAGATGCCACTTGCAGCTGCACCAAGTATTTATTCCTACAGCTCCTGCCAGCCAAACCAAAACAATGGCACTGTCTGCACACAGTGGAAACACCTGCACGGGTTAGTTCCTCTGCCAAGCTCCATGCAACAGGCAACACTTTGCTCAGCAGCAGAGTTTAGGCCCTTCCTTGGCCTAGATAATAACATTTGGCTTATGCAAAGAGACACTAAGATCCTCTTGTCAGTGCAGATCTTGATTGATTTGCTCTTAAATGCTCTGATCCCAGCAGCTGATTGCACTGTGCAAAATGAGCCTGCAGATCTCTCTTCTGATAGTACCAAACTTCATCGAAGTGGAAGTCATTTCCTGGAAAAGGTTAAGCCCTGGCAGGGAAGGCCTGGGGATTTGTTTACACAGCCTCCAGGCTGCTGTGGGATGTGTTCATCTGACCTTCCAAGAGCTCCATTAACAGCTTTGTTTGTTCTGCACTCTGTCTTTTCTAGGGCACAGGAAACCTTCATGCAGTGGGATCAGTGTAGGAGATTTTACAATTTCCTCATGGCAGACAACATGAAGAAGATCATCCTCTCCCACAGGTACTGCAGGACATCCCTTGCACTGCTAGCACTGATTGAGTCAATTGCTGTTGGGTCAATTTTTTCTTCTCAACCCTTTAAAATGGGACTCCTGAAAGGTTACCAACCAGTTCCTCCTTGCTTGGTGGCCTTTGGATGAAGGGGAGCTTGTGTCAATCTCACTGGTGTGCTCTAACATCCCAGTAAGCTTTGGCTTCCTTAGAAGAAAGAGGGGTTTGTATTTCTGCCTTCTGAGGCAGCTTGCTTAATGAATAAACAAGCTGCACACAGGAAAAACACTGCCATTAAACTTCAAAGTGGAGTATTCTGCATCTGTTTCACTTCTAGCCAAAGAATTCCCTACTCAAGGAGCCTCTTGTTCTGCCACCTACCTGAGGTAGGACTTAATCTTCAAGATCTGCTGTATGACTATAAGCAAATAGTCCAAGGTGTAGCTCTGGCTTCTAGCTGTTCCTCTAGACAGAGCCTGTAGCCAGCAAAATACTTTCAGTGTTGCTCTCCCTAGAATGCAGCTGTACTCCTAGGATCCCTGTGCTGCTGTTGTGAGCTGTGGCTGTCACAAAGGAATGTGTGTGGTGAACAAGTGACACTCAGTGCTGATGTTCCCCCCCATCAGAAGTTCTCTGGGTGCTTCTTTCTAGGGCAGTAAATGTGTAAGTGCCTCACCTCTGTGTATTTGAAGTTGCCTGGAAGGGCAAGGAAGGAAAGGAATCTTGAAGACCCATTCCAGTTAAGAGTCTGTGTCACTTACAGACTTCTGGTTCCTTGTTTATACTCCTGTGCAGGAATTAGGGCAGCTGGCCTGTAGGCTGGTGCACAGAATTCCTTTCAGATGCACAAATATTTAGACAACTTGACCAAGTTGAACATGTGAAGTTAGGGAAGCCCCCATTAAAAGGTACTTAAATCCATAACCACAGAAAGGCAGTGCTGCCTTGAGGGCAAGGCTGCTCAGTAAGCTGCTGTCCAAAATCTCTTGTGCTCTAAGGCAACTCCCCCAAATCTAACCTGGCCTCCCTCCCACTGCCTCTGATAGGGAATAAAAATCCCTTTCCAGCATGCAGCTTTTGTCCTGTTCATGGGAGCAGTTTGTTTGTGGTGAAGAAGCAGCTCCTCTCCTGAGGGCAATCAGTAATGATGACAACTGTCCAGAGTAAATAGCTTTCTGCTAAAGTAATGCCCTAAGTCCTTTCTGCTGTGTGACCTAATCTGAGATCTGGGGAGATGTTGTAGAACCAGATGGTGAAGGAGAAGTTGTGCCCAGGACTGCTGATGCTGTCACCCAGGCCACCCACAGGTTTGGTCTGCAGCCAGAGGACCCTCCCTTAACATGCAACCTGTGTTGCTGATACCTTTAGCATTGTCTGATCTGGGAAGATTCTTTTTCAAGGCCCCTGGTGCAGTTTTGCAGTATGACAGGAAAACCTTTTTTCCTCTTTAAGAGGCTGTTGGAGTTCCTGCTATGTCTTGCTGCAAAGAGCAGCAGCCAAGCTGTGCTTGTTGCCAAGAAGTCCATTTGTAGCCTTCTCTTGTCAGGCTTGGTTGTCCATGGACAGGTCCTGGCTTTGCTTCCCTGGTTTGATTTGGCTGTTGTTCTTCCAGGCACGTTCTCTTTGGAGATAACAACATGAAGAAGCCACACAACCTGGCAGATGCTGATCTGGGCAAGCTCTACACAGCAACATCCCTTATGCAGATTGATGATAACATTATGAGGTATGAAGGTTGACTCTGCAGAAGACCAGAACTCAAAGGACCTTCTCTTGCAAGTGTGGCTCTTGCATGCCCCTTGCTGTGCCTGTAGCAGTCTGCTGAACTGCAGTGCTGGCAGCCTCCCACTTTTCCTTGCCTTCACATTCAGTGAAGCTTAGCAGGAAAACCTTTCCTTGCTATTGACAGTCACAGCTTCTGTAAAGTCATCTGGCAGGGATTTACTTGCTGCAGCACCTGAACCTGCAGCCTTCAGCAGTGTAGGATGATGATGATGGGGACACCAGAACTGGTTGCATTGTTTGAGGTGGGGTCTCACAAGAGCAGAGCAAAGGGGAAGAATGACCCAAAAGCCAAATCACTCTCTGAAAGTCAGTCATGTGAGTAGCAGAAGCCCCTGACTGCCATGACTGCATTCTCTTTCAGGAAATTCCATGGCTACAGTTCCCTGAAGGAATACTATGAGGAAGAAAGCTGCCTGCAGTACTTGCACAGGGTGAGTGCTTGCAACAGAGACTGCTCTGAGAGCTTCATGTTCCTGCTGGGGGGAAAATGTACCTTAGTTTGTCATGGATGCATAGATACAGCTGGCTCAGCTAGCAGTATGTTGGAGTGGGGCTTCAGTTCTTGCTACCTCTCATGCTGCTGTGAATTGCTCTGAGTTCTTCAGAGCTTCCAGCCCTGACAGGTAGCACGTCAGTGATCTAGAGAGACACATTCAGCTGAGCTGCCCTGAGTGCATGAGGGTAAGGTGGGGAGTGGCACAGAGCCTGCACTTCCAAGGAGGAAAGTGGATACTGTGGGAGGGACTCAGGATGCTGTCTGGCAGACAGATGTTCAGCAGACCAAGGCTTTTCAGAAGTGGGACTAGAAGGCTAATTTCTCCTTTATCTACTGAGCCAGAGGATGGAGAAGCTCCAAGGGAGTTTCCTGGCCTCTCCCCATATCAGAGCTTGGCACTAGCTGCCTGATGTGCAAAGCAAAATGGGGGGTGGGGGGGAGGTGAATCAGTTTTGAGTTCTGGGAATGGGGATGGCCTGTGACTCACTAAGTTTGTTCTGATGCACTCCTGCCCCTTGCAAACAATGCAGCACTGCTCAGTGATTTCTTTTAAACTCCAAGGACTGCAGTGGTGAAAAGCCACCAGCCTTCAGTCCCTGCTTTCCTGATGCTTCTGCAGATGCAGGGCAGCTCTGAAGGAAGATGTCCTCCCTGAATTAAGCTGGGATGCTTTTACAGTTGATAAATGTCAATACCAACCCTCAATGGTTTGTTTTCTCCTGCTGTGTTTCTTGCTGCAGATCTATGTCCCTCTGCTGTTGGTTAATGCTGCTGATGACCCTCTCGTGCATGAGAGTCTCCTGTCGATTCCAAGAGCCCTCTCGGGTATGTCGAAGCAGCCTTCTCCAGCTGTGCATGTCTGTGGCCCTGCAGCTGCTTTAATACCATGGTCCATGGTTTCAGAGCAGCTGGGCTTGCCTCCACATCTGTAATCCTGTAGGAGGGATACTAAAGCCACTTTGAATCACCAGCTGCTAGAACTAACAAGGCTAACCTTGAACAGGAGCAGCTTGGATCCTTTCAGGCATTGTCTCCTGTTTTAGAATCATAGAATGGGAAGGTTGGAAGGGACCTCAAGGATCAGCCAGTTCCATCCCCCTGCCATAGGCAGGGACACCTCCCACTAGCACAGCTCACTCAAGGCCTCCTCCAACCTGGCCTTGAACACCTCCAAGGAGGGAGCAACCACAACCTCCCTGGGCAACCTGTGCCAGTGTCTCACCACCCTCACTGCAAACAACTTCCTCCTAACATCCACTTTCAATCTTCCCTCTGCCACTTCAAACCCATTCCCCTTGTCCTGGCATTCCCAGACCTTGTCAATAGTCCCTCCCCAGCCTTCCTGTGGCCCCCTTCAGATCCTGGAAGACCACTCCAAGGTCTCCTGGAAGCCTTCTCTTCTCCAGGCTGCAGAGCCCCAACTCTCTCAGCCTGTCCTCATAATGTTTTCACTTGTTGATAGCCAGGAGGTTACATCCAGGTCACTCCTGGCTGGAAAAACACTTCCTCATGTCCTTGTTCCTCACTGGGATTTAGTAGAAATGTGAGTTATTGCAGTGCTAATGCCTTGATCAAGTACAGATGAGCAGCCCCCTTTGAAGGGGAGGTGCACACACAGCCTGCTATTAAATAACAGATAGGATCTCTCCCATGAAAGGAGTTCTTCAGCCAAGCAAACAATGCAAATCACCTTCAGAAGCTCAGGGGAGGGAGCTGGCTGCTGCTTCATCTCTCAGACAGTGGGAGCATAGGGAGGGAAGCAGTGTTCATTCTTTTCCTGGTTGAAAACTGAGAGTGCAGAGTTTTATCCACAGCTGCTTCCAGATCAAAGCACACACAGGAATGTTTTTAATTATCCAGGGAATGAGAGAATCCTAGAATGGTTTGGCTTGCAAGGGACCTCCAGAGATCACCCAGTCCAACCCTCCTGCAGTCAGCAGGGGCATCCTCCACTAGATCCACTTGCTCAGAGCCTTGTCCAGCCTGACCTTGAATATCTTCAGGGGTAGGACCTCAACCACCTCCCTGGGCAACCTGTTGCAGTGTTCCAGAACCCCCATGGTGCAGAATTGGTTCCTCACATCCAATCTCAATCTGTTCTGCTCTCATTTCAAACTGTTGCCCCTGTTCCTATCCCTGCAGGCCTTTGCATAGTCCCTCTGCAGCCTGCTTGTAGCCCCCTTCAGGTACTGCATGGCTGCTGTTAGGTTTAGAATCATAGAATGGTAAGGTTGGAAGGGACCTCAAGGATCATCTAGTTCCA
>VWZE01003444.1:26445-55389 GCA_013396675.1 Eubucco bourcierii | reverse complement strand
GTCTGATGAGAGCAGAGTAAAGGGGCAGAATCCCCTCCCTTGCTCTGCTGGCCACGCTGCTCTTGATGCAGCCTAGGACTCGGTTGGGTTTCCCTGGAGCCTTCTCTTCTCCAGGCTGAGCAACCCCAGCTCCTGCAGCCTGTTTTTTGCAGCAGAGCTGCTCCAACCCCCTGATCGTTTTTGTGGCCTTGCTCCTTGCCCTTCCTGCGTTGAGTGCTCCAGAGCTTGACACAGTGCTCCAGATGCTTACCTGAACTAAGTGGAACTAGGAGGAGGATGTCCTGTCAGAGCTTAGTGCAGCTTGGTGTGATGCTATCAGTCTAGTTCCAGTGTGAGTTGAAGAGACTCCTTAAAGCATGAGCAGGTTCTGCTGTAAGGCCCCAGCCTGCAGCACCTCCTGGCCAACCTCCCTGTAGTAGCTGGGCTCCTGCAAGCTGTCCTGTTGTGGGAAGCAGTAAGATTATGTCCACTGGACTTCAGAGTAGCCATGGGTGTTGTCAGGGCACTTCTGGTTCCTGCACAGCTCCTGTAGCTGAGATGCTGTGCCAAGGCTGGAGTTGCCTGTCCCGACTTCAGACTGTTTCATTTTTGGCTCCAAGATGCTAACCTGGAACTTTGTTTCTTTTTGTTTTACAGAGAAAAGGGAAAATGTCATGCATGTGCTGCTCCTTCATGGAGGCCACCTGGGATTTTTTGAGGGCTCTGTACTGTTCCCAGAACCTCTTACCTGGATGGATAAGCTGGTGGTACAGTATGCCAACGCCATCTGCCAGTGGGAGAAGACAAAGTCTCACTGCTCAGACACAGAGCAGGCTGTATCTGGCCAGGAGTAATTGACCCAAAGACTCTGGATCACTTCAGTATATCTCCCTCTTTGGGAACATCTTGTTCCTTCACCTGCTGCTTCAGGTTTCCATTCTCCTTGATATCCTATGGCTGGGGTTTGATCACAATGTTTTCTTCCAGAGTGGAGCTCGGCAGAGCTTAAGGCCTGCTCAGAGCATCTCTGCATCAGCAGTCACTTGGGTTTGTAACCTGCTGCTCTGCTTGCAGAATTAGATTGACAGTGACTTGTTCCAGGGCTGTTGAGCTGAGGACTGCTTGCTTTCAGATGTCAAACCTGTTCACCCACTGGTCACAACCTCAACCTGCAGCGTGTGTGTTTAGGTGTAGATGAGAGGGTGACTATGGCTCTCTTCTGCCCTGCTACTGAAAAACCCTGTACTAAGCCACAAGCCACCCAGGGCTTACCTGCAAGCCACTAAAATGTGTCTTGGAGAAAGATGCTTGGCTGTGAGTGGAGTTTCAGCCTTGCAGCATCTCAAGGGAAGCTTTGTGGTTCCTAGGAAGCCACTTGAATGGTAAACCAGTTCAAAAACACTTAGCTGCCTGTGGAGTGGGGAATCCATGCTGGAACTCCCCAAGTAGAGAAAGGCTACCAGGCTCATAATAGCAGTTCATCTTTCTGTCTAAATGTGGGTTTGCACCCAGACCAGTTCAGTCACCTCCTTGTCACCTTTGCCTCTCTTTAAATGTAGTCATCTCTTTAGAAATGGATTTCTGTTTGGCCCTAGGTTTTCTTTAAGCTGACTCTGAGCTCACAGATCCTGCAGGTTCTTACTGGGAAGCCCATCTGGTCTTAGGAGTATTCCATAGGGAGTTGCACACTCTATCAGGGATTAATTTGTTGGGGTGGGAGGTATCTGTTTAGATTCTCTTTACATCAGGGTAAATCACAGCAGAATTCTTCCCTTCAGCTCTCAAAGCATGACCTGGGTCCAGACTCGCCTTGCAGTTGATGAGGAGCCTCTAGCCCTGAGCAACAAAACTGCTGCCTTTGGCTGACTATTCCCATATCTGTGGAGATGCTACAGTATTTCTGGGCTCTTCCTCACCTGAATTCCTTTTCCACAGCCAGACATCTTCCTCTTGTGTTGCTGTGCAAAGTGAAGAGTGGAAATTGTTTGCAGGAGAGATGTCTGCTTGCTTGTGCTCGCCCCTCAAGCGGCTGCTGTGAGCTGTGCCGAGGTGGTTCTGAAAGCCTCCAGTCCACCCTCTGGAAGGAAAACTGTCCTGTGACAATCTGGAGACTCAAACTTTGTGGCCATTCTGGTTTTTTCTTCTTGTTTGTTGTGTCAGTGCCATAGCCTTCACTAATCCATCCTTAGGACTTTATATCCCAGTGCCAGTTCTTTCCTTGTCACACTTCCCATGTCGATGAGCACTTTATTGCTTCAGCCTTGGTCTGTGTTCCAGGCACTTTAGTTGATAGCTTAAGGGCAAAACAAGCTGCAGGACTTGAGTCTGGTGGTACAGGGGAAGAGGCTTTCTGGACTGCCCTGTCACTGCACTTCAGGAGGTTGGAGAGATAAGGTTTTGTTCCAATAAAGCAATAATTGATTATTGTAGCAAAGGTTCATTCTGGCATCAGGAAACTCCTTTGCCTTAGGCTGGACCCCTTGGCCTGTCAGAATGGACTGTGGGGAGCTGCACATTCTCCTTCTAATAAACCCAGGTCTCCTTTCTTCTTCAAAGAAATGTGACCAAGTAGGGCTAAAACAAGACTTGGCCATGCTTGTGGTTGTTCCTGAAGAACTATTTTAGTGCACCAGTTAGCAAGGATATTCTTAGCTGATGGATATCTTGTCTGTGTTGTTAGCCTCTTACTCATACTGCATCTGTACATCACTGAGATCTGTCATTGGAGGTTCTTGCTGAAGTAGCTGTTCATGTAATATTCATTGACTAGGACTTAAATATCTTCTCACTTCACCAGAAGCAGAGTGTAAACAGCACTCACATGGAGCAGACAGAGTGTGCAGGGGGAATGGTTTTTTATCTCCAGTGGCTTACAGCTTCAGAAGGGTTTTTGGCTTTCAAAGCATTCCACAGCTGTAGCTTAACCCAGGTCATGACTGGCTGCCTTCAAACAACTGCTTTGCCCTTGCCTTCTGTCCTTCATGCAGCTTTATCATGCTGAATATCAGCTTCAGGGACAGAAGCTGTCCTTGGTACAACACTGCTGCTGAGGTGAAGAGCCCATCCTGTCACCCAGCACATCTGTGCCTGGGGATCACTCCAGTATGCAGCTGACCTCTTGGAGAGCAAAAGATCTGCACTCCAAGTTGAAAGCCTTACCAAAAGCAGAGGCCTCTGCTCTCCTCTCCAGGATCCCAGGCTGGCAGGACAACCTGGGGGCAGAGTGGCCTGGGATGTGAAAGTCAGAGTGAGGTACAGTTTGGGTACTGTCTGGGGAGGTTAGTGCTGAGGCACAGCAGTGGTCTTGCCTCTGGCTTTGGCCAAGCCATGCCAGTCCCTCAGAGTGGAGCTTTTCATGGGAAGCTTTTTTTCCTTGAAAACTTCCTTCTACCTTGTAAAGATCCCTCTTGAGAAACCAGGCTTTCAGAGGGGCTTGCCTGAGGAAGCTACCTTCTTGTCCAGTGTACCTTGCTTTGAAACCATTTCCCTACAGCAGCTGGCCAGGCAATCCAGGGCCCATTTTGAAACAAATCTCCTGAAATGAGGTGAGCAACTGGGCAGTTCTCAAAGCTGCAGGAGCTGGAGCTTTGGCTGATCTAACAGATTCACTTGGAGGCCCTTTTGAAGACTTACTGCTGCCCCCCAGTCCAAGTCTTTGCACTTCAGAAGTGCCAAGACTGTGGACTTTCTGAAACTCCACTACAGCAGTGATGTGAGTCTCTGCTGTCCTCCTCCTCCTCCTGGCCTGTTACTGCACTTCCATCTCCAGTTGTCCAAACCACTCTTGACTTGCCCAGTTAATTCTGGCTTGTTTGGGGAAGAGCTGATGCCACAGCAAGGTTTCTGGAGCCTGAGGCTCATCTGAACTTGGTCAGCTGGCAGCAGTGCTGGAAAAACTGTTCTCTTCTTAGCCAGTTTGTTGCTGGTGTCAAATCAAGACTCCTGGTGTCAGACTTGCAGCAATCTGCAATTACACTGCAGTGATGTTATCTGAAGACTTCCAAACAGGAATTGTTTGAAATCTTGCTGCTGACAGCAACTGGCAGCTGATCCCCCCCCCTGCCCTGAGATGTGTGGAACTCTGTCCAGTCCTGATCTGAACTACTCTGTTCTCCCCAAAGAAGGCAGTGGCAGTCTTGTGATGGGGGGAGGTGGCATGCACTTGCCTAGTCTGGACCTTCAGAAGTGCAGTTGTCTTTCATCTCCTGTCAGGACACCTGAGGTTGTTGAAGTGTGCCCTTGTAGGTCATTGCAGTCTAGTCTGAGAGTGCAGTTCAGCATTCCAGCAGGATGCTCTGGCATGGGCTCTGCTTAGTCTCAAACAGGGGTTAGAGCATTAGCAGAGCTCTCCCAGGGGCAGTCTCACGTGGCAGACACCTCTGTCTCTGGGTGTAAGCAGCACTTGAACATAATCCCCAAGGACTCTCTCAGTCAGAACTGTTACCCTGAGGTGGCCAGGCTGGTCCAACCATCACCTTTTTGTCAGTGTCTGGAGAGATCTGAAGACTGTAGGTGAGCAACTGGGACTTGCTCTTACTGAACTGAAGGAACTTTGAAGCTTCCACTGCATCAACTCTGCCAGCATTTTCAGTGGTCCCTTGGCTAGCTTCCACACTGAAGGTGCCTTCAGGTGGGTCTGGCAGTGTTGCAGTTGCAGAGCCAGACACTTGAACCTCCCTGCAGGCTTCCCTGGGCATTTCTCTGCAGTTCCTGATGAAGATACAGGTTGCAAAGACAGGGCATTAAGCAAAGATGTTAAGTCCAGTACTGGATTTAGCCAAGCTACCT
This sequence comes from Eubucco bourcierii, assembly GCA_013396675.1. Classification (NCBI taxonomy): domain Eukaryota; kingdom Metazoa; phylum Chordata; class Aves; order Piciformes; family Ramphastidae; genus Eubucco; species Eubucco bourcierii. The sequence goes on along the minus strand of VWZE01003444.1, from coordinate 50,622 downwards.
GTGTCACCTGTCCTGGGCCTGTCACAAGTTCCTAGGCCACAGCCCTTTGACACGTGGTGCCTTGCCCTCTTTCTCCTCCTCCCTTGACATCAGCATATCTAGAGACTTCAGTGACAGCTCTGTCAGAGCTTTTGAGCCTTTGCTTTTCAGTCAGTGACTTTTCAGACACCTCTGCCAGCTGTGCACTCTACAGAGCCTGTCCTGACTTCAAGCTGCCCGTTGTGGGCAGCCTACAACTAGCTACAGCCTCTTCCAGTGCTCAGAACAACCATGTGTACAAGCAGTGGGTCAGCTCCAGCTCTCTGCTCCTCTAGCAGTGGGGACTGAGTCACAGAAGGAGGGTTTGCTTTGCTTAATGTGGCTTTACAGTCCCAGAGTCCTGGTGTTTATTAACCCCCCCACAGCAGCATAGCTGGAGGTAAACTGCCTAAGTGACTACAGCTCAGCAAAAAGGAGCAGAGTAGCAACTTCAGGCTTTGCCAGCTCAGTCACCTGGACTGCTCCCAAGTTTCTCTGGAAGCATTCTGCCTGGCTGGAGCTTGCTGACATTGTTCACAGCCTTCTTCCAGAAGCCCAGCAAAGGCCCCAGCGTTGTGCTGCCTGTGGAAGTCACTTGGTGTGAAGAGCATCTTGTTTCTGCCTTGAGCTGTGCTCCATGTATCCCTGCTCCTCTGGTGGCTTTGGTGGGTGGGTGGCTCCTGCAGTCTCCAGGCAGTGGCATCTCCCTGGCTTCCAGGTGAAGGGCAAACAGCTCTCCCTGCTGTGAGGGCTTCCTGAGTGTTCTCCAAGCTCAGAGTGCCTCAGAGCAACACCAGTCCAAGAGGGGGATGCCTTGTAACTGTGCCCCTCTCACCACTGAGTGTCTGATAACTGGCCTGGGGGAGCTTTGGCTCAAATGCCATCAGTGAGTCAAAGCTGCTGTCAGCTCTCCACACTGCTGGAAGGACTGGCAGGGCTGTCCTGAACATCTCTCTGTTCCTGGGCTTGCTGGGTGGTGAGTGGAGACAGACACTGCACCCCAGGGCAGCAGTTAGCAGGTTGACTCTGCTCATGCTGACCAGCCCTGTTCAAGTCCATCTGGTAACAGTTCCCCTAAGCTTCAGCCCCACACCACTCATGGATAAAGCCTTTTCTTTCCCAAGGGCCTTGCCTAATCCACTTCTAATGCCAGTAAGAAGCCAGCTCTGAGTGGCTCTACACAGCCCTTTGGCTTCTGTCCGAATGACAACCTTGCATTGGCCATCTGTGGCTGTGCAAGAGCTTTGGTTAGCCACAGACCTTCCTTTAGGATCTCCCCTGCAGCTCTGCTGGGAGCTTGTGACCCTTCCAGCTTCTGTCAACTGGGAGGCTTTAAAAAGCCAACCAAAACCTGCTTGGTACCTGCTAAACCCACACTGCTGCTCAGCCAGAGTCAGTGACAGGTTTTCTTGTGTCACTTGACAGCTTAACCCTGGGTGTGCTCTTCCTGAGAGCACAGCCTCTGCTGCTGCAAACCCCAAGCAGGAGAGGAGTGTGGAGAACTCAGCCCTGTGCCCTCCTTCCTTTGCTCATGCAGCTGTGCCAGGACAGGCTGAGTGACTTCTGCTGTGCTTGAGGAGCAGTTTACTAGGAAAATGCTCTCAGATTGGTGAAGTTAAATTTGGGACCCACCTCTAAATGCTGCCCAGAAAGAGCTTGTACAGCCAGACCCCCTCCCCACTGCCATCTTCTGACTCAGATTCTCTGGAGCTGACAGCTGCAGGGGAGATGATTTGCAACTAGCAATGCAATTTTTTTCTATATCTGCTGATGTTTACCTTGAGAAATGATATAAATCTATATAAAGCAATGTCTGATTCTTCTGTTCTGTGTGGTGTACAGTGGAGATCACTGCAAACAATGTCATTTTGTTATCTTTGATTCAGTGCAGTTTCTTTATTTAAAAAATAAAGGACTTGTTGAAGTCAGTGCTACAGAGAGTGACTGGATGTGGAGTTACTGGGTGAGGAGTCACAGAATGTCAGGGCTTGGAAAGGAGCTCCAGAGATTGTGGAGTTCAGGGCAGGTCCACACAGGGAGGAATTCAGGTGGCTTTGGAAAGTCTCCAGGGGAGACTCTGCAACCTCTCTGGGCAGCCTGCTCCAGGGCTCTGCACCTTCACCCTACGGAAGTGTCCCCTCTTGAGGTGGGTCTAGCTTGTGCCTGTTCCTTGTCCTGTCCCTGGGCACCACTGAGAAGAGCCTGGCACCTTCATCCTGACACCCACCCCTCAGCCAGTGCTCAGGTCCCCTCTCAGCCTTCTCTCCAGACTGAACAGCCCCAGGGCTCTCAGTTTTTCTGATGTTCCAGTCCCCCACTCATGCTCACAGCCTGCACTGGACTTTCTCCAGCAGGTCCCTGTCTCTCTTGGGCTGGGCAGCCCAGAACTGCACACAGTATTTCAGGTGTGGGCTCAGCAGGGTGGAATAGAGGGGCAGGAGAGCCTCCCTAGGCCTGCTGGCCACACTTGCCTTGCAGCACTGTGCCACACAAGCTCTGGTGCTGCTCAAGCTTTTGCTAGTTCCTTCTGTCTCCTGGCCAAGAGAGGCCCTTGATGCTACCCTGATAGAGAGAAGAGATGGCAACAGCTGAAAGCCTGCCCTGCCAGTCCTGAAGAAAGGTTGATTTTGCCAGTGGCAGAGTTCCCTGGCAGCCTCTCTTGTCACTAACCCCCTGGCTGGCACAGTCCTCCAAGGCCAGACCTACAGCTGTGCCAGGACTGAGAGCTGATGTAGAGGTTGGATGTGGCCCTTCCTGCAGTGTGGAAGGACTGCCCTTGGGGACCACAGCTTCCCTGGAGCCCTTGGCTTGTGTGGCAGCCATCATCATTTGCTGTTTTTCCCTCCTGCAGAGGGAGTGGATTTCCTGAGCTCACAGCAGCTGGCAGAAGGAAAGCACAACAGCATCTCTGGCCAGGACCCTGCCATCTTTGACCCCAGGGCACAGCATAGCCCTGCCAAAAGCAGTACTTGACTGATACAGAGAGTTCACTGCCTCAGGGGCTTTTCACCTCCAGAGCAAAGGAGACAGATGGGGAGGGTAACTGAGCTCTTGTGCCTGGCCCAGGGCCATCACAGCTCTTCCCCTGTAATGAGAACTGCTCTGAAGAGACAGCATCTCAGGTCCCATCTCTATTGGCCACTATGATTTCATTTAGACCTCCCTCAAAGCTCCTTCCTAGCTTGGTCAGTGTCCCTCTGAGGGGCAGCTGAAGTCAGTTCTGTATGCTGTGCTGCTCACTCTCCCCCCAGCAAAGCAAGCTGCTGGCTGACAGCTTGGCCCAGCAGTGATGAGCAGCCCCAGGGACCTCCCAAGAGCTGTGGCTGGCCCAGTGGCACAGTGTGGTGCCTGCACCAGTGTATGGCTGGGCTGCTCTGGCCTTTTGCAAGGGAGCTGCAGCAGTTGCTTTGTGCCCCAAACAAGCTGTGCTGTCGCTTGTACTGGCCTGAAGGTGGTTGGGCTGTCACACAGTTTCTCTGGGATGGCTCCAGGTGTGCCTGGCCCTGTGGACAGCAGTACACAGCACGGAGCCAAAGGCAGCAGAGTGGTGCCCTTCACTCTAGCTCTCACCTGAGGTTGGTACAGCCTCAGGCTGGGGCTTGCCCTGCCTGGAGCAGCCTCATTGCTGAGGCTGGAGAAAGCAGATTTAGTCCCAGTTGCCTTTGCCCAGACAGGCCCCATCCTCCCTACAGCTTTGGAGCCCATGTCCTGTTTGATTTGAGCCTCAGCCAGTAGCCTGCTGAATGGGTCTCTTGTCAGCACCCTCCACCTCAGCTGCCTTCGAGCAGGGGTCTGACCCTGGCTGCTGAAAGGTGCCTGTGTGTGCTGAGAGGGACAGGCCACACTGGAGGGGCAGGCTGACAGAGAAGGAGGTAACCTGGGCAGAGACCAGCACCTTCCTCCTCTCCAAGCCCTACTGCTGGCCGAGGAAGATGGTCTGGAGACAGGTAAGTGCTCAGCTCCCTGGAGGAAGTGCCTGGCTCATGAACCAGAGCAGGCTGCTTCACCTGGGACTCTGCTACCTCTGCCTTCCTCCTCCCACCCAGTCCTGCTGGCTCCACATTAGCAAGGGCTGACTGGCATCAGGCACAGCTCCTCTGCTCTCTCTGGTGGCTTTTGCTGGGGCTAACTGAGGCAGTCCTAGGTGGCTATCTTCTGCTTGTCTTTCACTCATGCTTGCTGCAGCCTCCCTTCCTCCTCCCTGCCTGCCTGGCTGAGCAGGAATTGGGCAAAGCCAGCTCTGCCCAGGCCTCTGGCTGAGTTTCTGTTTGCACTTCTGGGGCCGTTTTCTCCTTCCTGGTTAGAGCAGAAGACAAAGAACCAAGGGTCCTTGCTCAGGCAGGGAATGTAGGGAGAATGCAGGCAGCTGGTTCCTGGGTCCTTGTGCCAAAGGACAGCCAAGGGGCTGCTAAGGGGCACAGCACTGACACTCCTGGCCTCCTCAGAACCAGCAACAAAGCCATCACCTGTGCCCAAAGAGCTGCACCTCTGTTCCTTGCCACATGCCACAAGGGATCCTGGAGCTCTGATGTTAGACATTTTATTTCTCCCTCGCTGTAGCCCTCCCTTCCCAGAGCTGTTGCTCTTCTTGTCTTCTCACTGCAGCCCCAGAGCATGCTGCAGAAGAGGGCTAATGGCTTCCTTTCTCTGCTGACTCCTGAGGGAAGGATGCTTTGCCCAGGAGGGGCAGAGCTGCCAGGCAGCCTGCTGCCAGGTTTGGGGAGAGGAGGGGCAGGCGTGGAGCAACGTGCCCAGGGCCTCATCGTGAGCAGTCACTCAAGCAATGCTACAGTAAGGAGGTGGTTTGGGTTAGGGGACCACCTCTGATCCTATTTTACAGGGGAGGGGGAGTGAACCCGTGCCTAGAGAGCTGTATCTTCAGCCTCGATGCGGGGCCCAAAGAGCTGCTCTGCAGTTGCTTTGCCATCATACTTGGGCAGGGTGCCACCGAAGTCTGCTGGCAAGATGTCAGCATCGATCTCCTGGTAGAAGGACTCCAGCTCCTCCCCGTGCACAAAGACCTGGTGAGAGATGGGAGTGACCCTCAGCAGAGGAGCTGGGTGACTCTTCCTGGCTGCCTTGTTTCACCCAAGCTCACACCTCTGGTTCTGGGTCCCTTTGCCACACTCACCCTCTCCAGCAGTTTGCTTTTCAGGAACGGTTTGACCACGTTGTAGGTGGTGGTGAAGTACCAGGGCTGGTGGATGAAGTGGACAGCCTTGAACCTCGCTGGGAAGGAGTCCTGGGATCCCAAATCCAGACACAGATGGTTACACTGGGTGCTGGCCATGTGGAATTGGGTGGGCAGCAATGACTACCCCACCACTGCTGCAGCTCCCCTTGCCCAGGCCACCCTCCTCTCTTTGATGGTCCCTTTTTTGTGCTGCCATAGATTGGCTATCCCAGCCCCAGAAGGACCAAAAAAGCTAAACAGCCTCACAGAAGGTTCATTGCTCCCACTCCATGAGACGGACCACACCTCTGTGGTCCTCCTTTCCCAGGGAGGGCTGAGTGTCTTTGGTCCAAGGGCAGAAATCCTGGAGCACTTGTGAGTGCCTGGGCTGGGCTGACCAGGTGAAGAAAGGCCCCAGGACATGCTGCAGGATGCTGCTTCTGGTTGGCTATTTGAGAGGACAAGGAGCTGGGGCCAGAAGAGGATCCCTCTTGCAGGACTTAGCCAGTTAATGGGCAAGGGAAGGAGCATGTGCCAGAGGACAGCCTCTCCATAGCCTCCTCCCATGGTGCCAGGGCAGCAGCAACCACAAACCCTGTCAGCCCTGCCTTCACCCATCCCTAAGCTCTCTGCTCCCCTCAGGCCTGCTCTGCCCTTCCAGGGTGCAGGCTTTGCCACCTCACCTGGAGCATGTCCACCATCTTCTTGAGCTCAGAGGGTTTGATCCCTGACGCCTGCTGCATGGTGAAGCCCTTGAAGTTCTCGATGATACAGAACCCATTGATCTGGGTCTCATCATTTTCCAGCAGCTTCTCCAGGATAACACAATAGGCACGAAGGATCTGATGGAGAGGGGAGACAGCAGAGTTTGATATCAGGTTTGATATCAGGTCTCACCTCTCACAGACCCCAAAAGGCTCTCAGGAAGATGCCCGTGCAGTGTTAGCCAGGGTCTGCTTGACTCCAGCCTGCTTGTTGCAGCCACCCCCAAGACTTCAGAGCAGGTAAGGCATTTCAGGGGATGCCCAGCAAGCACCACCTTCCCCTTCCAGGGTGGGCACATCTCAGATCTGCATCAAGGACGTGTTGCCACCAAATTCAGGGCCAAGCAGAAAACGGAGCTCAGGGAACTTATGAGTTAGATGCCTGAGAGACCTCTTTGCCAAGAAGCCCTTTCTGTGCCTTCAGTGTCCTCCTTCGCTCTGCAGGCCTCTCCTTTCTAAAGCACCTTGCTTTACTGATGGGGATGCACCACACCAGGAGGATGAAAGAGGAACTCTTTGAGGTGGACCATGCCCTCCCAGGCTACAGACTGGCTTCAACCCAGAAAGCTGGAGCTGGCTGCACGCACGGAGATGCTGCGCGCCGGGCAGGACAAGCCTGGCAGCGGGGCCGTGCTGCCCCGGCAGCGGCGGATGGGCAGAGCTGACCTCATCGAAGGTGATCTCCTCGTAGTCCCAGTTCTCGATGTTGAAGAGCATCACCACCCGGCCGTACTTGTCCCTGCTGGCCAAGATGCCCGGGTAGCCGGCCTCGATGGTGCTGCGCACCGCCTCGGGGGTCAGGTTGTCGAAGAGCTCCGGGTACTGCTGGCGGAAGTTGACGTAGCCTGCGGAGAGGCAGCAGTCAGCCGGGACGGCGGCTCCTCGCCCGGCCCCGGGAGGCTGCAGGGGATGCCGGAGGTGGGATGGAATGACGGTGATGAGACATCGGTCCTGAGCCCTGCGCTGCGGCCTGGCTGTGCTAGGGGTCAGGGTTCCTCCCTCAAAGCAGGGCAAAAAGGAGCTCAGCAGAAGACCTGCCCTAGCCCTGCCACGCTGGGTGTTGTGCTCCCCACGCCAGGGGCTTCCCACGCCTGCCTTCTCTTCAACTCCCCAACCAGCGGATTTTTGCCCTCATTTCCCTTCTTCTCTCCCTCCCCATTTGGGTGACATCCCCCAGCTCCCCTCCCTTGGCACCCCGCAGGCACGAAATAAGGAATTTCATCCTGGGAAAATGTGGACGGACAAAACATCTTGTCTGGGAGCCAGCTCTGATAATTACAGCTCATTATCCCCCAGACCGGCACAAAGAAGAGCGGAGCTGGAGCCAGGCAGGTCCCCACCGGCAGCCACCCCCTGCAGACTGCCTTCCCGCTCCCCCTCCATCCCTTCAGTGTGGGGAGGGGTTGCCACAAGCCCCTCAACGCGCCCTCAGCCATGAAGGGGTGCCAGGGGTGCTGAGCCCACCAGGCAGAGAAGACTCAGGATGGGTGCTGGACCAGGTCCTTGCAGGGACATGGAGGAGCGTATGTGGGGTTCAAGGGGCTGCAGCCCAAGCCAGCTGGGTTTGCTACATGGATTTGGCAGCCTGCTACCACCAAATGTATTTGTGGTTTTATCCAGTAAATCGGCAGGGAATGGGGGTGTCCTGGATTTGTGGGATGCCTGGCACTACTCTCGTTTGTTTCCTTCCCCATTCCAACCCTTTGCCGGCACCTCGAGCCCCTAGACTTACATGTTTTTCTATTTATCCTCTCCTCATCTCCACGCCAGAGTCCTGCTTTACAGGCACAGCCCCGAAGGAGGAGCGGGGAGAGTCCAGCCCGGGACCAGGAGCTGCCGGCGGCACAGATAACCCTGCCCCCACCCAGGATCACCTCCCGGGACCCCTCCTCACCTTTCAGCAAGTCGTAGGCCCTGTGCACGTCGAACTTGCGGGCGCGGATGAAGCGCAGGAAAAAGGAATCGTCCTTCCCCTGCACCTTCTCGGCCACCGCCTTGCAAACCTCCTCGCCGCCCGCCCGCTCCTGCACCAGCTCCCGCAGCGCCTTCACAGCCACCCCCCTCTGCTCCTCCGTCTCGTTCAGCTCATCCTTGGCCTGAGAGGGGAGCAGAGAGGGGACCCAGCTCAGTGGTGCTGCTCCCACACCTCCCCCAGAACACCCCAGGGGTTGTCTAGGCACGCAGGAGCTGGGTGCAGTGATGCAAGGAGGGCAAGGCCACCTATGTCACAGAGCCACAGAACCGCAGAGTGCCAGGCTGGAAGGGACCTCAGAGACCGTCTGGTGCAACCCTCCTTGGCAAAACCATGGTCTGCACAAGGTGGCCCCGAATCCTGCCCGGCTGAATCTGAAGTGTCCAATGTTGGGGTATCCACCTCTGCCCTGGGGAGAGTATTCCAATGGCTGAGTGTTCTCACTGAGGAACAGGTTCCTCTTGAGTCCAAACGGAGTGTCCCCAGGAGAGGTTTGTACTCATCACTCATCTTTCCCGTGGGACTCCTTGCAACGAGGGAGTCTCCATCTTCATTGGAGCCACCCTTTAAATACCAAGCAGGTTCCCAACTCGGGTGCCCTTTGGGGTGACTGCACCCAACACCCCCCCCTCCCCCCAACCACTGCAAGAGCTCTTCAAGGGACTTCTCTGACTGATTTTTCTTGTCTATTGTAAGGCTTTTACATTCCAATGGGAACTCTTGTGAGGCAAGACAGACAGAAAAACATCATTTTAGATCTATTTTCATACAACCTATACAATCTACTTAATATCTTTAAATTCCTTAGAACTAAATGTGATCTTCAGTGGCTCTTTCTTCTATGCCTTAATATTATACTTCCTTAATATTATATTCCTTAATATTATACTTTATACTTCTTCAAACATCATCACAGGATCCACTTAGTTTGAACCGTTCCTCAATTAATTTTTGGAGTGTTTGGTAAATATCAAGCTGATTTCCCACTTAGATTTTTAAAGATTTGGGGTTTTTTTAAATACCTTTTTCCTTCTGGCCAACCAAAAGCTTTAAAATTTATCACTTATTTCAGAAAAAAAAAAAAAAAAAAAAAGTTCTCTTACAGTTTTCCTACTTATCTCCAGGTCTTACACTAGCAGGACCCCCAATCTGTGCCTGAGCCCTGCTCCCCAGGCCCAGCCTCACCTTCTGCAGGGTGTGTGGGGGGATCTTCTCACACCTCCCAAAGACTGGCCCGTGGTCCTTGGTGGTCAGGCGCTCCAGCTTGGTGCGCAGGGCCTGCTCCTCCTCCGAGACGATGCGGAAGGTGCCCGTCTAGGGGTCAGGAGAGGACGTGGGGTGTCCCCAGTCAGTCCCCCAGCTCCCCTGCCCCCCCCAGGGTGGGGTGCCACAGGGAAGAGCCTCTACACCTGCACCCGAGGGGCTGCAGTGGGATGAGTGGGCTGCGTGCCGCTCAGGCTCCCCCCCATATGATAAGAGCAGATGGGGAGGTGAGGGGGGCATGGGGTGCACCTCAGTCCCAGTGCTGGGGAGAGGGCATGCTCAGAGCCCAGGGGGCAGGGTGCTGAGGGGACAGTACTCACCACTGCAGACATGTTGTCCTCTGTCCTCGGTTGACTGCAGGACACTGGGAGAGGGAAGGAGGAATCAGCAGCAGTGGGGATCCCACCAGCCTCTGCAGCCCCCCATGCCCCAAACCCTGCTCTTCTTGCTCAGGCAGGGATGTCCCAGCTGCCCTCAACTCCATGACACCCTTCCTGCATCTCTGCCTGCCTGCTGGAGGCTGAGTGAATTGTAGAACACCAGGCACCTTTGCAAAAGCAGCTTAAACACCTGGGTATTGATCAACTGACACCTTCATCCTGTTCTTTCCACAGGTGGATGGGAGCACCTCATGGGGACCCCCAACCCCGTGAGCTCACCCAGTGTCATTTCACCACAGACCGTTCTCATATAGGCAGAGGGAAGTGCCCAGCTCAGTCTGGGTGGGCAGCCAACTCCTGCTTCTATTGCCTTTGACTTCTACTGCCCTGTTATCCTTAAGGTGCTTCCAAAGCTTTGAGCCCCTGCTGCTTCAGCCCAGAGCCTGTCACTGGTTGCAAGGTTGGTTTGTGAGCCTCCCAGCATCTTTCTGATGCCTTCTGGGTGGAACACCTTGCTCCCAAACCTGAGGAGGAGGAAGCCTGCCTTCATCCTCTCTCCAGCGCCTGATGCTGCCTCGACCATCCACGGCACCAGCTCTGAGTGCAGGCTATGTGAGGGATGCTTGGCTGCAGCTCAGCTGCTTCCCAGGGAGGTTCCTCTTCCCCACCATTTCCTGGGAAGGGACAAGCATGCCCTCTTCCCAGACACTAAAAGCAATCCCATCCTCGCAGGTGCCAGGGCAAGGCGGGGCTGGATGATGGTCTCCAGTGCAGTTGTTCTGGGTGGGGAAAGTCCCGGGAACTCACCAGGGAGAGGCAAAGCTGAACTGTCCGCTGCAGGTCGGCGCAGAGGGCCGAGACGGAGACAGGGAGGGCGAGGCCGGAGTGGAGCGGGACGAAAGCCGGCAGAAAGCTTTGTAGAGTCACCGGGTTGGGATTAGACCGTCACAAGGCATCAACTCACCGCAGCTTTGCAATTAAGCCAGCACAACCCAGGCAAGAAACCCCATTAAAACATTACAAAAGGCAGCTGAGGAGAGGGAAGGAGGGAGCTGGGGCTGCGCCGGGCAGCCGCAGCGTGCGTGGAGGGGCGGCGGGGGGGACCCGATTAGCGAAGTATAAAAGCTGCTCGTTGTGTAACTCACTCATTAGCACGGAGCAGGGGCAGAGGCAGGCGATGGGCAGCCTGCCAGCCCGGCCTGCTCCCCCGGGACGAGTGGGACAGCTCTGTTCCCCAGCTTCCGCCCCACAAAGCCTGGCAAGGTCCCACTGCGGATCCGGCCGCATGGGCAGGATGCAGCTGCGGGGTTGTGTCCGCAGCAGAGGATGCTCCTGGGTCTGGTCCTGCCTGGGGCTCTCCAGCTCCTCCCCAGTGGGGCCACCCAAGCCAGCACCCACTTACAGGCTCTTCAGCTTTTGAAATAATATGAACAAATAAACAAGGTAGATTTAAAAAAAAAAATTTCCTTGCTATGTCCCCAAGTAATAGTCGACAACTCTGGAGCTTTGGGACTGGAACCAGGTCCACCCCAGGGGTGATGCTGTGGACCAACAAGGGAGGGAAGCCCCAGGACGGTGGCTATAACCATGCTAAACCCACGTGTGGGTGCAGCAGGGTGGCAAAACACGGCTTTGTGGGCACACCAACATCCCAGCATGCTGAAGTGTTGTGGGAGCCTTTGCAGCCTTAACTCTTTTAGGGCTCAGGGTTGTGCATAGCTCCTTCCCCGAGCCCGTGAGAGGAGCTCAGCAGAGTTCTCATGGCGCTGGGGATTTTGGGGAGGTGGCAGCGCTGGGCTCAGCATCAGAGAAGGGCTGAAGGGGCTTACACAAGGCGTGTTTTGTAATGCCATTGGGATTTAGGGATTTCATTTCCACGGGGCTGCCCTGCAAAGGGAACCAAGCCCCCGCTGCAGGGGAGGGAGGAGGAGGAATGCACGGGACTCCACATGAAGGGCAGAGGGGAGCACAGAGGGAAAACCCAGACCTGTGCCAAGGTCCCCACCAATGCCACCATGGCCAGGGACACCATGCACTGCTGCCCACTGGACACTTCCCAGTTTCCCTGTTCTTTTCTCACTTCAGCCCTGGTGGAAGGCTCAGCACCCTCTCAGAGCTCACTGGAGGTTTTTCCACAGCCCAGTGAGCAAGGCACTGTGTGACAGGGTAACATCACATCAGGGTGGGGGCTCCTGAAGAGCCTGAATGTCCCTGCCCAGAGGTGACCTGTGCTGCCCTGGCCACTCTGACATCCTGGTCATCATGCTCACTGCAGGCAAAATCATTTTGCAGAACCATGCACAACCCAAGGCATCACTAAATGGGTGCTTTGTCCTGAGAAAAGGGGTCTTGGGATGGAGCAGCAGCCCTAAGGGAAGCCACCCCCAGAGGTTGTGTCCGGGTCCCTTTAGGAACGCTCTTGGCCAGGTCCCCCTCCACACGGCCCCTGGCCTTAGCTGAACCCGCTCCTCCTTGCTCTGGGGCATCAGCTCTCACTCCCTGCAGGCACGGGGCTTGCAAAAGCTCCCATGCTGTGCTGGCACCGGATCCCCCAGCTAAATCCCGCTGCTTAAAGGTGGGCTAAACCTCCTCGTGTGCCCAGGGCCACTCCTCGTGCCCCCTTGGAATTAAGGGGTTTACGATCCGCGTCCCACCTGGGTGGCACCCGCAGGGGCTGGCCACTGAGAGGAGGTCCTGAATGGACACTTTGTACGCAGTGCCCCAGTTCCCTCCGGGCCGCCAGCCACTCGCTGCCTGTACTCCACGCTGCCCTGCAGCCCACGGCGTATCGCAGCCCATGCCGCACCCTCCGTGTGTGCAACCCCACACGACTCCGCACCCCACACCGCCGTGCACGCACGCCCACTTCACGCGGCACGCGTGCTCGTCCCACACTGTTCTTCAGCCCCTGCTGCCCTGCAGGACATGAGCCGCCGCCCCTGCACCCCGCGGGACTCGAACCCGCGCTCCCTCCCGGCCGGCGGAGGCGGTGCGAGAAGCGGTGGCGGGCGCGGGAAGTGCGCGCCCGGGGCGGGAGCTGTTGCCCGCGTGATGCGCGGGCGCTTCCGGGCGGGAATTTTGGGGCGGCGGAGCCGGGGCCAGCCCGGGCCGGGCACCTTCGCAGCGACATGGCCCAGCGCATCCTGGCTCTGGCGGCTGAGGAGGCTCCGGAGCGGCTGCAGGAGGCCCTGCAGAGCCTAGGGGAGGGCGAGGTGCGCGGTGCCCCGCGGGCTGGGAGCGGGGCAGGGGGTTGCGCTGCCGGGCCCGGTCGGAGGCGGCTTGTTCCCCGGTGGAGTGCGGCTGAGCGCGTCTCCTTCTTCTTGCAGCTGGGCCATATGGTGACGAGGCAGGCTGTGAAGGGCAGGGAGACGGCAGCTTTGCTCAGAGGTATCTTCAAAGGTGGGTGAGCTCTGAGCTGCGCTTTGGGGGCAGGCGGGGAGGGGGACCCCAACTCTGCCGCTGGCCGAAGAGCTGGCCGGCTGGTGCAGGGGAAAACGTCACTGTGGTTACGAACTGGCTAGTCGGGGCTGTCCCGGGGAAACGACTTCTAGAGAGCCCAGGGCGTGTGGGAAAATCGGCTGCTCTTCGTCATGGAGCTGCGGCGAGTGGGGTCTGCTTCGGGGAGCCGTCGGGGCTGAGCTGCCCGGCCGAGGCTTCACTGCCAAGCAGATTCTCCTCGGCGTTTTGACACTCCTCGATCTGCAGCAGCGGGCAGGGCGAAGCACAGAGTGTGTGTGTGTGTGTGTGTGGCACAGGGCTGAGTAAAGAAGTATTAAGCCCAGAGCTCTCATTTCCTCTGCTCAGTTTACTTACCTGTTATGTCAGATAGATAAAGCAGGGAGTTACAGTCAGAGAACAAGTCACAGAGTGGCAGAAAACATCCTCCAAGCTCAACCAGTCCAACCTTTGACCCAGCGCCCAAGGGTCAGTGCTGAACCAAGCCCCTAAGCACCACACACTGCTTAAAGCACCTCCATGGATGGAGGCTCCAGCACTGCCCTGGGCAGACCATTCCCAGTGTTTGAGAAGCCTTCCAGTGAAGAAATGTTTGAGCAGTTCAACCCTGCTCATTTTCTGTTGTTTCTCGTGGAACTTACAGCATCATAGAATGGTTGAGGTTGGAAGGGACCTCAAAGTTCAGCCAGGTCCATAGGCAGGGACACCTCCCACTAGAAGAGGTCCCTCAAGGCCTCATCCAGCCTGGTCCTGAACATCTCCCTGGGCAACCTGTGCCAGTGTCTCACCACCCTCACTCTAAAGAACTTCTTCCCCCCACCCCATTCTTTGCTCTGTCTCCTCATCCCAAGGCTCCCCTTGCTCCCAGCCAAGCGGCGTGCTCAGGAGGCTGCAGCTTTACAAGCACTGCATCCCACTGGTGGAGTCAGGGGACCTGCATTTGAGCAAGGTGTCTGAAATCGTGGGGCTGCTGATGCTCGAGGTAAGGATTCCTTTGGGCTGCCTTTCCTGGGCTCTGCTGGGTGTGGGTTTGGGTGTGGATTGAGACACCTCCAATGCGAGTTGTGTCCATGCCGGGGATCCACCCTGGGCTAAGCTGGTGCTGGAATTCACTCTGTGTGTGAATGAATCCTCTCATGGGCTGAAGCTGTGATTCTAAAAGTGATTGGCTTCAGACATTTACAGCCAGAACTCCAAGCCTGTGGTTGCATCATCTCCATTTACTGCTCTGTGCTGTGAAGGGTAGTCCAAACCAGAGGTCTCGGGGCTGAATTCCCATCTCTGGGACACGTTTCACTGTGAGAAGTCTCTTGCTGGGTTTTGGTGACAGTTTGGCTGTACATGTGGAATTCTGTGTGCTGCCTCAGGCTCTTTTCATGTTGTTGTGTCTCCTCCCAGGCTCGCCAGCTGCCAGGCCAGGCGTTGGCAGAGCTTGCCACCCTCTTTGTTGACGTTATTAAAAGTGGCAGCCTGTCCAATGGGAAATCCTTGGAGCTGTTTTCCACTGTTCTCACTGCACTGGCCAATTCAAAGGAGAGCCTGACTTATGGGAAAGGTAACCCCTCTCAGTTCTTTCTTCCCAGCCTGTCTTCCTCTCCTCTGGAATCCTCTACTTAAAAGACTTTTGCTTTTTCAGGTGAACTGAGTGGGGAAGAGTTGAAGAAGCAGCTGATAAATACCCTCTGCTCTAGCAAGTATGTCCCAGCTCTGCCAGTCCCTGGCAAAACAGGGTGCTTCACATTGTGCTCTGATGAGTTGGATGTCACCATCTGTGGCCTCTTCTGTCATCTTTGAATCTGTGCCCTCTGTGACAGTGCCTTGTCTGGCTGGGATGGCAAAGGAACACCCTGTTCCCAGATCTGGCACGAACTGCTCTCAGGAAGTGCTCGTTTTTATTCCTTCCTTGGTGTTTGTTATTGTGGGGGCTGGGGCAGTTCAGGTCTGCTACAGGTCTGCGTGGTTGAGGGGACTGTGTGGTGACTTCTGGTGGAAGTCTGGCTTCAGATCTTAGTGTCAGCATGTGATGGGGACACTGTGACACTGAGTAATTGTGTACAAGGAAGGAAGGGCTAAGCCACGGCTCTGCTTGCTCTCAATTTGCTGCCTGCTTTTGCTTTTTCAGGTGGGACCCTCAGAATGTGATACACCTTGCCAACATGTTCAGGTAATTCTTCTTGCATTCAGCATCAGCACTTCCTTTGTGCTGTGCTCAGGTCTGTGTCCTGTCTCACAGGCAGTGACAGACAGGAGGTCTGAGCATGCCAGACGCAGCCTTATGGATGGTTGGTCAATACACATCCACGTCAGATCCATTTGGGTCCACAGCCCAGCTGGGAAGGCATTCCCCAAGGACTGGGCATGCCACCGTGGGTTTAATGCCATGTGGGAGTGAGCCTTGCCAAATTAACAACACATTAATGAGCAGACACTGTGGAGGAGGGCTCAGCACCTAAGGCTAAGGAATGCCCCTGGACAGTGACAGGGAATAGAGGGATCTGTGGTGTGAGGACACTGGGAGCAGTTGCTGTCTGTCTGAGGCAGCCTTTGGCTAGTTGTGGCTTGAATCTACTGGAGGAAGTCAGCAAAATGCTCAGGCTGCATCTTTGATCCAACAGGGATATTCCACTGTCAGGAGAGGAGCTGCAGTTTGTGATGGAAAAGGTCCTTAGGATGTTCTCCAAATTAGACCTGCAGGAGATTCCCCCCCTGGTCTATCAGCTGCTGCTGCTGTCTGCAAAGGTAAAAGCTGGCAGGAGTTGGCCTCCCCTTAAGCACACACCAGGAGACAAAAATGTGCAAGGGCTGAGCTAGAGGCTGGATCTTGGTGGGAATTCTGTGCTGTGGGGAGCAGGACATCAGTAGGGTTTGTTTCCTTGACTCCCTCTAGCCTCAGAAAGCTGACTGCCCTTCTCCTGGGGAAAGAAGTAAGTGTTTGGGGAACAAAGGCTGAGCACAGACCCAGCAGAGATTCTTTGGGGCTTTGGGCATGGTTTTGCTCACTCTGCCCTCCATACTGTAACAGGCCATGCAGTGTGAGTCTTGTGGGCTGTGTTCTGGCTTCTCTCATGTCTTGTGCTCTTCCTGCAAGCAGAGGCTGCCAGTCACATCTCTGCTCTTTGAGAGGCTGATTTGACTCTTTTGCTTGCTTTGTTTGTGACCAAGTCAGGGACAGAATGATCCAGTCAAAGCCAAATTCTAGAGGTCAAAATGCAGTCTTGGGTACAGGGTTAGGAGTTGAAAAGCTTTCCCAGCTGGTGACAGCTTGAAAGATCCTTCCTAACTGATGGCAACTTGTAAAAGAAAAGAACATGAGACCTTCAGCTTCCTCCAGCTCTTCAGCAGGTGCAGGCAAAAGAAATAAACCAACCAAAGCAGTCTCTGTAACTGGAAAAGAGCCACACAGGAGCCCTCCCCCACCTTGCAGTGAGGGGCAGTGAAGGACATGAGGATGGAGTGTTCCCTGGGATACTGCAGGCCCTGCAGTGGCTCAGTGTCCTGTCCTGCCTTGCAGGGCAGTAAGAGGACTGTGCTGGAAGGAATCATCAGTTTTTTCAATCACTTGGATAAGAGAATAAAGGAAGAACAGAAGGTTCCACAGTAAGTTCTTTCTCTCATCCCTTCCCTATTGTATTGTACTCCTTACCTGAGTATTTGTGAGCACCCTGGGCCTGCTCAGGGCTCCTTCAGTCTGAGAGGTTAAACCTTGTACAGGTACAACCTCCTCGATACCTAGCAAAGGGTTTATGGCTTTGGATGGCCTGGGGAACCTGCAGCTGGGTCTGGCCAATCCCAGGCACAAAGCCAGGCTGGGTGCAGAGTGGGTTGAGAGCAGCTCTAAAGGGACCTGGGGGTGTTGGGTGCTGAGCAGCTCCCCAGGAGCCAGCAGTGCCCTCCTGTAGCCCAGCAGGCAGCTGTGTGCTGGGCTGCAGGGCAAGAGGGGGGATCCTGCCCCTTGGCTCTGCTCAGACCTCATCTGCAATCCTGCCTCCAGTTCTGGTGTCCCCAGCAGGAGAAGGGCACAGAGCTGCTGGAGGGAGTCCACAGGAGGCCACAAAGATGCTCCAAGGGCTCCTGGAGCACAGGCTGAGGGTGTGCAGCCTGGAGAGAAGGCTCCAGCAGGACCTCAGAGCTGCCTGCCAGTGCCTGAAGGGATCCTGCAGGAAGGTTGCAGAGGGACTTGTGCTGAGGGTGTCTGAGACAGGCCAAGGGGGAATGGTTTGGAGCTGAGGCAGAGCAGGGTCAGACTGGAGCTGAGGAAGAAGTTGTTCAGTAGGAGGGTGGTGAGAGTCTGGCACAGGCTGCCCAGGGAGGCTGTGGCTGCCTCCTGCCTGGGGGTGTTGCAGGCCAGGCTGGATGAGACCTTGAGCAGCTGAGTGTAGCTGAGAGGTGTCCCTGGGCATGGTGGGGAGCAGCTGAGCTCTGAGCTCCCTTCCTACCTGAGCCATTCTGTGATCTCTCTGCTAAACCTGCAGATCAGTGGACCTGGAGGTATCCACAATGCCCCTGGAGCAGCTGCGTCACGTGGAGGGCACTGTGCTCCTCCACATTGTGTCTGTTATCAACCTGGATCAGGCCCTGGGAGAGGAACTGATCAGACACCTAAAGGTAGGGCAGGACTGGAGCAGACAGTGCCCCTGGAGGGGCTGAGACAGGTGTTTAGAGCTTGGTCTGTTGGTTACCTGTGGAAGGAACTGGATGATTTGGGTGGTCGCAGTCATCTTGACTTCAACAAGTGCTTAACATCTGCCTGGCAGCTTCCCTAAGCTTGCAGGGTGCTGCAGCTGACCTTAAGAAGCACTCTGACTGTGGTTTGCCATCTTGCAGAGTGAGCAGCAGAAGGACCCTGGCAGAGCCCTGTGCCCCTTCAGCGTGGCTCTGCTGCTGTCAGTTGCAGTGAAACACAGGCTGCAGGAGCAGGTATGTGGGTGCTAAGCTCACAGAATCATAGAATGGTAATGTTGGAAGGAACTTCAAGGATCAGCCAGTTCTAACTCCCTGCCATAGGCAGGGACACTTCCCACTGGTACAGGTCACTCAAGGACTCATCCAGCCTGGTCCTGAACACCTCCAGGGAGGCTGTGGAGCACAGAAGCACCCAACATGATCAAAGATCCCATTCTGTGCTTCTGCACTCCACAACCTCCCTGGGCAACCTGTGCCAGTGTCTCACCACCCTCACTGCAAACAGCTTCCTCCTAACATCCAGTCTAAATCTCCCCTCTGACACTTCAAACCCATTCCCCTTGTCCTGGCATTGCAAGCCCTTGTCAATAGTCCCTCCCCAGCCTTCCTGCAGGCCCTCTTCAGATCTGGAAGGCTGCTATAAGCTTCCACTGCATGACTTGTGAAGGAAAGGAGGCATGGTTAGGTTGTAGTCCCATCAGAATTAGGCTCTAGATGGCTTCAGGATGCTCATGGAGAGGCAATTAGGTCATTGGTGGGCTGCAGTTTGCTGAGCAGTATCAGCATCTGCCAGAGCTGTGGTTGCTGTGGGTTTCTCTTGGAGGATCAGAGGAGCCAGATCTTCTTTTTTCTAATGGTTTGGCTCTCTGGTGGCCACCTGAAGGACATCTGGCAGCAAGTTGCCCTCCTTGAGGCACCTGATGAGGTTGGTGTATTTGTCCTGAGAAAGGAGTGCAGGTTTTTGGCAGGCTGTACTGACACTACTGCTCTTACTGGAGTGTACCCAAGCCTAGACAGGTCCCAGTTCAAAGCTCATTTCCTCACACTCAGTGTTTTTGGGTTTGTTTTTGTTTTCTTTTTTTTACCTTCCAGATATTTGATTTCTTGAAAACATCAATCACAAGGAGCTGCAAGGACCTGCAGTTCCTTCAGGCCTCCAAGTTTCTGCAGGATTTGTTTCCTCAGCAGCATGATGTCAGCTCTGTAGTTCTGGAAGTGGTGCAGAATAGGTGAGTTCCTGCCACCTGCTGCAGAGCACTCCCTGGGCTTTGGGAGGAGCAGAGCTTCAGCCTCACCAGAGTGCTCTGGGGTGCTGCTGCCCAGGTGGCAGCAGGGAGCAGTGTCCAAATCCACACCCATGTCCCAGTTTTATTATTGGTGAATAAAAACAAAACCCCAAAAGGCAATGAAGTGGAGCTGGATGCATCTGCTCCCTGAACCTCAAACCTTGGCAGCTGGTGGAACAAAGGCCTCAAGTGGATCAGGCTTCTCTCTGGGGCTTACTGGTAGAACAGTGGATGAGAGGAGCCATGCTGCTGGCTGCAGTTTGTGTGCTGGTCAAGGCATCTGTGACAGGTTCAGTCTTTTCCCCCACCATGGTTATTTTCTTGAACATCCTGTGGCACAGCTCTGGTTTGCTCATCTTCTGGCTTCCTGGCTGACTTGAAAGCCTGAGGATCAGCAGGGTGTCTGTGTTGGACCCTGCTGGCACATTCAGGTTACACTTGAGTGCACAGAGCAAGGAAATCCCAGGGCAAGGAAACCTTTGGACTGGAAAGGAAGTGTGAAGGTTGGAGAGCCAGGACTGCAAGACAGATTGTGGTGAGCACCTGTGCCTCAGCCTGAAGGCAGCCCAGGGAAGAGAAGACTGTGTGGAAAACCTTAGAGCTGCCTGCCAGTGCCTGAAGGGATCCTGCAGAAAGACTTTTGCTGAGGGTGTCTAGAGACAGGCCAAGGGGTTTGGAGCTGAGGCAGAGCAGGGTCAGACTGGAGCTGAGGAAGAAGTTGTTCAGTAGGAGGGAGGTGAGAGTCTGGCACAGGCTGCCCAGGGAGGCTGTGGCTGCCTCCTGCCTGGGGGTGTTGCAGGCCAGGCTGGATGAGACCTTGAGCAGCTGAGTGTAGCTGAGAGGTGTCCCTGGGCATGGTGGGGAGGTTGGAGCAGCTGAGCTCTGAGCTCCCTTCCAGCCTGAGCCATTCTGTGGGGCTCTGAGGGAATTCATCATCCTTGGAGTGCTCAGAGCATCTCTCACTGCTGCTTCGGACCCTGGAATGACTGCAGAAGATTTTACTTAATTTAAGCTGCTCCAGTCTAAACCTTTCCTGTGTCTAAGGTGTTTCTCTGTTGATCTGTTTCATGTTCTCCTCAGTGCATTTGGCTGGGACCATGTCACTCAGGGCCTGGTGGATCTTGGCTTCAGCCTAATGGAATCCTATGAACCAAAAAAGCCTTTTGGGGGAAGAGCTGCTGAGAGCAGTTATGGCCTTGCAAAAATGCCAGCCCAGCAGGCTTGCAGACTGGGAGCAAGTATCCTGCTGGAAACATTTAAGGTAGTGCATGTTCTGGAGAGGGTTTTTTGAAGGGAGAGAGGGGAGCTTTGTTCTTAGTCTCTCTTGGAAAATGGAGTCAAACCCTTGCCTGCTGTATCCATCAGCAGTGTTTTACAAACAACACCAGATTTAGGCTCTTGCTTGCTCCTGTCCAGCTGGAAGAGGCCATCCTCATAAAGACTTGGTCCTAATCTTTTCCAGCTACCATGACACTTGCATAATCCCTTCTGCAGTTTAAAAGAAACTGCTGAGAAGGTAGAGAGATTCAGAGGTAGAAAGAGAAGCTGTCAGAGGTGGGACTGAAACCAGCATCTTCACTCAAGTGGTAAATTTGCATCCCACAGACCATTGGACCCATTGTGTTCCAAGGGTACTGTGAGAGCCTCTCTGATGTGCTGGGTCTGAGTGGCCTGGGATGAAAGCTGAAGCAATCTGTGAGTGCAGCTGGAAGGGGACTGCTGGCAGCCAGTCCCAGCTCACCTGGCAGCTCTGGGTTTGCTTTGTGCTGCACCATGCCTGTGGCTGTGAGGTGCAGTAGTGTCTTCAGCTGATGTGGGCTTTGGTTCTTATTTATTGTTCTCATTTCAGGTTCATGAGCCCATCAGGAGTGATATTCTGGAGCAGGTCCTGAACAGAGTCCTCACAAAAGCAGCAGCATCTCCTGTCAGCCATTTCATAGGTAACACAAAAGAGAGGAATGTGCCCTGCTCTGGGGGCACTCAGAATGGAGCTTCTCAGAACAGCTCAGAGAATCATAGAATGGTTTGGGTTGGAAGGCACCTTTAGAAGTCATCTAGCTCACCCCTCTCTGCAGCCAGCAGGGACATCTGCAACTAGACCAGGTTGCTCAGAGCCCCATCCAGCCTGACCTTGAAGCGTTCCAGGGGTGAGGCATCCACCACTGCTCTTGGCAAGCTGTGCCAGTGTCTCACCACCCTCAGAGTGAAAAAGGAAGGTCTTCCTTCTATCTAGTCTAAATCTCTCCTCTTTTAGTTTAAAGCCATCACCCCTTGTCTTGTTGCAACAGGCCCTGCTGAGAAGCTTCTTTCTGTCTTGTGAGCTCTCTTTCAGTGCTGAAAGGCTGCTCCGAGGTCTCCCTGGAGCCTTCTCTGCTCTCCAAGCTAAACAACCCCAACCCCCTCAGCCTTTCTTCACAGCAGAGGTGTTTCAACCCTCTCATCACTTTTGTGGCCTCCTCTGGACCCTGCTCCAACATTTTCCTGTCCTTATTGTGCTGAGGACTCCAGGGCTGGCCCAGAGTCCTGCGGGTGGGGTCTCACCAGAGCAGTTGGTGACCTGCTGGCCACGCTGCGTTTGCAGCCCAGCATACAGCTGCCTCTGTGGGCTTCCTGCTGCCATGACCCCTTCCCCTCCTCCTGAGCTGTCAGTTGCACCAGGTCACCCTGTGTTCAGTGCAGGTGAAAAACAGGTTTGTGAGTAGCTGCCATGGGACAGCTGCCACACAGGAAGTTGGTAACTTGTGGCACGTTCCTGTCCCTGCCTTCCTGCTCCCCCTCGGGCAGGTGCCTGGGAGCGGCTGGGGCTGCCGAGCTGCCTGTGCTGCAGCCTCTTCTCTTAAACCTCAGTGCCCTCTGCTGGGGTGAGGCCCTGCAGCCAGGCTGTGAGCCTTACACCCTTGGTGCCTGCAGCAGAGCTCAGGTTTCTGATACTCCTCCTATCCTGACCTCTCCGTGGGGTTGGGAGGGCTTCGTTATTCTGTAGTGGTTAGCTCTGGAGACATCTTTTGCTCAGGCTTTTCTGGCCTCTTGGTGGCAGCTGCTCCTTTTGTCCTTTTATTTTTCAGACCTGCTGTCCAGCATGGTTGTGTCTGCCCCTCTTGTGCTTCAGTCTTCCTCCTCCAAAGTCACAGAGACCTTTGACAATTTGTCCTTCCTGCCCATCGAGACGGTGCAAGGTCTGCTGCGGGCAGTGCAGGTACAGTGCTGCATTTCTCCATCAGGACCCTTGGTAGTTCAGTGCCAGTCACAGCTCTAGGCCACAGTTCCATGCATGATCCTACAGCCCTCCTCCTGAAACAGCCCTTCATACTCTGCTGTGGTTGTTCAGTGTAGCATGGAGTGTGCTTCAAGCCTGGCTTTGCCCTCTGGCAACAAGCATATGGCGCATCCTGGCGTGGTACTGAGCTGCTCTGTGCTGGCCTTTCAGCTGGAAGATGCCCAGATGCTGCCCAACTGTAGAGAACCAAGCAGACAGTCTTTAGCTGAACAGCTGTAGCTGTCATCTTGATTTTTCTCCCCCTCAGCTCCATGTCAGTATTTCCCTTTGTCTGAGCTGAGATTCTGCCCTGCCATTCAGCTGTTACCCTCTCAGCCCAGTCTGGGGGTAGCAGCTCTTTTCCTCGCCCCTTGCCCTGTGTCCTCACTAACCTGAGGAGCTATCTCCAGCCCTCTGGGTTTAATTTTACATGGGTGGGTTTTTTTTTTTGTCCCCCTGCTGAAGTGATGACAGTGTTGGAAGTACAGGGCCAGATGGGCCTGAGGAAGATGAGCTCATATGCCCCAAGGGCTTGGCATGCCTCAGTGCTTTTCTCTCCAAAGTGTATCTTCCTTTCCAGCCTCTCCTCAAAGTCAGCATGGCAGTGAGGGACTCCCTGATCCTTGTTCTTCAAAAAGCTATTTATTCCAGGTAAGCTGGGAAGGAGATTCTTTGAAAAGGTTGTACCTGCACCTCAGTTCTGAGTTTGGAGCAGAGGTGTTTTTCGTGTGTGCAGGCTGAATGTCTTCTAACTGAGTGCCTCCCAGAGCTAGATGGTGACATCTGCTACCCCTTGAGCCTAGGACTGTAACACAGCAACAGCTCTACTGAACCAAACCCCAGCTGAATGGGCTTTTGGAAATTCAGGCAGCGTTGGGAACTGCAAATAAGAAGGCAAAATGAAACCCAGTTCCAACAGGTGTCTACATAACTGAGTACATCCAGATGGTAGAAAGCCTGGAAGCAACCACTGAGCAGAGTACTGAGCTGCCATCTTCCCTCTGATCCCTTTCAAGGTGGCAGAGGAGCAGACTTGTTGTCTCAGTGGGCTGGTTTGAGGCTAATTGGAGTATTTTAATAGAAAAAATTACATTATAGGCTGTGAAAAGGAAAACAATGGTGAAGTCTGCTGCACTCATAGGCTTGCTGAGATGTTTAGGAATGAGTGCTCACAACATAGATAAGTCAGTCTCTGGGGCACAGTGTCTCAGTCCAGCAGCTTCTGGCTTTTCTCTTCTCTGCTTAGTAACCTCACTAGCCCCTTTTCTTCTAACCCCCCTGGCCCATCCTCCAAACTCACCTTGCATGTAAGTCAAACCTTGGGGTAAGGCAGAGGGGTGGGGAGAAGGTGGAAGGGTGGTTGGGAGCCCCTCCTGGGGTCTCTGATTTCTGGGAGGGGAGTTGTGTTTCTGTATTCCCTTTAACTTGTCTGTGTCTGTAACTGTTCCTGTCTGTTGTGTCTATCTCTGCTTGTACATTGTGCTGAGCTGTAAATAGAGCTTCAGGCCTTAACTTCCAGCTGGCTGAGGCTAGTCTGGGGGATTTTACAGAGTGGGGGGGGGCAGAGAACTCCCAAACCATCACACTCAGTAATGCTTTGAGCACAGCAGCCTGCTGCCTTCACAGTGCTGTGCTTGTAGACTGGAGGTGGCTGGGCAGTGGCTGCCTGCTTAGCAACACAGAAGTCCTACTTAGGGCTTGTTCAAGCCAAGGGACTTGGTTTTGGGAAAGACAGAGTTTCAGTGAGCAAAGCAAGGCACCAGCTGTCTGTGAGGGATTTTCCATAGAATCATAGAATGGGAAGGTTGGAAGGGACCTCAAGGATCATCCAGTTCCAAACCCCTGCCATAGGCAGGGACACCTCCCACTAGCACAGCTCACTCAAGGCCTCATCCAACCTGGCCTTGAACACCTCCAGGGAGGGAG
>VWZE01003444.1:0-26325 GCA_013396675.1 Eubucco bourcierii | reverse complement strand
CAACCTCCCTGGGCAACCTGTGCCAGTGTCTCACCACCCTCACTGCAGACAACTTCCTCCTCACATCCACTTTCAATCTCCCCTCTGCCACTTCAAACCCATTGCCCCTTGTCCTGGCATTCCAAGTCCTTGTCAATAGTCCCTCCCCAGCCCTCCTGCAGGCCCCCTTCAGATATTGGAAGACTACTATATGGTCTCTATTGAACCATAGAATCATAGAATGGGAAGGTTGGAAGGGACCTCAAGGATCATCCAGTTCCAAACCCCTACCATAGGCAGGGACACCTCCCACTAGTACAGGGCACTCAAGGCCTCATCTGAGCTCTGAGGCTCTCCCAGTCCTCAGGGGACAATTGATGCTGCAGCCTTGGTGCTCTCCATCAGGATGACCAAGGACAGAATGGAGATTGAGTGTTGTGAGGGGTAGAGCAAGCGAGTTCCCAGGCTCTGTGCTGCCCTCCTGGGGGTACAGTTGCATGGGGCACAGTCACTCTGTGGACCCTTCTTCATTGCCTACTTGATTTTTGTATTCCCTACTGAGCTGCTTGCTTCCCTTTTCCCTTATAGAATCATAGAATGGTAAGGTTGGAAGGGACCTCAAGGATCATCTAGTTCCAACCCCCTGCCATAGGCAGGGACACCTCCCACTAGCACAGGTCACTCAAGGCCTCATCCAATCTGGCCTTGAACACCTCCAGGGAGGGAGCATCCACAACCTCCCTGGGCAACCTGTTCCAGTGCCTCACCACCCTCACTGTAAAGAACTTCCTCCTAACATCCAGTCTAAATCTCCCCTCTGCCAGTTTAAGCCCATTGCCCCTTGTCCTGTCATTGCAGGACCTTGTAAATAATCCTTATGCTCCTCTCTTCTGCCTGGCAGGCAGCTGGATGCTCGGAAAGCAGCTGTGGCTGGGTTTTTGCTTCTTCTAAGAAATTTTAAGATTCTGGGCAGCTTGTCCTCTTCCCAGTGCAGCCAGGCCATTGGGGCCACTCAGGTAAGTGCTGCTCTGCACTCCCTGCTGTGAATGTATCACAAAAAGCTGGGGGTTGGAAGGGACTTTGAAAGCTCACCCAGTCCAGCCCCCCCTGCTGCCAGAGCAGGATCGTCCAGAGCAGCTCACACAGGAACACATCCAAGAGGTAGTGCAGTTTCCAGCTTCTAAAGTGCTCAGTTTTACAGGCAGCCTCCTTGAGGGGCAGGAATTAGGCACTCAGCCAGCTTGGACTGGTCACAAGTCTGCTGCTGGCTGTTTCTGGCTCTGTTCCTATCTGGAAGCTACACCACAAGTAGGCTCTGGCAGGAGTCTCTGCTCAGGTGAACAAATCATTCAGACTCCAGGTGCCCAAAGGCAGGATCAGAACTTACAGAAGCAGGGTGGGAGTCACAGAACTATAGGGCTTGGAAGGGACCTCCAGAGCTCATCCAGCCCAACCCCCCTGCCAGAGCAGGGTGACCCAGGGCAGGTCACACAGGAACACATCCAGGAGGGTTTTGAAGGTCTCCAGAGAAGGAGGCTGCACAACCTCTCTGGGCAGCCTGCTCCAGGGCTCTGGCACCCTCATAGGAAAAAGTTATCCCTTCTGTTTCTGTGGCACCTCCTCTGCTCCAGCTGGCACCCAGTGCCCCTTGTCCTGTCCTTGGACATCCCTGAGCAGAGCCTGGCTCCATCCCTACACATCTGGTGAGACACTGGCACAGGTTCCCCAGGGAGGTTGTAGAGAACAGAATCACAGAATGTGATTAAAGATCATGTTCTGTGCTTCTGTGCTCCACAACCTCCCTGACAGTGTCCAGGACCAGGCTGGATGAGGCCTTGAGGGACCTGCTCTAGTGGGAGGTGTCCCTGCCTGTGGAACTGGCTGAGCTTTGAGGTCCCTTCCAACCTAAACCACTCCAGGATTCTATCAGCAGCAGTGAGGGCAGCCCTCAGGCTCCTGTGCTCCAACCCCCATCTCCCTCAGCCTAGCCTCACAGGAGCTGTTCCACTGCCTGCAGCAACTTGGGGGCTCTGGGCAGGACCCTCCCAAGCATGTGAGACAGTCTCAGGTCTGTCCTGCAGCTTGAAACACCTCAGGAGTGTTTCTCCAAAGCAGCAATATACCTTCAGCAGGGATTAGTCCTGGAAGGAAGGGTTTGGGAATCATAGAATGGGAAGGTTGGAAGGGACCTCAAGGATCAGCTAGTTCCAAACCCCTGCCATAGGCAGGGACACCTCCCACTAGCACAGGTCACTCAAGGCCTCATCCAACCTGGTCCTGAACACCTCCAGGGAGGTTGTGGAGCACAGAAGACCTGCAGGGAGGTTGTGGAGCACAGAAGCACCCAACGTGATCAAAGATCACGTTGGGTGCTTCTGTGCTCCACAACCTCCCTGGGCAACCTGTGCCAGTATCTCACCACCCTCAACCTGTGCCAGTGTCTCACCACCCTCACTGCAAACAGCTTCCTCCTAACAGCCACTTTCAATCTCCCCTCTGACACTTCAAACCCATTGCCCCTTGTCCTGGCATTGCAAGACCTTGTCAATAGTCCCTCCCCAGCCTTCCTGTAGGCCCTCTTCAGATCCTGGAAGGCTACTCTAAGGTCTCCTGGAAGCCTTCTCTTCTCCAGGCTGAAGAAATGCAGTGTGCAAAGAGAACCTGGCCCAGGGAAGTTGCTTCTCAGGCACTCTCCCAGCAGGAGTATGCTGAGGAGCACTGACACTGCTCCACGGTGATGGCAGAGAGCCTGGCAGTGCTCTAGGCCTATTGCTGTGGTGGTTTGGGGGCCAGGCCCTTATCACCTTGCTCCTGTGCTCTTTTGAGAGGTGCAAGCAGTTTAACCCCACTCCTGTTCTCTCTCAGGTCCAGGCAGATGTTCATACCTGCTATAATTCTGCAGCTAATGAGGCCTTCTGCCTTGAAATCCTGGGCAGCCTGAGGTGCTGCCTGAGCCAGCAGGCGGATGTTCGGCTCATGCTGTACGAGGTGAGTGTGGCTTCTGCAGCCTCCTTTTTGTACACCACTGCTGCTGAGGCCCAGGGCAGTGATGATCCCATTGCTGTGAACAGCAGCCTGTCATCACCTCACATATGTTCTTCGTGGGAGCTGTGTACCAAGCACTATTTTGGTTGATTTATTGGTGGTTTGGTTTTTTTTTTTATAAACCTTCTTCATTTTATTGTGGACTCTTCTAAGCCCAGAGCACATTGGTGTAGCTTCCTCAGCTCACACACTGCTTCAGAACAACACAAAAAGTGAAGGCTCTCTTCCTGGCCTGAGAAATGGGAGGTGTATTTGATGCCCAGGGTCCTGGTGGGCATTGGGCAGAGTTGCTTGTAGTCAGTGATGGGCTCCAAGGAAAACATTGACTGGAGAGGATGGGGAAAGCTTCCTCAGGCGTCTGTCCTTCTTGTGTCCTCCTTTTGCAAGTTTCTGTGAAGGTTTGTCTGTCCCTGAGATTTCTGTGGCTGGTGGCTTGACACAAAGAACCTTTTTTGTGTGTGTATCTTAGCTCCTGAGGTCCCACCCTGAGAAAAAAGTCCTCTGTAGGTCATTTTGCTTCCTCCTCGCCTCGGTCGGGCTGACCTTTGGTGAGCTGCAAGACTTTGCTGCGTTCCTCACTGTTGCTGTAATACTCTGTGTTTGCTTTCTCCCTCCACTGAGTTTTCACAGTCTGAAGGATTTTTTCCACCCCCTATAGTTTCCCCACTGCCTTGTTTTGCCTTTGAAGCAGGATTTCACAGTTGGAAGTTGGATCTGGTGCTGGTGTTAAATAGCAGCGCAAGTCACTCTGGGCTCGGTGCCACTGCTGCCAGGGAGATACAGCCTGTGAGAGGGTCCCTGTGAGGAAACTGATGCTCCTTCTGATTCATACCTTCTTTCTTTGGTGCCTTGGCCTTGCCAGCTGACAGGGTTTTGCACTGAGCACATTGCCACTTCCTCAGGGCTCCTGGCGGTGCCAAAGGGCCGTTGCCGCCTTATGACGCCAGTTTGAGTGTGCCTGTGGCTTCTTTTCTTTGCTGTGAGAGCCAACTCGTCCTCCCTTCCTGCCTCCAGGGGTTCTATGATGTCCTGCGCAGGAACTCCCAGCTGGCCAGCTCCATCATGGAAACTCTCTTGTCCCAGGTAAGCTGCTGCCACCGGCTGGGGCCACAAGGGGCCGGGAAGTCTGCACCGCAACCAGCCCAGCGAGCAGCTCGGGTGAAATCGTGGGGAAACAGTTCTCCCTCAGGCTGAAACGTGTTTGAAAGTGCTGTGGCACTTCTCTCAGGAGGTGTTCAGAGCCCTGCTGTGCTGAGAGAGCAGCCTGGGTAAACACCTGGAGGCTGGTTCATATCCTGTCGCAGGGTGGAAGGGAAAGGATCTGGGAGCCCTTCCCCAGGCGTGGGTTGTGAGGTGGCATGAGAAGGGGGAGCCCAGAGCTCTGTGCACTGCCTGTTCCTCTGCAGTTACCCTCCCATGCCTCCCCAAGGGGGTGTGCTGACACAGTAATTGCTGTTCCTGTCCTCCCATCAGGAGAATACCCAAACCCATGGAGGATCTGGGAGGATTAACTCATCCCCCAGGAGTGTTGCTCATGGCAACAAGACAATCACATTTCCTCGATCCATGGACAGGCTGTGCTTGCTTTTAGACAAGTAGTTTGCTTCCCTTTAATCACCAGAGAGTTCTTGCTGGCTAATTCCAGCTTTCCCATGACAGCACAGGGCTTGAGGTGGGAGCATGAAGAGAGCCAAGCCAGCTTTTGGGTACCAGAGGGCACTTCATGGGAGCTTGGTCGAAAGGTTTCTTATTTTGTCTCATTTTATATAACTTTGCCCATTCCACTCTGATCCTGTGCCAGTACTAGGAGCAGATCGCTCTTTTGGTGTGCCAAGCATAGTCTGTCATGGTTTGGTTCAGTGTCAGGTGTAGCCTCTGTCACTGTCTGCACCCCTGGGCCAGGAGGTAGCAGCCAGGGCCAAGCTGCTGGGCGGGGGCAGGCGGCAGGAGCTGGTACTTGCCCTGGCAGCACTGCAGGCAGAGTGCAGCTGGGCTTGCAGGTTGAGGCAACACATCAGCAAGTGGCCAGATGAACTTGTTTGGGGACAGTGATGCCTCCTGGCTGAGAGGCACCCAAGCAGCTCAGGAGGGGGGTTTCAGTACTAGTAGAGCAGGTGAGGTGGCTCATGGACATGTTCCTTTAGGTTGGGCTGCACTGATTTTTGTCCTACAAATCCAAGTCTTGGTAACTTTTGTCTTTTCTTTGTTTATAAATATTGGTCAGCAGCTGTCCTCTTCAGATGGCTACACACATGTTGTTTCTGCTGCCAACCAGTCACTAGCTTTGATTTTTAGCTTGCTGGAGAGAAAGGTTTAAATCAGAGGGATTTGACCCAAAAGATATAATTTGGTAATCTTTGTGTCATCTCTGCTTTGTCTCAACATTTGAAATGGAAGAAACTGAGACAAATCTATAAACTTTTCAGCTACTGAGTCACAGAATTGTCAGGCTTGGAAGGGACCTCAGGGAGCATCCAGTTCCAAAACCCCTGCCACAGGCAGGGACACTTTCCACTGGGTCACATTGCCCGGAGCCACATCCAGCCTGGCCTCAAAAACTTGCAGGGATGAGGCTCCCACCACCTCCCTGGGCAACCTGCTCCAGCCTCATGCTGAAGAGCTTCTTAGAATCAGATGTCCAGGCCCATGATTGCAGCCCCTGCTTGCACTCTGAAGTACAAAGATGCTTCTGTTCTGTTTTTACCCCTCCCCTGCCAGAGGCTCAGTTTCCAACTAACTGCTTATTTCTCTTCTTTCCTGGGACAGATAAAGCAATATTACTTGCCCCAACCAGATCTGCTTCCTCCACTGAAACTTGAGGGATGTATCATGGCTCAAGGAGATCAAATCTTCCTGCAAGAGCCACTGGTAAGAGCTGTGCTGGCCTGGCCACAGCTTCAGACTCCTCTGGTGCACTGTCTTTTAGTTGTGCTGCTACCTGAGCTCCATAGTTTGTGTTTCTTCAGCCTCCTCCAGCCTGGAGCAGTTCTTTTAGTAACAGTGGAGCTCACCCCTGCCTCAGGCTTTATGTCAGAGCTCTGCTTTTTAGTGGAGTTTTAGGGGGATCCATGTGAGAAATGCTCTAAGAGCAGTGTAGTTCTGTTATCCTCCATTGAGATCACCCTGGCTTGGGGGGGATTATCCCCCTTCACCTTAATTCCACATCAAACAGTCATGCAGTGAGTGTGTGGCAGGAGTTTTGCTCCTTTGGAGCTGCTGGAGGTGAGACCTCAGTGATGGATTGGGTTTGAAGGAAGCATTCAACTGAATCACTTTGTTGCCCCCTAAGGAGGCTTCCACCCTGTGCTGCAGCATGCCCAGGAAGGGAGCAGGCACTTCTCTGGAGTGAGAGCCCTTTTGGGAATTCCTTTTCCATCTCCTTCAGCAGCTGAGGTCTCTGGGTGAGGGAGCAGTGGGAGCAAAGCCTGCATCCCCTGCTGGCGAGCTGGGGCAGACGGCGCTGGCTGGAGCTGGAAGTGGGCAGCTGTGGTTAGCATTCCAGGTCCCCTCCTCCTGGGGGTGAGACCTTGAGTCTCCCGTGACCCTCCCACGGTAGCTATGGCTCTTTGCAGCCCACCAGAACACTCTGGCAGTGACCTCTAGCTAAGGAGGCTGAACGTGACTGTGTGGCTGCTGCCTTCAGGCCCATCTGCTCTGCTGCATCCAACACTGCCTGGCCTGGTATAAGAGCACTGCGCGCCTGTGCCGAGGAGATGAAGAGGAGGAGGAGGAGGAGGAGGAGGAGGGATTTGAGCAAAACTTTGAAGAGATGCTGGAATCTGTCACAAGAAGAATGATCAAGAGCGAGCTGGAAGACTTTGAGCTGGTAAATCACGCTCTCAAGTGTGGCTCAGTGGAAGGAGACACCAAGTTCTGGCCCCAGCTTTCGAGGAGGCTTTTTCACTTCTTTCCTTTACCTCTTAGGATAAATCAGCAGATTTTTCCCTGTCTTCTGGCGTTGGTGTAAAGAATAATATCTATGCCCTTCAAGTGATGGGAATTTGTGAGGTCCTGATGGAGTACAATTTCAACATAGGGAATTTCAGGTAAAGCATCAAATCTCAGCCCCCAGCAGCAGCTGAGCCTTGCAGGGCAGCCTCGGTGCAAGCAGGGGAGCGCCAGCACGGTGTGGGGGTGATGTTGTGGCACAGGGAGGGTCTGGCTTTGGAGCGTTGTGTGTTGTGAGAGATGAGAGGTGGCACTTTCTAGAAGAACAGGAGGAGGAGGAGGAGGAGCAGATGAGGTGTAGACTGTTAGGGAGGTGAGGAGATGTCCTGTGTGGTGGCTTGGAAAGTGTCGCTGTGGAATTTGGCAGCTGAAGCCTCAAATGGGAAACTTGGGGCTGGATTTTCTCCACGAATGCTTTCTGCTACTTCATTGCAGCAAGAACAAGTTTGAGGATGTCCTAGGCCTGTTTGTATGTTACAACAAACTCTCTGAAATCCTGAAGGACAAAGCTGCAAAGAACAAATCGAGCTTGGGCAACAAAACTGCACGGAGCTTCCTGTCCATGGGGTTTGTGTCTACTCTGCTCACAGCTCTCTTCAGGTGAGAAGCTGACAGGCTACAGAGTTGGGGCTCTGCAGCCTGAAGAAGAGAAGGCTTCCAGGAGACCTTGGAGTAGCCTTCCAAGGGGGGCTACAGGAGGGCTAGGGAGGGACTATTGACAAGGTCTTGTAATGACAGGAGGAGGAGGAATGGGTTTGAAGTGGCAGAGGGAAGATTGAAAGTGGATGTTAGGAGGAAGTTGTTTGCAGTGAGGGTGGTGAGACACTGGCACAGGTTGCCCAGGGAGGTTGTGGAGCACAGAAGCAAGAATGTCATCACTGGATAAGGCTTTGAGCAACCTGTTCTAGTGGGAGGTGTCCCTACCTGTGGCACAGAGGGGGCTGGAACTGGCTGAGCTTTGAGCTCCCTTCCAACCTAAACCGTTGTGTGATTCTATCTGGAGTATCAAGCTGCTCTCATGGTGCCTGCATGCTGTGGCTGCCTGGTGCACTGCACACACAGGGCAAGCATTTTCCTTTCCGTACTGAGCATGCTTGGTAACAGCACCTGTCTGGGGACCAGCGTGGTCCCTGGCAGGACCAGAGATGTGCAACCTGTGGTATTGATCAACCAGCTTTGCTGGGCCTTGCTTATGACTTCTAAGAGCTCATGGAGTCCTGAGGCAACAAACTCCAGTGTTTGAGGTCCAGAGCTCTGTGCATCAAGTCAGATGCAGAGCCAAGCATCAAGTCAGGCCACATCTGGTAGTGTCTTGGGCCAGGCTGGGGAACCTCCATCCTCCCAAGTGTTCACTACAAGCTACCAAACCAAAGGGCCTTTTCCAACCTGAGTTCAGCTAATGGTCTTGAATCTTGTAGCCATCCCTGTGCTTGCTCAGTGCATCCTCACCTCTCTGACAGTGCTGTTGGTTCTTCAGGGATGATGCCCAGAGCCACGAGGAGAGCCTGGCGGTTCTGCGCTCCAGCGCGGAGTTCCTGCGCTATGCTGTGGGCGTCGCGCTGCAGAAGGTGCAGCAGCTGGAGGACACAGGCCAGACTGATGGGCCAGATGGACAGAATCCTGAGAGGGTCTTCCAGAACCTCTGCAGAATCACACGGTGAGTTGCTGTGGCACCTGGAGACATCAGCCCCACAGAGCACAACCCCCCGTGGCATCTCGAGGGGTTGCGGTTCTTGGGTCGGGTCTGGGGGAGAGCTGTGGTCCAGGGCTGTGGTCCAAGGCTGTTTCAGACAGTTATGAGACAGTGGAGATCATGGCCTTGCTGCTCCTGAGAAATGATGGAATCAGCCAGGTTGGCAGAGACCTCCAAGCTCACCCAGCCCAACCTAGCACCCACCCCAGCCAACCAACCAGACCATGGCACTAAGTGCCTGAGCCAGGCTTTGCTTCAACACCTCCAGGCACAGCAACTCCACCACCTCCCTGGGCAGCCCATTCCAATGCCAATCACTCTCTCTGCCAACAACTTCCTCCTAACATCCAGCCCAGACCTCCCCTGGCACAGCTTGAGGCTGTGTCCTCTTGTTCTGTCCCTGGGTGCCTGGCAGCAGAGCCCAACCCCAGCTGGCCACAACCTCCCTTCAGGGAGCTGCAGAGAGCAATGAGCTCTGCCCTGAGCCTCCTCCTCTGCAGGTTGCACATCCCCAGCTCCCTCAGCCTCTCCTCACAGGGCTGTGCTCCAGGCCCCTCACCAGCTTCATCAGTGAATCAGGTGGAGGCACTACAGTTCCTGTGCAGTGATACAGCTCCAACAACACCCTTGGCCTGACAAAAACACCATCAGACTCTCCTTTCCAATCTCTCACTCAGTTCATAGAATCCCAGAGCGGCTCAGGCTGGAAGGGAGCTCAGAGCTCAGCTGCTCCAACCTCCCCACCATGCCCAGGGACACCTCTCAGCTACACTCAGCTGCTCAAGGCCTCATCCAGCCTGGCCTGCAACACCCCCAGGCAGGAGGCAGCCACAGCCTCCCTGGGCAGCCTGTGCCAGACTCTCACCTCCCTCCTACTGAACAACTTCTTCCTCAGCTGCAGTCTGACCCTGCTCTGCCTCAGCTCCAAACCATTCCCCCTTGGCCTGTTTCAGACCCCCTCAGCACAAGTCCCTCTGCAACCTTCCTGCAGGATCCCTTCAGGCACTGTCAGGCAGCTCTGAGGTCCCCCTGGAGCCTTCTCCTCTGCAGGCTGCACCCCCCCAGCTCCCTCAGCCTGTGCTCACAGCAGAGCTGCTCCAGCCCTTGGAGCATCTTTGTGGCCTTCTCTGGCCTCCCTCCAACAGTTCTGTGTCCTTCTTATGCTGAGGGCAGCAGACAGACCTGGTTCATCACTCACTGCTCACAGAGGAGGTTACAGGCTGTGTTCTTGAGGCCTCTGGGAGGCAAAGAAGTTAAAATTAATTTCTAGCTGCAGTATAAAACAGATGTAAGAGTGGCACAAGCTTTGGAAAACGTTAGTGTGGGGCTTTTTAAAGATGCTTGAAGACATTCAGGCATCTAATCCTTTGGAAACCCAGGAATGTTAGCCATGGAAATGCCTTTTGGGATCTAGGTCACATCTGCATGGAGTCTTTTCAGCTCCCAGTCAGCAGAGAGCACAAAAATGCAAATTACCTTTGCCATGAATAATGCCTGGGCTGTGTCTTGCCCCAAATAACAGAGGCTGTTTTTGTTGCAGCCATCAGGACTGCTTGTGAGCTCCATGGTTTGTGTGACTGCATACTGAAATGGAGTAAGTTGGGCAATCCAACTAATGAGAAGTAAGGAGAGGAAACAAAAAAAGGGAAGAAGTGAGCTTAGAGGAGCAGGAGAAAGATGTTTGCCTGCAAACAGAAAATTATCCTTTGGGCCAAACAATTTCTGTTTTCTTCAAAGCTTTTCACTTTGCTTTCCCTGCATTTACCTTTCTGATTTTATTTAAGTGGAGCCCTAGACTGATGTCTGACACTTCACAGCTCCACACTGCCCACAGAAGAGCTCTTTGGCACTGACAGGTTTGACACCAGCAGTCAGTGTTTGGGTAGGCTGAGACAGAAGGAAAGCTGGGTGGAAGAAATGAATGAAGAAATGGTCAAAGATGGACTTGAAATGGGATTGGAAGTTTCTTTGGCACCTAGAAGGAATGAAATTCTTGAGTCATGCAGGAAGAATCACAGAATGGTAAGGTTGGAAGGGACCTCAAAGCTCATCCAGTTCCAACCCCTTGCCATAGGCAGGGACACCTCCCACTAGCACAGCTCACTCAAGGCCTCCTCCAGCCTGGCCTTGAACACCTCCAGGGAGGGAGCAGCCACAACCTCCCTGGGCAACCAGAGGCTGTTCTGTGGACTTTGAAATAAAACCTTCAAACTGGATCTCTTCTCCCTCCACTTACCCATAGCAAAGGAGACCTGACAGTCAGTATCAAAACCAGGATGCTGGGAAGGAAATCTGTGATCAGCTCTGTTCTGGTTCCAGCACTGTGCAGCCAGCTTCACTGGAGCCTGTGGAAGTAACTGCTTTCCCATCCCACAGGGTTCTGCTCTGGAGGTACACTTCCATTCCCACTGTTGTTGAAGAGCCAGGGAAGAAGAAGGGCAAAAGCATTTCCCTGCTGTGCCTGGAGGGTTTGCTGCGGATCTTCAGCACGGTGCAGCAGCTCTACCCTGCCAGGATCCCCCAGTTCCTGCAGGCCCTGGGTAAGCACTTGGGGCACTGCTGCTTTGCTCTCTAGCCTTTGGTGTTCCATGTGTGGGCAGTTAAGGACCTTTTATCCATAACTAGGGGCCTGGTCCTTGTCTCTCAGCAGCAAGGTGGGCTTGGTGCCTTAGAGCTGCCTGAAGGGATCCTCCAGGAAGGCTGCAGAGGGAACCCAGCCTGTAACCATACTGCTTCCTCTGTGAGCAGTGAGTGATGCACCAGGTCTGCTGTCCCCAGCATAAGAAGGACACAGAACTGTTGGAGAGAGGCCAGAGGAGGCCACAAAAATGATACAAGGGCTGGAGCAGCTCTGCTGTGAGCACAGGCTGAGGGAGCTGAGCTTGTTCATCCTGGGGAATACTCCAGGGGGACCTCAGAGATGCTTTCCAGTGCCTGAAGGGATCCTGCAGAAAGGCTGCAGAGGGTCTTGTGCTGAAGGGGTCTAGAGACAGGCCAAGGAGGAATGGTTTGGAGCTGAGGCAGAGCAGGGTTAGAGTGGAGCTGAGGAAGAAGTTGCTCAGTAGGAGGGTGGTGAGAGTCTGGCACAGGCTGCCCAGGGAGGCTGTGGCTGCCTCCTGCCTGGGGGTGTTGCAGGCCAGGCTGGATGAGTCTGAGAGGTGTCCCTGGGCATGGTGGGGAGGTTGGAGCAGCTGAGCTCTGAACTCCCTTTCAGCCTGAGCCATTCAATGATTTTCACACTAGAGGCAAGTTCCAGAGGCATCTTTACCTGCTTCTGCAGAGCTCTGAGGTCTGCCAGCAGAGAGCAGCTGGGCTCTGAGACAGCATTTGCGTGTCGGAAGTTTGTCTCTGGCATATCTGTGTGCTCACCGTGGCTTTGCAGTCTGCATCCCTTCTCTAGCTGTGAGCAGTTGCAGCCTCTCCCACTTTTGGCAAGAGGTCCTGCATTCTGCCCTTGGCATGTAGCTTGCTTTTCTTCCTGCACACCTCTCTCCCTGCCAGATAGCAGCGATGGTGAGGCAGAAGCAGCCGACGCTAATGTCACTGAGAAAGTTGCCTTCCAGATCCGACAGTTCCAGGTGAGTGCCACTGAGTGCTGCAAGCCTTCCAAAACACTGCTAAGCCTGGCAGGAAACACTGCTAGCTCCCTCTTGGTGACCACAGGATTCAGTATGTGACAGCAGCTCTGACACTGCCACTTCAGGGAAGTTCCTGATCTCGAAGGAAAGCTTCTCCAGGGCACTGTGCAGAGCTGGGCTGAAGTGCAGGAGTACTGACAGAGCTACAGGGTCCTTCAGGGCTGCAGCTCCTGCAGTGGGTCAGGCTAGTGCCAGGCACAAAGCCAGGCTGGGTGCAGAGTGGGTTGAGAGCAGCTCTGAAGAAAGAGCCTTGGGGGTGTTGGGTGCTGAGCAGCTCCCCAGGAGCCAGCAGTGCCCTCATGCAAGAGAGGGGATTTTGCCCCTTGGCTCTGCTCAGACCTCACCTCCAATCCTACCCCCAGTTCTGGTGTCCCTAGCAGAAGAAGGGCACAGAGATGCTGGAGGGAGTCCAGAGGAGGCCACAAAGATGCTCCAAGGGCTGGAGCAGCTCTGCTGTGAGCACAGGCTGAGGGAGCTGGGGAAGACTCCAAGGGGACCTCAGAGCTGCTGCCAGTGCCTGAAGGGATCCTGCAGGAAGGCTGCAGAGGGACTTGGGCTGAGGGGGTCTGGCCAAGGGGAATGGTTTGGAGCTGAGGCAGAGCAGGGTCAGACTGCAGCTGAGGAAGAAGTTCAGTAGGAGGGTGGTGAGAGTGTGGCACAGGCTGCCCAGGGAGGCTGTGGCTGTCTCCTGCCTGGGGGTGTTGCAGGCCAGGCTGGATGAGGCCTTGAGCAGCTGAGTGTAGCTGAGAGGTGTCCCTGGGCATGGTGGGGAGGTTGGAGCAGCTGAGCTCTGAGCTCCATTCCAACCTGGGCCATTCTGTGATGATTCTGTGATAAACTGACCTGAGGACTGTAAAAGTCACACTGGATCCTCTGCAGGGCTTTGTGAGCACTCACAACAGAATCCTCCACGTGGTCTTTAGAAGAGTCCTCTCTTTATATAAATTCTTTGTCTTTCTCCCTGTTGCTGATACCTCTCTGTGCTGCAGCTTCCAGTTACTTGCTTTTTAAAATAGCCTTGCCACAAGCCTGCACACTCAGGGGTCTCTCTTTCCTTCCCATGGTCAGAGGTCTCTGCTGAACCAGTTCAGCACTGCTGAAGATGACTTCAACTCCAAGGAAACACAATCACTCATCACAGTGCTCTCCACTTTGTCCAGGCTCCTGGATCCAGCCTCTCAGCAGGTACTTCCCAGCCATCATGGAGGGGCAGGGATGGGTGCCATGGCCTCAGGTGTGGGAAGAAGGCTCTCAGGTTGGGTTGATGTCTGAGGCCTGGTGTGCATTCGTTCTGCCTTCTGCAGAGCAGGCCATGGCCAAAGGGGCACTGCTGGTGTGTTACCAATCACACTCCTGTCACACCTCTGCATGGGCAGTTTGGAACAAGCTGTGATGTCCCAGGACAGGACAAGGGGCACTGGGTGCCAGCTGGAGCAGAGGAGGTGCCACAGAAACAGAAGGGATAACTTTTTCCTATGAGGGTGCCAGAGCCCTGGAGCAGGCTGCCCAGAGAGGTTGTGCAGCCTCCTTCTCTGGAGACCTTCAAAACCCTCCTGGATGTGTTCCTGTGTGACCTGCCCTGGGTCACCCTGCTCTGGCAGGGGGGTTGGGCTGGATGAGCTCTGGAGGTCCCTTCCAAGCCCTATAGTTCTGTGACTCCCACCCTGCTTCTGTAAGTTCTGATCCTGCCTTTGGGCACCTGGAGTCTGAATGATTTGTTCACCTGAGCAGAGACTCCTGCCAGAGCCTACTTGTGGTGTAGCTTCCAGATAGGAACAGAGCCAGAAACAGCCAGCAGCAGACTTGTGACCAGTCCAAGCTGGCTGAGTGCCTAATTCCTGCCCCTCAAGGAGGCTGCCTGTGAAACTGAGCACTTTAGAAGCTGGAAACTGCACTGAAAGTGTGCCAGAAATCTGAAGCCACCATTTACCTTAAATTAAATGGAGCTGTTTCTCTGTCCAAGGGAACATGGAGCCATTCCCTGGCCTGGAGCTCAGTTTTTCACTTGTTAGGTTAAATGTCCCTTGTGGAACTTCCCAGAGCATGCTGGGGCACCTTTCAACCAGAAGAGGACTCTGCTCATCCTCCTTTTTTCATTGTAATTAGTTTTGTGCTTTAAATGCTTTCCAAAGCCATGAGATCTTTTCTCCTTTTTGCAGTTCCTTCAGTTCCTGACCTGGACAGTCAAAGTTTGCAAAGAAAATACTCTTGGTGAGTAAGCTCTGGGGAGCAGGTTTAGATGTGCACAGGTCTGATAGTAGCTCCCTACAGGCACTGCTGTTGTCTGTCCTGGTTTTAGCTCTTTATTACAGATAGACTCAGGTCCATTGTGTGGCAGGTGGCCAGGACATTGTGGTTGTCAGAATCACAGAATGGCTCAGGCTGGAAGGGAGCTCAGAGCTCAGCTGCTCCAACCTCCCCACCGTGCCCAGGGACACCTCTCAGCTACACTCAGCTGCTCAAGGTCTCATCCAGCCTGGCCTGCAACACCCCCAGGCAGGAGGCAGCCACAGCCTCCCTGGGCAGCCTGTGCCAGACTCTCACCATCCTCACACCCAACAACTTCTTCCTCAGCTGCAGTCTGACCCTGCTCTGCCTCAGCTCCAAACCATTCCCCCTTGGCCTGTCTCAGACCCCCTCAGCCCAAGTCCCTCTGCAGCCTTCCTGCAGGATCCCTTCAGGTACTGGCAGCAGAACTCCAGCTCTGTAAGATCAGTGCTGCTGAGGGAAGAGAAGTCACTGATTTGACTTTTGCCCCTTGTTCCTTGGCACATCTGTCGCTCAGATCTGCGTTTGTACTCTGGAAAGATATTATCCTTGCCAGAGCTTGTGTCCTGCTTCCTCAGTGCTTCTGGTCATTGCTTTCCTCTGAGCTGAGGGCTGCAGTGTGCCCTGCTTGCCCTTGCCCTGCCCCGAGATGCTCAGGGCTCTGAACTTGGCTTTTTTACCCCTGGTCCTTCGGAAGGATTCTTACCTGCTGTGTTTCTGGGAATGCAGACTGTGAAATCCACACTGAACCTGAGCTTTTCCTCTGCTTGCAAGCCTGATGTTGCAGGGGCTCTGCACCTGCTGATGCATTGTTTGCTCTTCCCCACAGAGGATGTTGCTTGCTGCAAGGGTTTACTGTCTCTGCTCTTCAGCCTTCACGTTCTCTACAAGAGTCCCGTCGGCCTGCTGCGCGACTTCGCACAAGACATCCATGCTTGCCTGGGAGACATAGATCAGGTACGAGGCAGAAGCAGCCTAAATCTTCATCACTTTGTGCTGTCAGGCCAGGATCGAGTGCATCTTTGGTGCAAGCTATGTGGCAGCAGCAGAATACTCACCAGGATTTGCTTTCTCTCCCCTGACCAGGACGTGGAAGTGGAGGGTCAGTCGCACTTCGCCATAGTGACCGCCAAGACCGCAGCCCCCACTGTCTGTGTGAGTCAGGGCAGCCTGGGGTGT
The DNA here is from genome assembly GCA_013396675.1 of Eubucco bourcierii. Classification (NCBI taxonomy): domain Eukaryota; kingdom Metazoa; phylum Chordata; class Aves; order Piciformes; family Ramphastidae; genus Eubucco; species Eubucco bourcierii. Next base: position 10,575 of record VWZE01003444.1, on the reverse strand, counting down.
CTGGGCCATGAGGATGAGCAGAGGGCTGGAGCACCTCTCCTATGAGGAGAGACTGAGGCAGTTGGGGCTGTTCAGTCTGGGGAGGAGAAGGCTCTCAGGTGACCTTAGTGTGGCCTTGCAGGATCTGCAGGGGGCTACAAGAAAGCTGGGGAGGGACTTTTGAGGCTGTCAGGTAGGGATAGGACTGGGGGGAATGGAACCAAGCTGGAAATGGGGAGAGTCAACCTGGATGTTAGGAAGAAGTTGTTGAGCATGAGGGTGGTGAGAGTCTGGCAGGGGTTGCCCAGGGAGGTGGTGGAAGCCTGATCCCTGGAGGTGTTTAAGGCCAGGCTGGCTGAGGCTGTGGCCAGCCTGATGTAGTGTGAGGTGTCCCTGGGCATGGCAGGGGGGTTGGAGCTGGCTGCTCCTTGTGGTCCCTTCCAACCCTGCCTGAGTCTGTGATTGATGGATTCCATGCTACAAGTGCCTCATGGATTCCTGTTGTGCCAAGCTCCTCCACACATTTTATTACTGGTCTTCTGTCTCTCTCTGTCTTAGCTGCTGGTTTTGGGTCAGGCAGATAAGGTGCTCGAGGAGGTGGACTGGCTCATCAAGAAGCTCAGCAGTCTGGGGGCAGACACATCAGGTAATAAAAATGGCCAGCTTCTTAGTGTCACATCTGTGTCAAAATCAGGTTAAGACAGAGAGGAAACAAAAAGCTGTGTGGGGATTTTGAGGTAGCATCACCTGAGGGCAGGCTGAACGCTGCAGGAGCAAACCCCTCCCCGTGCCACACTGCTGCTTTGTGCACGGGCACAAAGGTGGCCTTTAGGCCTCCCACCCACACCCCTGGGTTCATCAGACACACACTCACCAGGAATTCACCTCTTTCTTCTAGAAGACTCTTCTCAGGCATCCAACCAAAGCCAGGCTCTGGAGAAAGCCATCATCCTGCAGCTGGGAACTCTGCTGACAGTTTATCACGAGCTGGTGCAGACAGCACTGCCTGCAGGCAGCTGTGTGGACACACTGCTGAGGAGCCTCAGCAAGACCTACGCAATCCTCACCTCCCTCATCAAACATGTGAGTGCTGCTCTGCTGACAGGCAGCTGGCTGGGAGCCACAAACTGCCTGCCAGCTGCTGCAGCAAGCTCACAGTGACCCCTGGCAGCAGCTACACTCTTGAGCTGCTGCAGGAGTTGAGGCCATGCTCGAGCTGTTGGCTGTCCTGGCCTCAGTGCTGTGACCTTTCTGCAGCAGTGGCAGCTGTGCCAGTGAGACCAAGGGAAGCTTCTCTCCAGCTGAATTGGGCCTTGCATGGTTTGGAGTGGCTCTTGCCAGTGCATCCTGTGGGTGGTTCTCTGCAGCTGTGTGCCACAGGGAACAGCACTGCTGGGCCCAGGGAGTGGTGGTGAATGGTGCCACATCCAGCTGGCAGCTGTCACCAGTGGTGTCCCCCTGGGATCAGTGCTGGGCCTGGTCCTGTTCAATATCTTTATTGATGATCTAGACCAGGGGATTGAGTCCAGCATCAGTAAGTTTGCAGGTGACACCAAGTTAGGAGCAGGTGTTGGAGGGCAGGAGAGCCCTACAGAGAGCCCTGAGCAGGGATGGATGGGTGGGCAGAGGCCAAGGGGATGAGACTGAACAAGGCTCAGTGCAGGGTTCTACACTTTGGCCACAACAACCCCAAGCAGTGCTCCAGGCTGGGGACAGAGTGGCTGAGAGCAGCCAGGCAGAGAGGGACCTGNGTGAGGAGAGGCTGAGGGAGCTGGGGGTGTGCAGCCTGCAGAAGAGGAGGCTCAGGGCAGAGCTCATTGCTCTCTGCAGCTCCCTGAAGGGAGGTTGTAGCCAGCTGGGGTTGGGCTCTGCTGCCAGGCACCCAGGGACAGAACAAGAGGACACAGCCTCAAGCTGTGCCAGGGGAGGTCTGGGCTGGATGTTAGGAGGAAGTTGTTGGCAGAGAGAGTGATTGGCATTGGAATGGGCTGCCCAGGGAGGTGGTGGAGTCACTGTGCCTGGAGGTGTTGAAGCCAAGCCTGGCTGGGGCACTTAGTGCCATGGTCTGGGTGATTGGCTGGGGCTGGGTGCTAGGTTGGGCTGGGTGAGCTTGGAGGTCTCTGCCAACCTGCCTGATTCTATGATGTTCTCACACTGCTCAGCCACCCTGCCGTTGCCACTCCTTGCTGTGTGTGGCTTCAAGCATTGGCCCTGAGGGAACAGGGCCTTGAAAACAGGCTTGAGACCAGATGATGAACACCCAGAGCTCTGGAATGCAGCCATGGCATTTGGGATAGAGCAAGACACTGGGGAGGGTAGCTACTGGCAGTCCTGCCCTCCCCACTGTGCTGCTGTGTGTCCCCAGCAGAGCTCCTCTTTGCCTTGCAGTATATCCAGGCTTGCCGCAGCACCTCCAACACCATTCCAGGAAGGCTGGAGAAGCTGGTGAGTGTCAGCTGCTGCAGCAAAGGGCTCATTGCCTTCAGCTGGCAGTACCAACCTCCAACCTCTCTGCTGCTTTGCAGGTGAAGCTCTCAGGTTCCCACCTGACCCCACCGTGCTACTCATTCATTACCTACGTACAGGTAAGGCCTCAATTAACTGGCAGAGTCACAGGCTGCCTGCTGCTGAGTGGTGCAGCAGCTGCACTTGCATGGGCACCTTTGGGGGTTATTCATCTTCTTGACATGATTTGAGTTTCTTATGCTTCAGGCTTCGCTGTGTCAAGTAATAGCACAAGGCATTTCAGCACCACTGGGGCCCAGCATGCTGACCTCTGCTTGAGCACGGAAGGAGGAATGTCTGGGGAGCTGGGCTTTAGCTTTTGTTTTCCCCTCTCTCTTCATGTCAAGTTTGGGGTTTTGGTTTTGGTTTGGTTTGGTTTTTTGATTAGGTTAATGCTACTGTTAACCACAGTGGCAATTAAAGGTCCACACTGCTGCAGTCATCACAGTGTGAGTTAATGTGGGTGTCAAAGGCTGCAGTGCCCAGGATGGGGTTTGGCTGTTGGCAGAGGATCTGGGTGCTGGAGTGAGGAATTGTATAACAAGCACGGAATGTTGGGGAAGGTGGAGTGGTGTGCAGAGCTGCCACTCCTGAGGCCTTCTCACACACATGTTTATTTCTGAGAGTATAAACCCTGAAATGAGGTCTTTCTTTCCTCTTTTTGAGCTGCCTCCCAGCTCCATCCTTCCTGTCTCACCACCTTTCTGCCATCTAGCTGGCAGTGCTGTTGGCTGGCCAGAGCAAAGCCTGCTCTGGCCTTTCATCACTGCTTACCCTCTAATGACACATCTTTTGGCACCCTCCTTCAGAACATCCACAGTGAGAGCTTAAGCTTTGCAGAAGAAAAGAAAAAGAAGAAGAAAGAGGATGAAGCTGCTGCAGTCTCCACAGTCATGGTAAGATTGAGTCACTCTGTTAGAACACAGCCTGCCTTTGAACTTGGGATCATACTTCAAGGCTTGTGTTAACTGGTGGCTTCTTAGAGATCACCAAGGACAGATTGATTGTCATTTGAGCCTTTAAGTCAAATTCAGATTTCTTCTACCTTAACTTCAGAGAAAAGTCTTTTAAAAAACCAAACCCACAAAAAACACCAAAACCACCAAATGAAAAACCAGCCCCCCAAAAATGATAAAACTCCACCTCCACTGAATGCAGCCTAAAAGCTCACAGCCACAAACCAGAGCTTAGGTCTTGTCTGGGATGTTATCATTTGCCATAAGCTGGGAAGTGACAGAAATGAGCTAATTTATTGGAACCAACAGTGCCCTCTGATGAAATATGTCTGAGTTTTTATCAGTGCACTTAGAGCAGTGGAGGTCACTACAGTGGGGCAGTCAAAACTGACCGGAGGATTTGCTCAGGAGCAAGTGAGCAGGCTGGCAGGCTCCTGCTCTGTCATGTCCTTTGTGCCCACAGCCAGCATGGCCCCTGTATTGTCAGCTGGACCATGGTCTTAAGGGCTTAAAAGACCCAAGCATGACCTCCCCAGCTGTTCCCTGAGCAGGGGCTGAACTGCTGCACTGAGACCATGGGCAGCAAATATCAGTGGTGGAAATAAACAGGGCAAGAATGTGGTGAAAGCAAAACACTCTCTGCCTGGGAGGTGTGTGCTGGTGGAGCAGAGGGGATCCTGCTCTGAAGGCTGTCAGAGTACAAAGCAGTACCTGAGGCAGCCTCACTGCAGAACCAGCATGGGAGGCAATTTAGAGCTGGTAACAAGCTGGCAAGGCCTTGCCAGGGCACAGCTGACATGGACCAGTGCTCCTGAAGGCATTTTTCTGGAGTGTTGTGGTCTTCATGGCATGCTGCAGTGTCACCACAGGCTTCCAAGTGTGAGCTGTCAGCCTCTCTTCTGCATTCCAGGCTAAGGTGCTTCGGGACACCAAGCCCATCCCAAACCTGGTGTTTGCCATAGAGCAGTATGAGAAGTTCCTCATCCATCTCTCCAAGAAGTCAAAGGTAAGGTAAAGCAGAGCTCTTCTGGGACCTGAACTCAGTGGAGCAGAGGGCTCAGTGCTGTGGTGGAGAGCCACTGCTGCTCCACCTTCCACCTTTTAGCCTCTGTTAATCACAGAATGGCCCAGGCTGGAGTGACCTCAGAGATACTCTACTCTAACCTCCCCACCATGCCCAGGGACACCTCTCAGCTACACTCAGCTGCTCAAGGCCTTATCCAGCCTGGCCTGCAACCCCCCCAGGCAGGAGGCAGCCACAGCCTCCCTGGGCAGCCTGTGCCAGACTCTCACCACCCTCCTACTGAACAACTTCTTCCTCAGCTCCAGTCTGACCCTGCTCTGCCTCAGCTCCAAACCATTGCCCCTTGGCCTATCTCTAGACACCCTCAGCTGAAGTCCCTCTGCAGGATCCCTTCAGGCACTGGCAGGCAGCTCTGAGGTCCCCCTGGAGCCTTCCTTTCTCCAGGTTGCACACCCCCAGCTCCCTCAGCCTGTGTTCACAGCAGAGCTGCTCCAGCCCCAATGCTCAACTGAGGAAGGTGTAAAGACCTTGCACCTCCTTCAACCTTTGCCCAGGCTGCCACCACCCTGGTACCGGCAGGTGCCAGTGAGTGCTGCTGTGCCCCAACATCACATAGCTTCTGCTCCAGCACAACTCTCACACCTAATACCAGCTCTTCTCACTCCTCTCCCCCAGTATGTTTCACATAGAGGAAGAGCATCCTTCACTCCCAAGAAGAGGGAAATGTGCCATGCTGAGGCACTGTCCTGAGAGTCACCGAGTGCTCACCTGGCCTTCAGCACACAACTGGGCCACAGGACTGCAGAGGGGCAGCTGCTTTGACACCCACCTTTTGCTTTAAGCCTGCATCCTTACCGTGATGACCTCAGTCCCAGGGCTTAGCAAAGGCCTAGGCAGGGTAGAAAACTGAACTAAGATGCTGATGGCCTCATGTCCCCTCCCTCTGGTTTCTCCTTGGCTGCTGCAGGTGAACCTGATGCAGTACATGAAGCTGAGCACCTCGCGGGACTTCCGCATCAACGCGGCCGTGCTGGACTGCGCCATGCAGGAGCACAGCGCCCAGGACGTCGACAGGGAGCCAGACAACGACCAGGTCAGACCTGCTGCTGCTGCTCCTCTCACCAACAGCCTCCCCCTTTAGAGGCCAACCTTGTGAGCTGTGTGGGTGTACCTGAAATCAGGAGAGCTTGGCTGCCCTGTGTTAGCTCTCACTTGAATCCTCAGCTGCTGGGGAGGAGCAAAGAGCCTGGGTAACAGCCCCTGCTGCACTCCAGCTCTGCCTCCACGGACCTTTATTTCCATGCACCAGTTGTCTGCACCTCTTGTTTTAGGGAAGATAGGTTCTTAAGGTTGCTTGCCTCAGCAAGCAGAGAGGTCTACCAGCATTGTATCTGAGGACCTACTGGCTGGCCAGGATTAGACCTTTGTAGCGTGATCCAAAGTGATTTGGCATCCAGGTTCATGTTAGGAGCTAAAGAGCTGGAAGGGCAAACACAGCAAGGGATCATTCTTGGACCCATCCCCTCCACCAGGCAGTGCTGGATGGAAAACAAGAGAAACAATTGGTTTTGCTGATTGTCCAGGATTTTATTGGTGCTTCTGTTCAGATTTTCCTGAGTGTTTCAAAAAGCCAACCTCCAGCAGGCACAGCCCCTGGCCTGTGCCACTGCTCCCCTGTGGGCTAAGTTCCACAGCATGAACAGGGGTGAGCCATGGAGAAAGCCTCAGTGGGTGAGAGGAGTCCCAGTCAGGTGGTTTTGTTAGGGACGAAAAAGAGCTAAATCCTGTTCTGCACCCCTGGGTTCCTGCTTTAGGTAAATGTGCCTCAGCCTAATCACACACAAACACTCCCACTCTGTCCTGCTACCCTCTCCTTCCCCCTACAGAGCAGCACCGTGGAGCAGACAGATGAGAACCAGGAGCCCAAAAAGAAGAGACGGCGAGAAAAATGAAGCTGAAGTTGCTGCTGCCTCCTCCCACTGTGGCTGGGCTGGGGCAGACTGCCTTGGCCTTGGAGGACTGCAGCTATGTTGGTTCTTTTCCCAAATACTTTGGACTTCTTGCTTCGTGCCCAGGAGTATGCAAAGCAGTGACTCTGGCCCCCATCTCAGGGTTTATAGCTGGCTGCCTCCCTCAGCAGCACCTCTGCTATTCAAACGTGCTGCTGGCAAAGGTTTCTTCCCCTGGAACATCCCTTCTTGAAGCAAAAAGGGACAGTGAGCCAGGATCAGTCCCTGCCAAGAGAGCTGCAAGAAGAGCCAGGCTGTGGCACACAACCTGGACAGCTGCATTCTGGCACTCTGGTGTCCTCAGTTCTTCTCCAGTGAGCCTTTGGTTATTTCAATGAGCTGATAGATATCCAGTGCCTCTCCTGGAAAACAAGGGGGCCATCAGTTCCCTGCCTTCTGCAGCACACTCAGACTGTAACACAGGAGGCTGAGGGTCAGGATTTGCTTTAGTGCAGAGCACGCAGCACAAAAAGCCTTAGATGTATTCAAGCTTCTGTTTGGTGTGGAGGTGTGAAGGCAGCAACCAGCACAGAGGGAAGCTGGAGCCATGAGCTGAAGCTGGCTGCTGTTGGCAGCCCCTGAGAAGCAGAGGTGACAGCTTCCTTGGGCCCTCCAGGCCAGTTTTGCTGACCCTGATGAACTTGTTGAGTTTACCTTTTAGCCCCCACACACAAATCCTGTTTCTTTAAGCATCCCTTTGCCTGCAGGATTCCTAATAAAGGTTACCCAAGAGTGGACTGTCTGATGTGTCCGATTGAGAGGGCAGGTTCTTCTCTGGAAAAATGCTGCCACACATTGAGGAGCAGCTGCTTAAAAGCAGCTCCCAGCCAAGAACTAAATGTTTGCTTGCAGCAAGAGTGCAGCTACAGCCAACTCTAGGCCTTGGGCCAGTTGGGGAAGACCAGAGCAATGTCACAGCAGCTCTGAACAAAGCTGTGGGTGGGGAAGGAGGGAAAGCACCATGGGCTGGAGCAGTTTGGAGCTGGAGTGCAAAATGCACAAAGTTACTGAGGTGCCTCCTTCCAGGGAAGGAACAACCCCAGCTCAGGCTGTGATAGAACTGCACCAGAGGGCTCCTCTCTGAGGGGCATAAAGGAAATGTGTGGGGTAACAGCCAGGCCTGGCTCATCACTATCACAGCTATTGGGCTACAAAAGCTGGGGCTCTGCAGCCTGGAGAAGAGAAGGCTTCCAGGAGACCTTGAAGTGGCCTTCCAGGATCTGAAAGGGGCTACAGGAGGGCTGGAGAGGGACTACTGACAAGGTCTTGCAATGCCAGGACAAGGGGCAAGGGGTTTGAACTGGCAGAGGGGAGATTTAGACTGGATGTTAGGAGGAAGTTCTTTGCAGTGAGGGTGGTGAGACACTGGCACAGGTTGCCCAGGGTGGCTGTGATCTTTGATCACATTCTGTGCTTCTGTGCTCCACAAGTTCCCTGGAAGTGTTCAGGACCAGGCTGGATGAGGCCTTGAGTGACCTTTCCTAGTGGGAGGTGTCCCTGCCTATGGCACAGGGGGATTGGAACTGCCTGAGCTTTGAGGTCCCTTCCAACCCAAACCATTATGTGATTCTATGTGGAAGCAGCAGCACAAACTGGTGCCTGAGAAAGGGAAGGGGCAGAGGGGCTGGTGGCTGCCCTACAGGGCAGGTGATGGGGCAGAGTGCCAAGGACTCACAAGATGCTTCCCTGGCCCCCAGGGAACAACTGCTCGGCCAAAGTGCTCTGCCTGAGCTGGGGAGGCTGGTGCAGAGGGGACTGCAGGGTGTCACCATGACTCAGCACTACTGACCTGGAGGGATGCCATACTTCTTCTCCATCCCAGATGGATTGGAGGGTGTCACACAGTTCATGGTGACCTCTTTCCTTAAGCACTGGTCAACATCCACTGCGCTGAAGAAAGCCACTGACTGTGGCAGGTCCTGGAGGCCCAGTTTGTAGGCAAACATGCACCTGGAAGAACAAGAGGCCAGGTGGGACAGTGCTACACAGCACCCTTAGCCTCAGCACACCTGGCTCTGATCAGCCACAGTGTCACAAAGTGCCTACCAGGCGTACCCATGTCACTCAGCAGTTGGAAGTCAACCTCCAGCACTCAGTGCCAGGAGGGTCAAGCACTGCCAAATGGATGTTGGAACACAGTAATAGCAGGTGGAGCCTCCTTGGAAGACACGAAGGACCCAGCCCTTTGCTGCCAGCTAATCCTCCCAGGCAGAGATGATGCTGGATTTTCCCAGCAGGAAGCCCTGGGCTCACAGAGCAGCCAGTACAAAGGCTAACATCAGGGTGCCTGCCCCTGCTGCATCCCTGCCTCAGCACAGGAGAGAAGAGCTCAGCTTTGGCCAGCTCCCACAGAACCAAATGGCCCCAGCACTGGGAAGGGATTTGGCAACGCCGGCTGTGCCGGAGCTGATGGAGGGGAGCCCTCTGAGGTAAGAAGCTTTCAGGCTGAGTTCAGCTTTGCACGGGGCAGGGAATCAGCAGGATTGCCCCACACTGTGGAAGGGACAACAGCACCGGTGCTGGCAGAGGAGACAGGAAGCTGTGCCTCCTGAAGGCAGGAGGCAGATGAGGACACAAAGTTTCAGGCTCCCAGCTGCTCAGTCAAGCTGCTGCCAGGTGACAAACACAGCCCTGAAGGAGCAGAAGGTGATGCACCCACATCCCAGCAGAGCAGAACCATGGGCCCCATCCCTGCAGGAGCCAAGAGCTGACAATATTCCAATATTCCTCTCTTGCCAGCACCTTATTCCTGGAAACTGAAGGTAAGCTGCACTTGCACCCACCCAAGTGGAGGAGCTGCAAACTTCCCTTGAGCAGATGAAAACTGCTCTGCACCACCTTGCTGTGGGCAAACAAAACCCTTTGCTGTCACCCCAGACCTTGAGCATGGCCTGTCCCACCCAAGAGGCTCGTTCCCAGGGGACAGCACAGCAGTGCCAGCTCACCTGGTGAGGAGGTTGGTGATCTGCAGGGCCAGGGCTGCCCGGTAGCGGTCCTGCTGCTGGACCAGGTACCGCACCTCGTCATGGATGCTGATGCAGAAGCGCCCATTGATGTCAAACTCCTCGAAGAGCCACTTCATGGCAACCAGCATGAGGTGCAGGTAGTCAACAGCAGAGCTCTGCACCACCCAGTTCACTCTGCTGGTCACAAACTGGTGAAAGGAAACACAGACAAGTGCTAAGACAGCAGCGGGGTGCAGCACCTGGTGCCAGTCCAAGAGGGCTCCTGGCAGCAGCCTGTTAGGTTCAGGGCTGCTGGGCTTTCCTGGGGACATGCAGCTAAAGAAAAGGGGCACTGGGGCTCCTGTATGCTCTCCAGAAGCTGAGAGTGGCTGAACGTGGAACTGTAAAGCTGAGAAGCTGGCTGCACAGAGCCACATCCTTACCTCGCCCTTGGCCACGGCAGGCTCCAGGGCCCTGCTGATGTGGCAGCCCAGCACTGGGGTCTGTGGGTACGGGGCCAAGGCGATGCTCTCCAGCTTGTTGAACATCTCGGACTCGGTGCCTCCAGCCCACACTCTGTGCTCCACCACATTCCACTTCTTCTTCCTTCGGGACCTGGTAGGGCACAGGGAAGGTCTGCTGGAAGCATGGGAGGAGAGTGCAGGCCACATTTGAGAATCTCAAATGCTCCTTCCAGGTGTGGGGAAGCCAGAGACAAGCCCCTGCAGCCTCCTGCTGCCAAATGAGAACTGGGAGAGACTGGAAGAAATGAGAGTTTTCAGATGGAACCTACTCAGTTTTGGGGTGGGCAGGAAGGGTGGATTGGGATTCTCCAGCTCCATCTCCCTTCTCTGCTCACCACCCATGTGGTTGCAGCTCAGAGAATCACAGAATGTCAGGGGCAGGAAGGGACCTCCAAAAACTCACCTGGTCCATCACCCCTGACAGAGCAGATCACACTGGAACGCATCCAGATGACTCTTGAACACCTCCAGAGAGGGGAGACTCCACAACCCCCCTGGGCAGCCTGTGCCAGTGCTCTGGCACCCTCACAGGGAAAAATTCTTCCTCAGGTTCATATGAAAACTCCCATGCCTCATTTTTCACCCATTTCCCCTTTTCCTGTCACTGGGCATCACCTAGAAGAGCCTGGCTCC
>VWZE01003443.1:5688-19922 GCA_013396675.1 Eubucco bourcierii | reverse complement strand
AAGCAGCCACATGCACCGAGCAGCGGCCACAATCACGGCGGGGAGCGGCGCGGGGGTGCTGGGTGGCGGAGAGCAGAGCCGAGGAGCGGAGCCTGCCGCGGGGCTGTCCCGGGGGCAATCACTGCAGAGAGCCGTGCCCCGAAGCGAGGGGGGCGGCGGTGGGTGGGTGGGTGAGGGTCTGGCTGGCTGATTTTTGGGGTGTGTGGGATCGAATTAAATCATCGTGAGAAGATGGCTGGGGCTATCATCGAGAACATGAGCACCAAAAAGCTCTGCATCGTCGGGGGGATCTTGTTGGTTTTCCAAGTGATCGCCTTTCTGGTGGGAGGTCTGATCGGTGAGTGTTGAAGGGGGAAACTTCTGGGTGCCTCCTGGGTTTGTTCTTCCTCCTCCTCTTCTCCTCCTGCTCGCTCGGGTTGTTGAGCTACTTGTTACAGTATCGCTGACTCCCTCCTATGATCTCATTAGCCCTGCTTTGTAGTTAAGAAAACACAGCTCCCTGGGCCCCTTTTGTGCCCATTTCACGCAAGGGGACGGGGAAAAAAAAAAAAAAGAGCAGGGAAGAGAGGAGAAAGAAAAAAAGTTTGTCTTTTAAAATTCCCTTTCTCTCCGTATTTAAAGAAGGAAAAGCATAAAGGGTGTGGGGAGGGAGGGAAAAGAGAAGGGAAATCTTCATTATGGCGACTGGTCGCGCAGGGAGAGGCTCGCATGGTATAAAGTTGGGGGGGGGGGGGAAGGGTTTGGAAGGGAAAAGAACACTTATTTTATTTTATTCGTTAAAAAACAAATCTTCCTCATTCCTTTCCTTAACCTCTGCCCCCTCCCCGTTTCTCGGCTTCCCGAAATGCTGGAAGAAACATCAGGATTAAAAAAAAAATAGTAAAAATTCTCTATATGTGTATAAATGAAAAACAAATCCTAACGGAGCGTTAATGGGCTCTGCTCAGGGCGGCTCGTTGGGACCAGCTCTAGGCTGTGGAGGGGGTTTTGTGTTTGGGTGTTGGGGTGTGGTGGGGTTTTTTTGGGTGCTCAGTGCGCCCTTCCACCCTCCCTATGCTTTTGTCCGGGTCTTTTCCCCTGGAGGGTTTCCCTCTCCCCCCTTTACACACCCTTCCATAGGCGCCACCGTGCTCCCTGACCTCCCACCCATGGGGAACAGCCCCGACCACCCCCACAGCCCTCGGAAGCCTTTTTGGGTGGCCCCCATTTGCCAGCCACGAAGCATCCCCCCCCCCATCGGCCCCAACCTACCCCTGCAGGCTTTCCTCAGGTCACATTCCCCCTGCAGGCTTTTCTCACGCCACATTCCCCAGCTAAAAGTTTTTTCCACCCCTCCAAATTTGTGTTTATTGCTTTCCTAGCTCGCAGGGAGCATTCCCAAATCCTTAGGGATGAGTTTCTCAGCTCGCATTCCTCAGCTAAAAGTTTATTCCACCCCCCCAGATTTGTGTTTGTTTCTTTCTTAGCTCGCAGGGGGCATTCCCAAGTCCTTAGGGATGGTTTTCTCAGGTCACGTTCCCCAGCTAAAAGTTTTTTTTACCCCCCAAATTTGTGTTTGTTTATTTCTTAGCTCGCAGGGAATGCTCCCGAATCCTTAGGGATGGGCTGGTGTGGATGTAGGCTCCAGTGAGGAACTCACAAGTGTGGGGTTTGAGGTTGCTCAGCCTTCAGGGGGATGGAAGGAGGAGAGCAGGAGTTGGGGGAAAGTCGCAGGATTTGGGGTTTTTTGGTTTTGCTGTGTTACTAGAAAGCAGCAGAGTGCTGTGCTGGCTCCTCGTAGGGAGCCTTGGCTGTCTGTGGAGAATTTGGGGGTTTCCAATCTGGTGTTCTGCACCGTGGGAGGGATTTGTGGCTCATAATCCTCCTCCTGCTTCTCTCCTCTTCCCCCTCAGGGCTCACCCAGGATTTATTCCCTTTCTTCCTCTGGTGTTGTGAGCTCTTGTGGAGTTCCCAGCAGTGACCTGTGGGCAGCTGCTCACCTTGCTCTGAGAGGGAGAACTTGGTGCACGTTTCCTTGGGGAGAACAAAGTCAGACCCTCCCCACGGTGGTCTCTCGGAGGTGTTGGGGAAAACACCAAGTTATGGAATGGCTTTGGTTGGAGAAGACCTTTGAGAGGAGTCCAGCACTGCCAGGTCACTGCTAAACCATGGCACTCAGCACCGCATCTGCCAAGCTTTGAAACCCCTCCAGGGCACTCCCCCACTGCCCTGGGCAGCCTGGGCCAGGCCTTGGCAACGTTCATGGGGAAGAAATGGTTCTTCTTGCCCAGGCTAAACTTGCCCTGCAGCAGCTTGGGGCTTTTTAGCTTGGAGAGGAGACCGAGGGATAACCTTAATCATGTTTATGAATACATAAGGGGTGAATGCCAGGAGGCTGGAGCCAGCCTCTTCTGGGTGATGCCCAGTGACAGCACAAGGGGCACTGGGTGCAAGCTGAGGCACAGGAGGTTCCATGTGAACCTGAGGAAGAATGTTTTTTTCCTGTGAGGGTGACAGAGCCCTGGCACAGGCTGCCCATGGGGGCTGTGGAGTCTTCCTCTCTGGAGAGATTCAAGAACCATCTGGATGCATCCCAGTGTGATCTGCTCTGGCAGCGGGGCTGGACCAGATGAACTTTGGAGGTCTCTTCCAGCCCCTGGCCTTCTATGATTCCATATTTCCTGTTGTCCTGTCTCCACTGACCCCCACCTGGCTCCATCCCATTGCAGGGATCCAGAAGATCTTGAGAGGCCTCTTCTATCTCCAGCCATTCCTCAGGGCAGATTTGGTGTCCTCAATGCCTATTAGTGCTTTGCATTTCTCCCTTTCTAATTATCTCTTCTCAAGGGCTGTAGGAATCCTTCTAATTCCCAAAAACTTTAATTTCCTTGTTTCCATTCTTCATCTTCACATCACAAAGGAGCTGGTGGATTAAAGCCTCATTCTTCTCATCTCGTGAGGCTGAACCAGCACAGAATGTTATTAGGTTTGGCTTTTTCCTTTTTTTTTTTATTTTTTATTTTTTTTTAAATAAAAGGAACTGGTTACTGAACCTGGTACCAATTCACTGGCCAAAATGTCATGGCCTGTGTTGTGCAGAGAAACCAGGCTTGGTGCCTGTCATAAAAGTAGTTTTCAGGTAGCTCCTTGCTTCCAAGACTGGGGGAAAAAAAAAAAGGGAGTTGGCTTGTGCAGAAGGCAGGTGTGGATCCCAGGGCTCTGTTTCTGTGTCCATCATGGGTTGGGTGTGACAAAATGATTCTGCTTATCTGTAGAGGGGTTGGAAAGTGATGGGTTTTATTCAGTTTTGGGGACCAAAGAGCTTTGGTGCTGTCAGGCCAGACTCCCATTGTTTAGCCTGCAAATAAGGAGGCTGAGGGAAAACCTTCTGGCTTTCTACAGCTCCTTGAAGGGAGGTTGGAACCAAGTAGGGCTTGGTCACTTGTCCCTGGTAACAGGTGATAAGAGGAAATGGCCTCCAGTTGCACCAGAGGAGGTTTAGATTGGACATTAGAAGAAACTTGAGAACCCTTTCAGTGAAGAAAACACTGGAACAGGCTACCCAGGGAAGTGGTGGAGTCACCATCCCTGGAGGTGTTCAAGAAATGTGTGGATGTGGCACTCTGGGGACGTGGTTTAGTGGCTCTGGTTGTGTTAGGTTGATGGTTGGGCTTGAACTTGGAGGTCTTTTCCAGTCTTAATGGTTCTATAGCCCTAGTTCCTGTTTACCTGCTGCCAAGCACCCTTATGGGTCCCCTGCTCTGGGTGAAGGTGACCCAAGCTGCTCCTGGGGCTGGACTGTGCTGTAGGCAGTGGGTAGGGGTAGAGAGGTAGTGCTGAGGGATGTGGTTTAGTGGTGACCTGACACTGCTGGCCTAATGGTTGGACCTGCTGCTCTTAAAGGTTTCTCCCAACCAAAACATTTGATAAGTTAGCCTCTGAGGATGTCTCACCACTGGGGCCTCTGTGTCCCTGGATGTTCTCTGCCAGTGTCTTGCAGCCAGTCCCATGGACCAAAGCTGAGAGATGGAGCTCAAGGTCCTGACTCCTTTAATTAGTCACTTGCATGTGAGAAGCTTTTGGTGAGAGGGGGGTTGGAGATATCCAGGATCAGACTCAATGTGACCCTGGGCAGCCTGATCTAGTTGGAGATGTTCCTGCTGACCCTTGAGGGTCCCTCCCAACCTGATCCTATCTGTGACTGGTGGCCAGTCCTCTGCACCATGTCTGGGGAGCAGAGATGCTGTTTGGTGCTCTCTGGGTGTTCAGTAAATGTGTGGAGGTGGCACTCTGGGACATGGCTTAGTGGTCACGGCAGTCTTAAGTTGATGGACTGGATGACCTTGGAGGCTTTTCCCACTGAAACAATTGTGTGGTTCTGTGACAGGTGGGGATGGAAGTGGTGCTGTGAGTCCTCCAGCTGCTGCTGGCTCTGTCAGCAAGGCCACAGGACTGCAGAGGGCTATGTTAGGAAGAAGTTCTTCACAGCAACAGTGATTGGCATTGGAATGGGCTGCCCAGGGAGGTGGTGGAGTCGCTGTCCCTGGGGGTGTTCAAGAGGAGGCTGCATGGGTTAGTTAATTAGAAGGGTTAGGTGATAGGTTGGGCTCAGTGATCTCAGAGGGGATCATCTATGGAGGTCCCACATCCTGTGGTCTTTTCCAACCTGGTTAATCCTGTGATTCTGTGAGACAAGGTGGGGTGGGAGCTGAGATCTCACTGAAATAACATTGCTGGTCTGGTTTGACCCAGTGCACGCCGAACATGGCCACTGAGAATCTGTGTTATTTTAGTTGGATTCAGGTCTAGACAACCCAAAATATGTCCATAACTGGGACAGGGCTCCAAAGCTAAGGCAGCTTTTCCCTTGGCTACCAGTTAGGTGGTGTTTCAAAACAATGACTAAGTGCTCTATTTTAACAGGTCACTTGTGGGCATCCCAAACACACACACATGCAAAGTGCTGAGAGCCTGATGTGACAATGGGGACAGCTTCACCTGTCTGGAGTTGCAGGGGGTTCCTACCTATGCTGGAAACTTTTGAACATGAAACTGCATGAGTGACTTGAGTGTGTGTAGAGCTTGAATGTCTCCAACAGCTTTTGGTTGGAAGCAGGGTCATAGAATCACAGAATGGGAAGGTTGGAAGGGACTTCAAAGCTCAGCCAGTTCCAACCCCCTGCCATAGGCAGGGACACCTCCCACTGGTACAGGGCACTCAAGGACTTATCCAACCTGGTCCTGAACACCTCCATAGAGCACAAAAGACCTGCAGGGAGGTTGTGGAGCACAGAAGCACCCAACGTGATCTTTGATCACGTTGGGTGCTTCTGTGCTCCACAACCTCCCTGGGCAACCTGTGCCAGTGTCTCACCACCCTCACTGCAAACAATTTCTTCCTAGGTCTCTTCCCTGGTCCCACCAACTCTCATGGGATGTTGCTTAGGAGTGTGTGTTGGCAAAGCTCAGTGTCACAAAGGTTGGAAGAGACCTTGAAGATTGAGTCCAACCCTGGCACTGCCAGGCCACCACTAAACCCTGCCCCTCAGCACCACGTTTTATGCTGCGCTGAAACCCCTCTGGGGATGGAGACTCCCCCACTGCCCTGGGCTACTTGGACCAGGCCTTGACAACTCTTTCACAGAAGAAATTCTTTCTCATGTCCAATCTCAACCTCCTCTGGGGCGTCTTCAGGCCTTTTCCTCTTTTCCTGTCACTTCCTTGGGAGAAGAGCCCAAACCCATCCTGGCTCCAGCTTCCTTTCAGGGAGTTGTAGAGAGCCAAAAAGTCTCCCCTCAACCTCCTCTTCTCCAGGCTGGACAAGCCCAGGTCCCTCACTTGCTCCTCTCCAGACCTCCAACATCATTGCCCTTTTCTGGACCTGCTCCAGCCCCTTAGTGTCCTTCCCAGAGTGAGGGGCCCAAAGCCAAACCCAGTATTTGAGCTGTGGCCTCAGCAGTGCCAGGCACCAGAGGACAATCCCTGTCCTGCTCCTGCTGGCCAGACGGTTGCTGATTGACTTGGACTTGATGATCTTGGAGACCTTTTCCAGCCAAAATGATTCTTTGGTCTGTGAAACTAGTCATAGAACCTTTTCCTCACTCCCCTGCTGTGTGGTAGCAGAGATTGTAGGAGAGAGGCTTCCAACAGGAGTATATCCTGCTCTTGTTCAAGGTGGCATTGATGCTTGTGAGAAGGTAGGCTGAAGCTGATGGAGAGTGGTGATGCCATTGCCAGGAGACCCTTGCACAGTGTGCATTTATCTGTGTCCTGCCTTTTCAGTGCCTGGTGTGGGATTGGCCACATCTGCCTGCCTCTGAAAGTGCCACCAGGCTCATCCAGGCTTTCAGCTGGGCTAACCAGCCCGTGGGGAGCCACATTAGCTGGTGATGAGGTTGGACTGGGTGATCTCCAAGGATCCCTTCCAGCCCCTACCATTCTGTTACTGTTAGCTTTTGATGGCCTTGGTGTGAGGACAAAACCTTCCCACAGCTGGACCAGCTGAGAGTTTTGCCTCTGGTGTTCCAGCAGGGCTGACACCACAGCTGCTGCTCTGGGGCCAGAATTGAGCTAGGACTTCTCTTGTCCTCTCCTGACTGCTGGCCAGGTGGTAGAAACTCTGTGTGTAGGGAAGTCTGACTCTAGGGTGGATTTCATGCATCTTGCTTATCTTTAAACCGAAGCTTTGCATTACAACAAATCTTCTGTATGCCTTGTGGGAAGCTGTTGTTGGTGTCCTTCTTCCTAAGGCCCTTTGCATCCTGGCATTTGTTTATACAGGAAACAGGATTCACTGCTCAGATCTGTCCAGAGGGCATGGAGGTAGCAGGAAAGAGTTGTCCCAGACTGCCCAGGGAAGTGTTGGAATCCATATCCCTGGAGAAGTTTCAGAGGTGTTGATGTGGTGCAGAGGGCTGTGGTTTAATGGTGACCTGGCAGTGCTGGGTCAATGGTTGGGCTTGATCTTGAAGATGCCTTCCTACCAAAACACTTCTCTGAAGTTTGGTGTGAATCACTTCTCTTGATGTTCCCAGAACTCCACAGCTTCCACAGAGAGTGCTGAACCTCCTGGCTGCTACTCCTGCCCCCCAGACAGGGCTCTATGCATCGTGGTGGCCTTGGTGCTGCTGCCCCCCACACAGGGCTCTATGCATCGTGGTGGCCTTGGTGCTGTTACCTGCTCATCAGAAAATCTGGCCAGATGTAGAAACCTGCAGGCTCTGAGTCTGGCACACTCCCTGGTTTGTTATTAAGCCCCCTTGTGCTTCACTGAATGGCTTGGTTTCTCCTGACAAGCTGTGGTCAAGATAGGAAGCCACTTTCCCTGCAGCTTTCTCTGTTACTTCAGTCAAGAGAAGTGAAGTCTTCTGGAAAACTGTGCTACAGGTTTTCCACTACCAGTGGAGGCTGTAGCAAAGCTGTTGGGCAGGTGGACAGTTTGAAGTTGGACAAGAGAACTCTTGTGCAGCAACATCTCTGCTTCACAACTCTTCTTGCTGCTGTTCTCTTGACAAGCTGTTGAAAAGACATCTTCCCATAACTTGTTGTGTAAGTCACTTCTAACACTCCAAGGATGCATTAGGAAAATGGCCACCCAGTTGAGGAAAGTTCCTCAGCTCTGCCCCAGTGAGACCACATCTGCAATACTGAGGCCTCTTCTGGGCTCCCAGCTCAAGAGAGACAGGGAACTGCTGCAGAGAGTACAGGGGAGGCTGTGAGGATGATGAAGGGCCTGGAGCAGCTCTGGGGGGAGCAAAGGCTGAGTGGGGCTGCGAGTCTGCAGAAGAGCAGCCCCAGAGGGGAGCTGATCAGTGCTCAGCAAGCGATAAAAGACCTGTGGGGGACAGGAGGATGAGGCCAGACTCTTCTCTGTGGTGCCCAGGGACAGGCCAAGGGGCAATGGACACACACTGCAGCCCAGGAGGTGCCACCTGACCAGGAGGAGAAAGTTGTTTGTTGTGAGGGTGCTGGAGCCCTGGAGCAGGCTGCCCAGAGAGGCTGTGGAGTCTCTGCAGAGCTTCCCAGCCCAGCTGGGCACTGTGCTGCTGGGCAAGCTACTGTGGGTGCCCTGCTTGAGCAGGGGGGTTGGACTGGTTTTCCTCCAGAGGTTCCTTCCACCCTCCCCAGCACTCTGGGATTCTGTGAAGCCTTGTCCCAGGTCGCAGCTGATGTTGGTTTCCGTTGCAGTGAGCCAGCTGAAGGCAGGAGAACCTCTCTGTAGTAGTGAAGACCAAGTTCAGGAGCAGGCACACAGACAGTGAAGTGCTGCAGGTCTGGTGCCCAGCAGACAACTCCCTTCAGAGCTTTAACTGCTTGGAAAAGTGGAGGTATTTAGTGGGCACATGAGTCTGCTGGGACAAGGGGGGTGGATTTAAGAAGGTCCAGGTTCACTGCTCCCCTGCCTGGGTTTAAGATTGCAAAACCCAGGATTGTTTAGACTGGAGCAAATCAGACTGCTGGTGGTGTGCCTCACCCGGAGGGACAATGAGTCATGTGTCTGAGTGGCTGAGCAGCTATCAGCAGTCCCACCCCATTAGCTACATGTCTGCTTTGGCTCCCCAGCACTCAGCTTCCAGCATTGCATTCCTCTTCCCTAGGATTTTACTGCTTTTTAGTGCTGCACTCTTCAGATTGTCTTCTCCTCTCCAAAGCTTTCCGAGCTAGGTGGATGCAGCCTGCTCTGGGGATCCAGGACAAAGCCTATTTTCATCTTGCCTGATCTGCTTTCATCCTTGGCCTCTCGAGAAGGTGGTCAAAGTTGTGCTGAATAGGTCGGTGCTGCTCTGTGGCCATGAATGCCAATAAACTCTCTATAGACACATTCCTTCAGAGCTGCAGCCTTGGCAGAAGCTGCAGGAGCTGCTGCAAGACAAAAGAAACAAAGCAGACATGAAAGGTCGTCTCTGTTTAGCTTAGGTTGCTCAGCTCTTCTGTTTGAAGAGCTGTAACTGTAAGCTGAATGGGCAAATGTGGTGGGAATGAAGAGTTGCCAGGCAGAAGTGACCATGCTGGGGGCCTGAGGAGCAGGCAGTGAGGCTGTGGCTCCTCCAGAGTGATGCTTGGGGGTTTGTTTCTCTTGCAGTTGCATCACTTGCAAACTGCAGCTAACTTGAGAGGGGTTTAATAGATTCAGAGAGTCACTTTAGGTTGGAAGGGACCTTGGAGATCATTCAGATCCAACCCCTCTGCCATGGGCAGGGATACCTCACACTAGATCAGGCTGTCCAGAGCCTCATCCAACCTGGCCTTGAAGAGCTGCAGGGAGGTTGTGGAGCACAGAAGAGCTGCAGGGAGGTTGTGGAGCACAGAAGAGCTGCAGGGAGGTTGTGGAGCACAGAAGCACCCAACGTGATCAAAGATCACGTTGGGTGCTTCTGTGCTCCACAACCTCCCTGGGCAACCTGTGCCAGTGTCTCACCACCCTCCCTGTGAGAAATGCACCAGGGAAACTCTGCTGTGTAGCCTGCATGGAAAGGGTCATCTCCTCTTGATGCTCCTCCTGGTGTCTTCTCACAAGAAACAAGTGATAGGACAGGAGGAAACTGCCCCAAGCTCTCTGCAGTTTCACACAGAATCTCAAGAGTGGTAGGGGTTGGAAGTGACCTTTTGGAGATTGAATCCAATGCCCTTGCCAAGGCAAGGAGAAAGTCTCACAGGAGCACATCCAAGTTGAATATCTCCAGAGATGGAAGCTCTACCAACCTCTGGGCCTTGAAAAGAGGTTGGAGCCAGTTGGGGGTTGGTATCTTCTCCCCAAGTACAAACAACAGGATGAGAGGAAGCAACCTCAGGTTGCAGCAGGGAAGATTTAGGTTGGACATGAGGAACAATTTTTTTCCCCATGAGGGCTGTTAAAGCCTGTCCCAAGCTAGCCAGGACAGTAGTGGAGTCCCCATCCCTGGAGGGGTTTGAAAGCAGCATAGAAGTGGTGCTGAGGGACTTGGTTTAGTGGTGACCTGGCAGCTGGACGCATCTTGAAGTGGTGTTTTGTTTTGTTTTCCCATCCTAAATGATTCTTGTGTTGATCCCAACTCACCAGGCTTGGTTTTGAAGGTGACCTCAGCGTAGCTGTGCTGCCTCTCTTCATGCAATGAAGATCAAACAGGAAATCATCTCCTTGATGGCCTTTGAAGTCAAGTTACAGCTCTCTGATGGCCTGGGAAAGCCTTTGAAGGCCACCAGGTGCCCATCTGCCCCAGGCCAGGCTGGCAAAGGGCCCCAGGATCTGCTTTCTCCCATTCACATGCAGATTAAATTCTTTACATATCTGAGCCTGGCAGTTTCAAGGTGATTTGTTAGGTGTGGGAGCTGGGAAGCTCCAGCCTGGTCTGCTGGGAGAAAAGCTGCTGGGGAGCATCAGGGCAGGCTGCTGTTTTAGAGCTCTTTGCAGAGGTTTAGTGTCTGGGCTGGGTGAGGCAGGAAATGAATTTCATCTGAGCATGGCCAGAGCACAGCTTGGCAGCAGATCATAGAATGGGAAGGTTGGAAGTGACCTCAAAGATCTAGTTCCAACCCCCTGCCATAGGCAGGGACACCTCCCACTAGCACAGGGCACTCAAGGTCTCATGCAGCCTGGCCTTGAACACCTCCAGGGAGGGAGCAGCCACAACCTCCCTGGGCAACCTGTGCNCTATCAGGTCACCTCAGAGCCTTCTCTTCTCCAGGCTGCAGAGCCCCAACTCTCTCAGCCTGTCCTCATAGGAGAGCTGCTGCAGCCCTCTGAGCATCTTTGTGGCCTCCTTTGGACTCACTCCAACACTTGATGAAATCCAACCATTAACCCAACACTAAACCATGACCCTAGCACCACATCTCCATACAGCTTGGAAACCCCTCCAGAGATGGGGACTCCAGCACTGCCCTGGGCAGCCTCAGCCAGGCCTTGGCAACCCTCAAGGGGAGGAAACTGTTCCTCATGTCCAACCTAAACCTCTCCTAGTGCCCCTTGAAGCAGTTTCCTTTTGGCCTATCAAACTGATGGGATATTCTGTCCCCCTCGCTCCAAGCCACAGACGTCACCCTGAAGAGCAAATGTGAGCAGAAAGCCTGTTTGACATGAACACACATCTCTCTGGCTTCTGCCTGGTTCTAGGGAGCCTGGAAATTCCTCCAAAGCCCAGACATTCCTCCAAGCCACAGCTGCCCCTTCTCCTGGCTGAAATGCTTGGTTAGGGACCTGCAAATCCCAGCAGCTCCCTTCTCCCTGCAGTTGGTTAAACTGGTTGGTTTGAGTTTGGCAGGGATCTGGGCTGCCCATCTGTGCCACCAGACATCACCTTCCAACCAACTGTACTGGGCAGGACTCCCACTGCCCTTCCAAACAGGGTGGAGAAGCTAAGGCTGCTGTCAGAGAAGGCACACGAGCAGCCTGCTCCTGGCTTGCCCTCTGCATCCAGAGCACAAGAGCTGGATGCAGAGCATAACTTGGGTCAGGAATCTCCAAAAGTGAGCTCGGTCTTGGCTTTTGTGGTGTAAAGCAAAGGAGATTGAGGCAGAAAAACCTCTAATGTTGGAAAATGCTGGGGAAGGTGGCTGCAGGATTTGTATCTGTGATAGCCATGTCTGGTAACTGCTGCAGGAAGTGAAGGTGGGGCTGGTGTCCCTGGCTTCTGATGGACTCTGGTCTTGAGAAGCCTTGAACTCAAAAAGTAGGGAGGAAATCCCTTCCCTGATGGGAATGGATTCGCCTCCTGTGGCCTCCATAGGGCAGAGAGGAGCACATCTGGAGCACTGGGTCCAGTTCAAGAGAGACAGGGAACTGCTAGGGACAGTCCAGCAAAGGGCTGCCAAAATGGTAAGGAGCTCTGTGAGGAGCAAGGGCTGAGAGCCTGCAGAACGACAGCCCCAGAGGGGAGCTGAGCAGTGCTCAGCAAGAGATAAAGGACCTGTGGGGGCAAGAGGATGGGGCCAGACTCTGCTCAGGGGTGCCCAGGGACAGCACAAGGGGCAGTGGGCACAAACTGGAACCCAGGAGGCTCCATCTGAACAAGAGGAGAAACTTGTTTGTTGTGAGGATACTGGAGCCCTGGAGCAGGCTGCCAGAGAGGCTGTGGAGTCTCCTTGTCTGCAGAGCTTCCAAGCCCAGCTGGGCAAGGTGCTGTGGGTGCCATGCTTGAGCAGGGGGGGTTGGAGTGGATGATCTCCAGTCTCCACCACAGTATTCAGGTCTTCTAGTATGCAGTGTGGGATTTTGGGGGTGTTGTTTGGATGAATTTGATGCTTTAAATGTAGACCCACTCTGCATGTGGCAGCTGCTGCTACGTGTGTTGTGATATGGGAACTAGTAATGAAAAGTGCTCATTTCCAGCTTGTCTTAGCAGTTGTTCAGTTAATTTGGTAGCCTCAAGTTCAGGGGGGAGAGAGGCCAGGAAGGGAAGTGCCATGCTGCTGTAGCTGTGACTATAAGCACTGAAGATTGATGATGCTCCTCCAGGTTTTTGCCGCTGGGTAGATTTAGCTAATGCCTGGGCTGGGTGATCTTAAAGATCTTTTCCAAACCGAAAGGGTTCTGTGATTCTCCAGTTGGCAAAGGCCAGCCTGTCTGATGATAAATTAGCTTGTTTCTTCCTCCCCTGCTGTTGGCCAGGGTAATGAAGCAGAAGGGCATTGTGTGTGCTCGTTGGGTAGCCATGGCTGGGCGCAGAAGGGGGTAATTGAGTAGAAAAGCAGAATGCTCCTGGTGCCTGGGAGAAGTTAACACCCAGCCAGGTCAGGGGAATTGAAGCTCTAATCAATGTGGACACAATGCAATTGAGAGGTTCTAAAGGGCTTGTTTATGGTGCCCAGAGCAGGGCTCAGTAGTTAATTGGGAATGCTGTGGGTGCTCTCCCTGAGAAGCTACCAGAATTCATATTGAGGTGGGAACGGCGAGGGGGAGGCTCTTGTGGTGGGGTTGGATGCCTTAGCTCACGGCAAGTGGGGTGGAGGAGGGAATTGTGGTGAAGTTCATCAAAAGGTCTACTTAATCAGCTGAAATTAGGAAGCTGAGTGGTGGTGGCTCTGGTGCAGATCTAGGCAGAAATAAGTCGAGTGGAAATGCTGAAAGGTTGAGCTCTCATCTGCCCGTCATGGCTTCTGCCACAAGATTTAACTCAGAGTGCAGTAAGGAAAAGCTCTGTGGGCTTCTGTCTCTGAGGAATAGTTCCTGCCTTAAAGGAACTGCTCTTAACCTTCTAAGGTTTTTGGTTTTTTTAAACTTGCATGATTGAAATTCTTTCAAAATACCTTTGTCAAAGAAACTGTTAAGGCTTACAGGTAGGACCTTGCTTTATGTTTTTCTTCTCAAGACAAAAAGCATCTAAAGAGTTTGGCTTGGGAAAGCCTTCTGAGATCAAGGCCAACCATCAACCCAACCCCACCATGGCTGTTAAACCATGCCCACAGGTTTCTTGAACACTTCCAGGCATGGTGACACCAGCATCTCTCTGGGCAACCTGTGCCAGTGTCTCACCACCCTCACTGCAAACAACTTCCTCCTAACATCCACTTTCAATCTCCCCTCTCACACTTCAAACCCATTCCCCTTGTCCTGCCATTCCCAGCCCTTGTCAATAGTCCCTCCCCAGCCTTCTTGGAGCCCCCTTCAGATCCTGCAAGGCCACTCCAAGGTCTCCTGGAAGCCTTCTCCTCTCCAGGCTGCAGAGCCCCAACTCTCTCAGCCTGTCCTCACAGCAGAGCTGCTGCAGCCCTCTCAGCATCTTTATGGTCTCCTCTGGACCCACTCCAGCACTTCCATGTCCTTCCTGTGCTGGGACTCCAGATCTGCACACAGTAACAGCTGGACTCAATGATCTTAAAAGTGTCTTCTAAGCAAAACCACTCTGATTTTAATCTGTAAGACATAGCTGAAATGGCTTTGGAAGCCTGTCATAGGTCCTCCTTGAAGGTGGTGGCCATGCTGCTGCAGGCCCCTGGCTCTCTAGGGCACTTACTAGCTGAAAGCACTGCAAGGAGCCCCACTTCTTTGGCAGGGAATGGCTGCACCTGGTGTGACCCCTGCAGTGTGGAATATCCCTGGGCCTTTTGCAGGGTACCCAGCACCTCCCAAAGCTCTTGATGGAGGAGATGCAGTGAGTGGCTGCTGTGTTCCCCAGCAGCATATGGGCCAGCTGATGCCTGCAGCCCTTGAAGTGTTTATAGCCTTTGCCAGGGGGTTGGAACAGGCTGATCCTCAAGGTCCCTTCCAACCCTCTCTCTTCTGTGAATCTATTCTGTATGCAAACAAGCTTCAGAGAGGGTTTGCCTTATTCCCCCCC
>VWZE01003442.1:24141-43237 GCA_013396675.1 Eubucco bourcierii | reverse complement strand
CTTTTTACCCTTCTTGAAGATGGGTGTTATGTTTGCCCTTCTCCAGTCAGCAGGAACTTCACCAGTCTGCCATGACTTTTCAAATATGATGCACAGTGGTTTGGCAACTTCATCTGCCAGTTCCCTCAGGACCCGTGGGTGGATCTCATCAGGCCCCATGGACTTGTGCACATTCAGGTTTCTTAGGAGCTCATAGACATCATCTTCTACTATAGTAGGCAGATTTGCCTGCTCCCAGTCCTCACTTTCACCCTCTGCAACTTGGACATTGTGGTTGGAGCCCTTGCTGTTAAAGACTGAGGCAAAGAAGTCATTGAGCAACTCAGCCTTGTCCATGTCCTTTGTCAGCAGCTCTCCATTTTCCTTCTGTAAGGGTCCCACATTGTCCCTAGTTCTCCTCTTCTCACTAATATACCTGTAGAAGTTCTTCTTGTTCCCTAGCATCCTGGGCTAGTGGGAGGTATCCCTGCCCGTGGCAGGGGAGGTTGGAACTGGATGATCTTTGAGGTCCCTTCCAACCCAAACCACTCTATCAATCCCCTGTAACGTTGCAGATTTCTAAAGCAAGTGAGTTTGCCAAACTTTTAGCAGGGAAGCAATGAGCTATTAGTTGGTCAGGTTTCTTTTAAGAGGTAAAGAGGCTCCAAGAACAGTCAGACATCACTGGAGTAGTGCAAGAAGAGCTAAAAATAAACTATTAGGTCACAAACACAAGAAGTTCTGAGAGTTGATAGCCTGAGGAAGGCAGCAGGATGCAGAACACCAACCACTCTGCACCAGCCACACTCAGAGCTGCAGAGAAGCTGTCCAGTAAAATATCCCAGTGGCTCAGGGTTCAGCAGATTCAATCTGACACCATTCCAGGGATATCAGCACATGACTTCAAACACTGCATTAAGAGATAGAAAGCTCAGAGATAGAAAGCTCAGGAGCTGCTTGCTGCTTTAGTACTGCGCCCAGTGATAATAGCCCTGAATTTGGAACTCATCAAATACCTGTCGCCTCCAGCAGCAATATCTCAGCACTTCATTGAGATCAAATCCTTTAGTGAAGTGTGGCAAATGGGTCAGAGGCAGATGACAGCACTTGAGAAGGGGAACTGTTTCTATAAATGCATTTGGGGGGGGGGGGNNTTTCAAAAAAAGGAGTTGGGGGGGGGGGGGCAATAAAAAAAATAAATATATGTATATGTATATAAAAGGCCAGAAGAGACATATGGGAGCACAGATCTGAATGATTTTCACAGACATGTTGAAGCCTTCTCATTCCTCAGTCATGTATCCTATACAAAAGCAGGCTGAAGGAGCTGTGGGTGTTCAGCCTGGAGAAGAGAAGGCTCTGGGGAGACCTAATAATGGCTTGCCAGTACCTGAAGGGAGCATACAAGAAGGATGGAGAAAGACTATTTGCAAAGGCCTGCAGTGACAAGGTGAGGGCAATGGCTTCAAACTAGAGAAGAGCAGATTTAGATTGGGTGTTAGGAACAAGTTCTGCATCATCAGGGCAATGGAACTCTGGAATGGGTTGAGGTGGTTGAGGCCCTATCCTTGGAGATATTCAAGGTGAGGCTGGACAGGGCTGTGGGCAACCTGATCTAGTGGAGGATGTCCCTGCTGACTGCAAGGGGGTTGGACTGCATGACCTTTGGAGGTGCCTTCCAGCCCACACCATTCTGTGGTTTGATAATTCTATGACACTTCCAGAAATTCAAGTGACAGGGGGATGGACTCAATGACCTTTTGAGTTCCCTTCCAGCCCCTAACATTCTGTGATTCTGAGAAACAGAAGCAGATGAGGAAAGTTCAATAAACCTGCCAAGGATATAGGAAAAATAATGAGTTACCTCTACTTAGGATCTTGGTGAAATGGTCAGATAGGAAAGAGGGGTTCAAGGGCCAGGTCTTCAGAAGTGGCTCTTCTGGATGCAAGAGAACCTCCAGATCTCTTTTTCATCCACATTCTGACTCTATGAAGCAGCAAAAAAGCAATACAGGTAACAATACTCCTTTTTCTTGGACTTCTATACAGCAGCAAACAAGCAATGCAAGTAACACTACTCCTTTTTCTTGGGCACCAAGCCTTTATCTGAAACAAAATTTGCAACTAACCTTTGGAGCCTGAGTGCCAGCTAGAAAGTGTTTTTCTGATTCATTTTGCTTTATGACCCTATCCTTGCAGGAAAATTACTTTGGAGTTGAATATTTACAGCAGCAATGGCCTTTGATGTTCAGGCCTCAAAAGCATGGAGTTATGAAAATAGGTTACCCTGCAAAAGTGAGGACAAGGGACCTCACTCATTTTGAGTGCTCTGTCTAATAACTCAGGGCTAAACCTCACTCAGCTGTGTTTGACTGAGGTCAAATGAGCAGATCCTAACCATTGAATAGGAGAGTCCTAGCTGATGGCTTTCTTGCTTGAATCAGCTGAAATCACTTTGCACTAAACCTGTAGAACTTGGAAGACTGGAGATGAGTCTGTTAAAATGCAACAGTCTACTCTGTTCTTAAGCAAAACTCTCCAAAGCAATGTCATAAGGGACTTTCCTCCTTGTCCACGGAAGCCACTATATCATTCTGGATGTCACTGGAGGGTGGAGTCCAATTATTTTCTGCACATCAGCAAATGGAGAATCATAGAATCATAGAGAAGTTTAGGTTGGAAGGGACCTCAAAGCTCATCCAGTTCCAAACCCCTGCTGAGGGTAGAGACATCTCCCACTAGATCAGGTCACTCAAGGCCTCATCCAACCCGGTCCTGAACACCTCCAGGGAGGTTGTGGATCACAGAAGTACAGAATGTGATCATAGAAACATAGAATCAGAACCATAGAATCATAGAATCATAGAATCACAGAATCATAGAATCATTGAATCAGTCAGGGTTGGAAGGGACCACAAGGATCATCTAGTTCCAACCCCCCTGCCATGGGCAGGGACACCTCACACTAGATCAGGCTGGCCACAGCCTCCTCCAGCCTGGCCTTAAACACCTCCAGGGATGAGGCTTCCACCATCTCCCTGGGCAACCCCTTCCAGGCTCTCACCACCCTCATGCTGAAGAACTTCTTCCTAACATCCAGGTTGAATCTACCCATTTCTAGCTTGGTTCCATTCCCCCCAGTCCTGTCACTACCTAACAGGGAGTCCCTCCCCAGCTTTCTTGTAGCCCCCTTAACATACTGCAAGGCCACAATAAGGTCAGCTGGGAGCCTTCTCCTCTCCAGACTGCACAGCCTCAACTCCCTCAGGCTCTCCTCATAGCAGAGCAGCTCCAGCCCTCTGTTTCGCTGCATACAACTTGAGCAATGAAGTTGCTGCCACCTCCCTTAGAGAAATCAACCACCACAGAATGGTAGAGGTGGGAAGTGACCTCTGAAGACCATTGAGTCCAATTCCCCTGCCAAAGCAGGATCACCCAAGTCAGGGCACATGAGAACACATCCAGGCAGATCTTGGAAGTCTCCAGAGAAGGAGACTCCATTACCTCTCTGAGCAGCCTTCTTCAGGACTCCAGCACCCTCACACCAAAGAGTTTTTCCCTCATGTTGAGGTGAAACTTCCAGTTTGTGTCCACTGCACCTTGTTCTGTCACAGGACACCAGTGAAAACAGGCTGACCCCTTCTTCCTGACCCCCACCCCTCAGACACCTGTAATCATTGCTCAGATCCCCTCCCAGCCTTCTCTTCTCCAGACTAACCAGCCCCAGTGCTCTCAGCCTTTCCTCATCACACAGGTTCCCAGCCCAGCTCCGATAATTCACAAGGCAAAGGCAGCCAGTGCCAGTTTATCCCTTGTTATGATGTCCTAGTAGTTTTTCTCCAGTCTAAAATGGAGGTTTCATTTTGGGTCAAGAATGAGAACCACCTTTCTGATCTGACTCATGGCCATAAGCATTGCTAAACTTGAAGGAACCAAGAGCCCCTGAGTTCAAGCAGGTCTCTGAATACAGTTCCAGGTGCTGCTGAGACACTGGCACAGGGTGCCCAGGGAGGTTGTGGCTGCTCCCTCCCTGGAGGTGTTCAAAGCCAGGTTGGATGAGGCCTTGAGCAACCTGGGCTGGTGGGAGGTGTCCCTGCCCATGGCAGGGGAGTTGGAAGTGGATGAGTTTTCAGGTCCATTTGAACATTCCATGACCCAGTGACCATTTGCAGGTTAGTAGAAACAGGACACATTTATCATTCTCCTGAAGAAGAAATGTTGCTCACTCTGCCCATTGCTCAAGTGTGTGATTCAGTGCCTAGAACCACAAGTTTTGTATTGATTTGCTCTGCCTCTTTTCCAGGTGGTTTTTCACTTTTGTTTTTTTTTGCATCATTCAAGCAGTTTGCCAACAACTCGGGTGTGAACTATCAAAGAAATCCATTCACTCCCTCTGTGGGCTGGGAGTCATTAATCCTGAGGGGTGTGGGCTCTGCATTCTTTGCAGATATATGGGGATGAAAAAAAAAAATCACAACTCCTTGAGCAATCTTTTTAAGGCAGATTGTTCAGACCAGGCTGCCATTGTGTAATGGAAATTTAAAAGTCTGTACCTTGGGAGGTGATTCAGGATTTAGCAAAGAGCTCTCAAGCAAAATGTTGAAGGGTGTTTCTTTATCTGCTGTTCACAGGATCACAGAATCACAGGCTCAGAGGATGTCAGGGGTTGTAAGGGACCCAAAGAGATCATCCAGTCCAACCCCCTGGCCAGAGCAGGACCAGACAATCTAGCTCAGGTCACACAGCAACACATCCAGACAGGCCTTCAAAGGCTCCAGAGAAGGAGACTCCACAGCCTCTCTGGGGAGCCTGTGCCAGTGCTCTGGGAGCCTTCCAGTAAAGAAGTTCCCCCTTGTGTTGAGCTGGAACCTCCTGTGCTGCAGCTTCCGTCCATTGCTCCTTGTCCTATCCCAGGGAGCAAGTGAGCAGAGCCTGTCCCACCCCTCCTGACCCCCAGCCCTCAGATATTTACAAACATTTATTAGATTCCCTCTCAGTCTTCTCTTCTGCAGAATAAAGAGCCCCAGATCCTTCAACCTCTCCTCATCAGGCAGTGTTCCAGTCCCCTAATCATCCTCATAGCCCTCTGCTGGACTCTGTCCAGTAGGTCCCTGTCCCTCTTCAACTGGGGAGCCCAAAACTGAAGGCAGTACTCAAGATGAGGTCTCACCAGGGCAGAGTAGAGAGGGATCTGCTAGACACACTCTTCTGAGTGCACCTCAGGACCCCATTTGCCCTCTTGGCCACCAGGGCACATTGCTGTGCCATGGATGTTATTCAGCAGCACCTCTCCACAGGGCTGCTCTCCAGCAGATCACCTCCCAGCCTGTACTGCTGCAGTTTGTTATTCCTCCCCAGGTGCAGGACTCTGCACTTGTCCTCGTTGAACCTCTGTTGTTAGTTGTTCAAAGCAGAACAACTCTGCAGAGCGTAAAAGTCCCTCCCTAGCTTTCTTGTAGGCTCCTCTCAGGTACTGGAAGGTGGCTGTTAGGTCTCCCCAGAGCCTACTTTTGTCCAGGCTAGCCAGGATCAAGTAGATGTGAATCCTCTCCTAGCTATTTCTGTCTGGCTAACACATGCTTTGTAAACCTTCAGCTGGACTAGATTCATGTGTATGGAAAGGGAGGGCAAATCCTTGTCTCTGGTTGAGCAGGAGGCCTATGTATGAGCAGAATTCCAAACACCTGATTGCCTCTAACCCAAACACTAAAGCCTGCAGGATCAACTAGTCCCTTCCTGCCTGACTGTAGCCAGTGGTAAAGCAGAGCAGGCAGCTTTCATGTGGTGTAAGCAATGACACATCCCAGGGACTGTAAGGGAAGAGCTGGGCTGTTCTGATGCCCTGCCACCTCTCTGAGCTAACGTGGGAAAGCACTGTGCATAGTGACACTGAGAATCCTTCCCAAATGGCACTGCAATGTCAACTAGACACCAGTTTACAACCAGAAATGATCACAGGATGCCAGGTTGGAAGGGACCTCAAGGATCAGGCTCAACAAGGCCCCAAGCAACCTGATCTAGTGGAGGATGTTCCTGCTAACTGCAGGAGGGTTAAACTAGATGACTCTTGGAGGTCTTTTACCACACAAAACATTCTATGATTCTGTGATTCTGTGATTCTGTGACTCTGTGGTTCTGTGATTCTGTGACTCCATGATTCTTTAATTCTTTGATTCTGTGATTCTATGATTTTGTGATTCTTTGATTCTATAATTCTATGATTCTGTAATTCTTTGATTCTGTGATGCTATGATTGTGTGATTCTATGATTCTGTGATTCTCCTATTCTATGGTTCTGTGACTCTGTGACTGTGATTCTGTGAGTCTATGATTCTGTGACTCTGTGACTTTGATTCTGTGACTCTGTGATTCTTTAATTCTTTTATTCTGTGATTCCATGATTCTACAAATCTGTGATTCTGTAATTCTTTGATTCTATGATTCTGTGATTGTGTGATTCTGTGATTCTGTGGTTCTGTGATTCTACGATTCTGTGGCTCTGTGATACTATATTTGTGGTTCTGTGGTTCTATGATTCTGTAATTCTGTGATGCTATGAATATGTGACTCTGTGATGCTATGGTTGTGTGATTCTATGATTGTATGATTCTATGATTCTGTGACTATGGATCTGTGATTCTGTGATTCTGTGACTCTATGATTCTATGATTCTATGAATCTATTATTCTACGAACCTGTGATTCTTTGATTCCATGATTCTATGATCCTATGATCATCTGGTCCAACCTTTCTGGATAGCAGTTGAGCTGAGATCAGATGGCCCAGAACCATATGGGTGCTGCAGATAATAGGGGAAGTACAAATCATTAACTTTCACCTAAGAAAAACCCAAGAGAGAGTGAACTCCAGAGAAAGCCAAAGCCACGAGCAAGAAGCTCAGAGGAAATAACTGCATTGTAAATGTGTGATCTTTTTTTGCCACCATAACCTGTGGCTACTGGAGAAAAAGTTTCTATGATTCTATGAAATGTTGGACAAGCCAAAGAGAAGCTTGAAAAATTCAGGGGAGATGGAATGTATCAATGACCTGGAAAGGAAACTGTCAACATAACTAAGAAATCAACGAGATGAGAAGGCTCCCAAACAGACATGAAACAGATAACCTTTAAGATCATCGAGCCCAGCTCTAACCCACATGCCATGAATTGTCTAATGAGCTTCATGAAGAGCAAAAAGAAAAAGTTTAGGGGCATGCTGCAAATAAATTTGAGAAGCAGTACAATCATAGAATTGAAAATGACCTCTAAGATCATCCAGTCCAACCATCAACCCAATACCACCATGACCACCATGCCCAAGTGCCATGCCTGGTGTTGCCTGAATACCTCCAAGGATGAAGACTCCACCAGCTCCCTGGGCAGCCTGTTCCACTATTTTGTATGACCACATATTGTGGTGAGCAAGGTCTATCACAGTATCACCAGGATTGGAAGAGACCTCAAAGCTCATCAAGTCCAACCCATCACCACAGACCTCAAGACTAGACCAAGGCACCAACTGCCACATCCAAACCCGCCTTGAACACCTCCAGGGACAGTGACTCCACCACCTCCCTGGGCAGCCCATTCCAGCAGTCAATGACTCTCTCAGTCAGGAACTTTCTCCTCACCTCCAACCTAAACTTCCCCTGGCACAGCTTGAGACTCTGTCCTCTTCTTCTGGTGCTGGTTGCCTGAGAGAAGAAAGCAACCTCCTCCTGGCTACAACCACCCTTCAGGTAGATATAGACAGCAAGAAGCTCCCCTCTGAGCCTCCTCTTCTCCAGGCTAACCAATCCCAGCTCCCTCAGCCTCTCTCCATAGGGCTGTGCTCGAGGCCTCTCCCCAGCCTCGTTGCCCTTCTCTGGACACGCTCAAGCACCTCAATGTCCTTCTTAAATTGAGGGGCCCAGAACTGGACACAGGACTCAAGGTGTGGCCTAAGCAGTGCAGAGTCCAGGGGGAGAATGAGCTCCCTGCTCCTGCTGGCCACACTATTGCTGATGCAGGCCAGGATGCCATTGGCCTTCTTGGCCACCTGGGCACACTGCTGGCTCATGTTCAGGTGGGTGCCAATCAGCACCCCCAGATCCCTTTCTGTTTGGCTGCTCTCCAGCCACTCTACCCCAGCCTGTAGCTCTGCATGGGGTTGTTGTGGCCGAAGTGCAGCACCTGACACTTGGATAATCCTCTCCCTCCTCTTTCCACTCCCCTGTTAAAGGAGAAAGACAAAAGACAGAGGGGAAAAAAAAAAAAAAAAAAAAAAGAAAAGAATGCCAGAAAGTCTTTTTGAAGTGTTTGTTCCCTTGATTAAGAGTTCTCAGTTTGGCAAGAGCTAAATCAAGACACATCAAAGAGGGATCCAAATAAAGAGCAGCTGAATGGAAACGTATGAAGAGACAGAAGGAATAAACAATAATAATTGTGCATGTGCTGAAGTCATCTGAAAGTGTTTGCAGCAATGTGTGAAGCAGCCGGAAACAGACATTAAAACAGTTTCTTAATTCCCTAAGGGGGGGAAAAAACACACCCCAGCAGTTGTTTAAATCTTGAATAAACCCTGCTTAAACCAAGTTGCACCCATTCCCCTCTTTGCATTATGATTTCAGGAGCTTTCCCATCCTCTCTCTTTGGGTAGAAGCTTACTGCTCCTGCTCAGGTTTTCTGCCACGGCAGTGGGTATCTGGAGGGAAATGTACCGGCAACAGAGACAAAAAAGAGAACATCTCCACCAGTTCTAATTCATATGGAGAGGATGAAAGAGGCAGGGCTGACACATGCCTTCTGTTTGCTGGCTTTCATTTCCCTCCTGGTTGAAAAGGTTTGGGTTTGCCTTTTTTTTTTTTTTTTTCTTTTTTTTTTTCCCACTAGAATGTTCTGTGATTAAATATATGAGGGGAAATAACTCACACTTCATTGCATGATGGCTTGAGGGTGGAAGAGAAGGGCAATAGGAAAAGAATCATAAAATCCTTTGGGTTGGAAAAGCCCTCCAAGATAATCCAGTCCAACTATCAACCCAAAGCCACCATGGCTACTAAACAATGGCCCCAGGTGCCATGGCCACACATTTCTTGAGCACCTCCAGGGATAGGGACTCCATCATCTGCCTGGGCAGCTTGTTCCAATCCCTGACCACTCTTGCAGGAAACAAATTTTCCCTCATCCCCAATCTAACCTTCCCCTGGCACAATTTCAGGACATTTCCTCTCCTTCTGCCACCTGAGTCTAGGGAGAAGAGCCCAACCCCCACCTCGCTACAGCCTCCTTCCAGGGAAGAGTGCAATGAGGTCTCCCTCAGCCTCCTCTTCTCCAGGCTGAACACCGCCCAGCTCCCTCAGCTGTTCCCTCTCAGCCCTGTTCTCCAGGTCCTTCCTCAGCTTTGTTACCTTGCTCTGGACACACTCCAACAACAGGTGGGCAGGGAAATAACAGACAAACCTGAGGTATACACTAGGTAGTAGTAGGAGATATCAGATCAATTACAGAATGGCCTCAGTTTCGGGGTCCATTTCTCAAATAATCCAAAACACTCTGACTGCGAGACACATCCAACACATTCACCACAGAATTTATCTCAGGATCAGCTGCAGGCTGTGTGACCATCCAGTGAGACCTGGACAGACAGAGCTGGGCACAGAGGAACCAAATGAGGTTCAACAAGGACAAGTGCAGAGTCCTGCACCTGGGGAGGAATAACAAACTGCAGCAGTACAGGCTGGGAGGTGATCTGCTGGAGAGCAGCCCTGTGGAGAGGGACCTGGGAGTGCTGGTGGAGAACATCCATGGCACAGCAATGTGCCCTGGTGGCCAAGAGGGGCAGTGGGGTCCTGGGGGCATTCAGAAGAGTGTGTCCAGCAGATCCAGGGAGGTTCTCCTCCCCCTCTACTCTGCACTGGTGAGACCTCATCTTGAGTACTGCCTTCAGTTTTGGGCTCCCCAGTTTAAGAGGGACAGGGATCTGCTGGAGAGAGTCCAGTAGAGGGCTATGAGGATGACTGGGGGACTGGAACACTGCCTGATGAGGAGAGGCTGAGGGACCTGGGGCTGTTTAGTCTGCAGAAGAGAAGACTGAGAGGGGATTTAATAAATGTTTATAAATATCTGAGGGCTGGGGGTCAGGAGTGGGGGACAGGCTCTGCTCACTTGCTCCCTGGGATAGGACAAGGAGCAATGGATGGAAGCTGCAGCACAGGAGGTTCCAGCTCAACACAAGGGGGAACTTCTTGACTGTGAGGGTCCCAGAGCACTGACACAGGCTCCCCAGAGAGGTTGTGGAGTCTCCTTCTCTGGAGCCTTTGGAGGCCTCTCTGGATGTATTCCTTTGTGACTTGAGCTAGATTGTCTGGTCCTGCTCTGGCAGGGGAGTTGGGCTGGATGATCTATGGGGGTTCCTTCCAGCCCCTGACATCTGCGATCCTGTAATCTCAGCTTGAAAATAGCCCTGACTCTTATTCATTTATATTATTCCAGCTGAAAATTAATTTGGAAGACTAGAGCTCTCCCAAAGCTACTCCCAATGGATGTCATTACCAGGGAGTCAGCTCACTGCAGCACTGTGACCTTTGTTTCTTTAGCTCTTCCCATTGTGACACTACAAACACTTTTGCACAGCACCACTGTGGCCATATTTTAGCAAGGTGACAGAATAACAACCTTTCCTCTGCTGATTTTTTTTTTTTTTTTTTTTTTTTTCCAAACATTCAAACTTGAGTGACTCTTTGTAGTAAATGGTTTATAGCTAACAAGTGGAGATAGATTTTTCTGGCTCCGGTGCTGCCTGACAGGCTACCATTATCAGTCACTAATGGCTTTCATGAAACGGATAAAAGGTCCAGGATATCACTCATGTGGCTCTTTTTCAAATGCCCTGAGGTTTTGCTGCTTTGGTTTGGTTTTGTTTTATCTCCATCTGAGTGTGACAAAATGTGGCAGAAAGGAGGGCACCACAAAATCCTTCTGAGTCATTTCACATGTGCTGAACACAAGGTACTTCGAGATGGGGCTGTGGAAATCAGAACAGAGAGAGCTGCCTTTGCCTTGGGGCTGTGAAAATCAGCACAGAG
The DNA here is from genome assembly GCA_013396675.1 of Eubucco bourcierii. Classification (NCBI taxonomy): domain Eukaryota; kingdom Metazoa; phylum Chordata; class Aves; order Piciformes; family Ramphastidae; genus Eubucco; species Eubucco bourcierii. The sequence goes on along the minus strand of VWZE01003442.1, from coordinate 32,193 downwards.
AGAGCTGCCTTTGCCTTAGCCCCTGCCAAATAACGTGGCACACTTAGAATCATGGAATCAGTCAGGGTTGGAAGGGACCACAAGAATCATTCAGTTCCAAGCCCCCTGCCATGGGCAGGGACACCTCACACTAGATCAAGCTGTCCACAGCCTCATCCAGCCTGGCCTTAAACACCTCCAGGGATGAGGCTTCCACCACCTCCCTGGGCAACTCCTTCCAAGCTCTCACCAGCCTCATGCTGAAGAACTTCCTCCTAACACCCAGTCTGAATCTACCCATTTCTAGCCTGACTCCATTCCCCCCAGTCCTACCACTACCTGACAGCCCAAAAAGTCCTTCCCCAGCTTTCTTGTAGGTCCCCTTAAATACTGCAAGGTCACATACCTTGCAAAAAGAGTCATACCAGCAACTGACTTCTTAGCTACATCTACCACTCCTAAAACACAAGCAGGCATCCCCCCCTTCTCTGAGAATCAGTAGCTGTTATCTGGCAGACACCATTTCCTACCCAGGCTTTTGCTCAGGGTGAGCAGGAGGAAAGTTTGCTGAAGGCAGGACTATTTTTGGCCCAGCAACACTGGTGTTGCTATGTGCTCTCAGATTACTGGGCAGATAGGCACACAATGGAGTCAAACAGCTGAGCTGCAAAACTGAGAACACTCTGTGGTTTCCTCCACGGGTGCCTGTTTGCGTCTCACTGTGCACGTGTGCACCAGGGAGGGGGAATGAAAAGTTTGTTGTTTTTTTTTTTCTTCCCTAGATAGGCTTGTCAAAGGGGGAAAAAAAAAAAACAAAAAAAAAAAAAACCCACATCCTGCATCCTGTTCAACCTGCCTGTTAAAATGCAGTGAAGAAGCCTTCAGCAAGCTGTGTGGAGTGGCTCTGTAAAGTCATGCCTGTGACAGTTTGTCCCTTCTGTTTCACTGAGTAATTTGGAGCTGATCTCAGTTGAGATAGAAGGAGCAAGTGGTACTGCTGTGGCAAATGTTGCTGCTTTCGGCCAGGTGACAGTGCCAGGCTTTGAGCCTTGCCAGCACAGCAAGGCTTGGGAAGGCTGCTGGTAGAGTGGCATTTTCCTTTCAGGTCAGGCGAGGATCACTGGTAAAATGGTTACCATCTTCTGTAGAAGGCAGGACTCAGAACAGAACCACACAATCATAGAACCATCCAGGCTGGTAAAGTCCCTCAGGATCACCAAGTCCAACCTAGAACCCACCTCTACAAGATTCACCTGAAACCATAGCCCTAAGCTCACAGACTCACAGAACCACCCAGGTTGGCAGAGCCCCTCAGGATCACCAAGTCCAACCTAGAACCCTACTCTACAAGATTCACCTGAAACCATAGCCCTAAGTTCCACATCCAAACTACCCTTAAACACAGCCAGGCTGGGGGACTCCAACACCTCCTTCATTCCAGTCATTCCAGTCCCTGACCACTCTCTCTGTGAAGAGCTTTTTCCTGATGTCCAATCTAAACCTCTCCAGCCTCAGCTTGAGGTCATTCCCCCTTGTTCTGTCTCCAATTCCCTGTGAGCAGAGCCCAGCAGCAGCCTCTCCACAATGTCCCTTCAGGTAGCTGTAGACAGCAATGAGGCCTCCCCTCAGCCTCCTCTTTCACCTCTCCTGTCTCACTTCTGTGCACCTTGTACAACACAACCCAAGGTGTCTCTGCAAGTCAATTAGAGGCAGAAACCAAACTTGAGCCCAAGTGTTAATGAATGTAGCAACCTCTTAGGCAATGAAAGCCACAGATAACCATGGTGGGCTCTTGAAAGTAGGCCATGGCACATCAGTGTTTGGCCTCTACCCTCCATATGTAGCTCTGCAGCCCTCACCACAGTAGGCAGTATAAGAATCTTCAAAACCAGTACTCACAAAAATGACAAAATACCCTTGTTTAAATCTTGGACCCATAATGCTGTTGAGGCTGGAAGAGAACTCTGACATCATCAAGTCCAACCACTCACCCAGAGCTCACAACCCCACCACTGCTGCTCAGCCACTGCCACTATGCCACCTCCCTCAGCACCACATCTACAAGTGTTTAAAACCCCTCCAGGGATGCTGACACCACCACCTTCCTGGGCAGCCTGTGCCACTGCCTGAGAACCCTTACTGGGAAGAACTTCTTCCTAATTCCCACCTGAACCTGCCCTGGCACAACTTGAGGTTGTTTCCTCTTGTCCTGTCACTTGCTGCATGTGAGAAGAAACTGACCCCCACCTCCTTCCAGCCTTCTCTGAGGTAGTTGTAAAGAGCAATGAGGTGTCCCTTCAACCTCCTCTTCTGAAGATTAGACACCCCCAGTTCTCAGCTGCTCCTCACAGGACTTGTGTGCAAGGCCCTGCCCCAGTTTTGTTGCACTTCTCTGGACACGCTCCAGCACCTCAATGTCCTCCTTGGAGTAAGGGACCCAAAACCGAATCCAGTAACTGAGGTGTGGTCTCAGGTGTGGTCTCTGTGCTTAGTGGAGGGAGACAATCACATCCCTAGATCACACTATGCCTGCTGCAAGCCAGGATGTTGACAGAAGTTCATTTACACAACCATGTTCCTGGCTTAGGATTAGTTTCCTGCTTTAGTTACACTCCACGAATGTGGATGAAAGTTCTTCAGCCTGTCTCAGTTGCAGCCACAGTTTCAGAAATTCTTTGTGTTTCCACCTCATGCAAGGGTCTCCCTTAGAATCATAGAATCATAGAATGGTAAGGTTGGAAGGGACCTCAAGGATCATCTAGTTCCAACCCCCTGCCATAGGCAGGGACACCTCCCACTAGTACAGGTTACTCAAGGCCTCATCCAATCTGGCCTTGAACACCTCCAGGGAGGGAGCATCCACAACCTCCCTGGGCAACCTGTTCCAGTGCCTCACCACCCTCACTGTAAAGAACTTCCTCCTAACATCCAGTCTAAATCTCCCCTCTGCCAGTTTAAACCCATTGCCCCTTGTCCTGGCATTGCAGGACCTTGTAAATAATCCTTCCCCAGCCTTCCTGTAGGCCCCCTTCAGATACTGGAAGGCTACTATCAGGTCCCCTCGAAGCCTTCTCTTCTCCAGGCTGAAGAGTCCCAACTCCCTCAGCCTGTCCTCATAGGAGAGCTGCTCCAGCCCTCTGATCATCTTTGTGGCCCTCCTCTGGACCCGCTCCAACACTTCCATGTCCTTCCTGTGCTGAGGGTTCCAGAACTGCACACAGTACTCCAGGTGGGGTCTGACGAGAGCAGAGTAAAGGGGCAGAATCACCTCCCTTGCCCTGCTGGCCACGCTTCTCTTGATGCAGCCTAGGACTCGGTTGGCTGTCTGGGCTGCATGTGCACACTGCAGGCTCATGTTGAGCTCCCCAAAGACTCTTCTTCAGAGGGGGCAGGAAAGGCTATGCTGGGAACACAGCCTGCAGTGCTCTTGATCCAACAGGGATGATGGAGGTACCCACCTCTGGCTTTCTCTCTTTACTCTTTCCTCTTTGCTGGCATATTTGGGATGACAAAATGGACTGATAAGATTCAGATAATGATCTAGGTTGGAATGGACCTTAGAGATCATCCAGTTCCAACTGCCCTGCCATGGGCAGGGACAGCTTCCACTAACCCAGGTTGCCCAAGGTCTCACCCAATCTGGCCTTGAACATCTCCAGGAAGGGGATATCCTCAACTGCCCTGGGCAGCCTGTGCCAGTGTCTCACCACCCTCACTGGAGAGAATTTCTTAGTGCACTACTAGAGGTAGCTTTTTAGAGTGTGCAGATTAAGATAAATTCTGTCAAGACATGCCAGGAGGGTATCTGGGGTGTATTAAGACTGCAAATCCAGCCAGTATCTGTCCCACTGCATATGAGGGGACAAACCCTTAGTGTCCACCATTTTCCTACAGCCACTTTCAAGCTCCCACAGCACTAACCAACTGTGCCATCGAGCAACAGCCAGGCTGCCAGTTCTCTGGCACTCCAACCACCATGTTCTGGCCCCAAGTGACAACAGAGATGTACCCCTCCAGACACAGGGGTGGGGAAGGGTGGAAACCTGCTCTGCTTCTGTAGTGGTGGCAAAGATTCTTCAATCTGGTACATTGTACCCTTCTCAAACCCCTCTTTTGGAGTGGCCAGATCTGTGATCCCCCTCTCTCCATAACTCATTTGGGATGCCCATGTATGAAGTCCTCCACTGGATCAGACCACCCTGCTCTGCAACTTTGTTTTGAGGTTTGTGATGGACTTTTCAGACTTTTCTTTTAAAAGTTTTACTTCAGGATGGACATAAATTTCAGTCCTGCTGCAACAAACTTTCACTACTTTTTTGGGGAGGGGGTTTGTTTGTTTTATCTCCCTGCAAGGCAAATAAAATCAGGGGAAAACCCCCACAAGTTTCAGGTTCTTTCTTCCAACAAAGCTAATCCAAGCAATGACATCTGCCTTAATTTAGTAAAGTTTTTCATGCTAGGACTGGATTCATCCTGGCAGGAATGTCCCCTGGAGAGATGCTTTTCTGAAGAAGAAGAGGAGGAGGAGGTGCCCCTCAGAGAGGAAGACATTAGTCTTCAGTTCAGAGGCATGCACCTTGGCTCTTCTTAGTGCTGGGATGCTTCAGTTCCCTCAGCAGGACATATCTCAGATATCCTGACTGGAAATGCTCTGATTTTGTTGATGGTGGAAAAGGGGAAATCCCAGCTTGGAAAATGTTCATTACTCAAATAGATCTCTTGGGCATTTTGGAAAAAAAAAAAAAAAAGACCAAACAAACCAACAAAGTCTTAGCTCAGGTTTGAAAGAGGAGGGGGAAATCCCTGAGCAGATAAAAAAAAGAGAACCTGACATTTATGTAGGACTCTACAACAAGGCTACACTTTCACAGCAAAGTGCTGGTTAGGTTGGAGAGCGATGGAGCTCAGAAGCAGCTGCAGACCACCAAGGGAAGTTCCATAGCCTATGAAGTGTCTGCAAGTCCCTAAATTCAGCCACTCTCTGGAAATTTGCTACTAAACCTTTGCAGCTTCCTCTTTTCTTCTCTCCCCCTTGCACTTTCTGGATGTTTTAAGTTTTCTCCAGTGCTATTCATAGAAGCCTAAACCTGAAGACAGCAATTCCACCCTATGAAAACCACTTTTGCTTCCTGCAGTGTTAAGCAAGCCCAGTGGGCAAAAACAATTATCAGAGACTTGGCAAATGTCAGTGAGTAGAACAAAATGAAAATATTACAAAGTAGAAAACAGATCACTAAAAGCAGACAAGCCTAAGGGAGAAAAAGATGACTTTGATCTAATAGACTCTTTAATGTCAGCCATACCCAAGTGTGAAGAGAGAGGTTGGTCTCTGATCACCTTTTTATTATACTTCAGTTAAGGAAATGGGAACGGAAATCTACTCAGGCATGGGCTAAAGGAAGACAGCATTTGGGGGGAAAAAAAAAGCCCCCAGATGTAAAAGAGACATGCAGGTTTGATTTGGATGGTTACACTCTCTATTATTTTTTGCCTTGGTGACAGGGAAACCAGTGATGGGCTAGAACATCTCCCTGGTAACATGAATCCCAGCAGTAGTGGTAGCAGCACATGAGCATCATGGAACTGATGGACAGAGTCCAGAGGAGGCCTCCAAGATGACCAGAGGGCTGGAGAACCTCCCCTATAAGGACAGGCTGAGAGAGTTGGGGTTGTTCAGCCTGGGGAAGAGAAGGCTCCAGGAAGAACTTAAAGTTGCCTTCCAGTGCCTGCTACAGGAGAGCTGGGGAGGGATTTTTCACAAGGGCTGGGAGTGATAGGACAAAGGTGTCCGTGCCTATGGCGGGGGGTTGGAACTGGATGATCTTTGAGGCCCCTTCCAAGCCAACCCATTCTATGGTTCTATCATAGCAGCCTGAAATCCCTGACTTTGTCCATGCCAGGGCATTCTTGGAACAGGAAAATGTACTCACTCAGAAACTGATGTCCAGAAGTGTTCTAAGTAGTAGGACACAAGAAAGCAGGAGAGGGACTTTGTACAAGGGCTTGTAGTGNCTTCCTGCAGGCCCTCTTCAGATCCTGGAAGGCTACTCTAAGGTCTCCTGGAAGCCTTCTCTTCTCCAGGCTGCAGAGCCCCAACTCTTGTACCCTGTCCTTATAGCAGATCTGCTCTCCTATATGGTGAGAGGCAGTGGATTGAAGCTTGAGAAGGGCAGAGTGAGTCTGGAGATTAGGAAGAAATTTTTTGCAGTGAGGGCAGTGAGACAGTGGAACAGGTTGCCCAGGGAGGTTGTGGATCACACAATTACAGAATGTGATTCTGTAACCCACAACCTCCCTGGAAATGTTCAAGGCCAGACTGGATGAAGCTTTGAGTGAACTGGGTTGGAGGGAGCTGTCTCTGCCCATGACAGAGAGGTTGGAACTGGATGATCTTTCAGGTCCCTTCCAACCCAACCCATTTTGTGAAACTGAGTTCTGTAAGAAACTGCAGATGACTTTGAGGAACAAAGCAGTCCAAATGGAAGCTTTTGTGCGCAGAGCAGTCAGCAGCTACCCAAATGCCATCACTTTGAGCCATAATGAGGTAAATCAAGACTCATGAAGCATGAAGCTTGGAAGCTGGCATAGTAGTGGGGGCAAAGCAACCCATCTGGCTTTGAGAAGAGTTAGCTCATGGTATTGAAAAGGATTACAACATGGAATGGCTGCAAATAACAGTAGTTTGTGTTCCTGGAAGCCTGGATCTGTTTGTGGAATCAAAGCAAAACCAAGATCAGAAAGACAAGTGCAGTTTGAGTTCCTGAAAATCCACCTCACAGTAGTATGGGAATTACTGTGTTTGCAGGAGCCTGAACACTGTTATTTGTTCAGCTCTTTCATGACACTGGGAAGCAAGGAGTCAGAGAGGCTTCTTTTTTTTTGTTCTGTACACAGTAGCTTGGCTTCATTTTCTATAATCATCAAGAGGCTTTACCAGCAGTGAATTACAAGGCTTAGAAATAGATGGGAAAAAAAAAAAAACCAACAAAACCAAACAAAAAACAAAAAAGAAATTTGCTTGCTTTAGAATCACAGAGCTGTTGAGTTTGGAAGAGACCTCTGAGATCACCAAGTCCAACCACTCAGCTAGAGCTCACAATTCCACCACTGCTGATAATCTACTGCCACTAAACCACCTCCCTCAGCACCACATCTATGCCTCTCTTAAACCCCTCCAGAGATGGTAACTCCACCACGTCCATGCCTCTCTTAACCCCCTCCAGAGATGGTAACTCCACCATGTCCATGCCTCTCTTAACCCCCTCCAGAGATGGTAACTCCACCACATCCATGCCTTTCTTAAACCCCTCCAGAGATGGTAACTCCACCACTTCCCTGGGCAGTCTGTGCCAGTGCCTGGGAACCCCTGCTGGGAAGAAATTATTCCTAATGCCCAACTTTGGCGAAACTTGAGGCTGTTTCCTCTTGCCTTGTCACTTTTTGATAACTGGATAAAGCAGAAGAAAAAGAGGACACTTGTGAGACAGGATGATAAAAGGGTCACCATTGGGCCTGAAATTGCTTAGAAGCTGTGGCCCCTGGCAAGGTAAAGGTAATTGCTTATCACAGAGCTCTGCACTTCCAAGCATGACCCAGTGATAACTCAATGTTATGGCAACTGGTCTGCATGGTATATGCTGCAGAGGGATCTACCACTCTTCAAAGTGCAACCTGGCAACATAAAGAATCACAAACTGATTTGGTTTGGAATGGACCTTTGGAGGTCATCCAGTCCAAGCAGGCTGCAGTTAGGGATACACAGTCAAGCTCTGTGATGTGTCCTCCAGAAGGATGCACCAATTATCTTAATGGGAAGGGAACAGCTTGCATACATGGTGGGACTGGGGAGTGTGAAGGTACTGGTGGTTTCCTGCTCTACTAGAAGGCTGCTGAAGAGGTTATCAGACAGGCAGTTTCACTTGAGGCAGTATATTGGGCTGAAGGAATAGGCAAACAAGAGGTGAGGAAGAGAGGGAGGGAGAGAGTGAGGGAAGGATGGAGGGAAGGAGGAAAGGAGGAAAAGAAGGAGGGTAGGAGGAAAGGAAGGAGGGGAGGAGGAAGGGAAGGAGAAAA
>VWZE01003442.1:13476-24108 GCA_013396675.1 Eubucco bourcierii | reverse complement strand
GAACGGAAGGAGCGAAGGAGGAAAGGGGGGAGGGAGCAAGGGAGGGAGGGAGGGAGCGAGGGAAGAAGGGAATTTGCTTGCACAGCAATGCTCTGCTTCCAGGCGAATACACTTTCTAGTCTCTTAAATTCCTTCCCAAGGGCTGTGCTGAACTTTAAAGGCCTTTATTAGTTGCTAAGTTATACTGAGACCAACCACAGTGCAGCTATTCAATAAAGATATTGCATTATTCTGTTACTAGACTGCTTAGCATCTCAGTACCAGAAAGAAACAAAAAAGCTCCAGAGAGCAAACACAAATTAGAGCTGTTCCTCTTTCTGGATATTCTGGGAAATCATCCATTCTTTACTCTACCATTTCCTGTCAATCTCCACCAGCATGGAAACAAAATTGTCCAGCAAAATTGTCCTGCAGCACCAATATGGTCACTGGAAGAGGGCTAAGTGGTGCTTTCAAAGTGGAGGAAGATTCTGCTTTGATCATATTTGCAGTTGCCAGTTAATAGCTACCTGACAGAGAAAACCACACAGCACAGATCTCTCCCTCCCTCCCTCCCAGCCTCTGCAATATTTGTTTTGCTGAAATCTCATCAAGTTACGACCAGAAGCTCAGAGCTCTCTTTAATTACTGCCTAAGAACACAACTGCAGTGGATCAGCAGAAGCCAGATTCATTTCAAATGTGTTTTTCTGCTTTCAAGTTAATTTGTGGCCTGAGAGGGACAGAGGGTATGGAATTGCCATCTGATTGAATTTCACTAGGAGAAAGTTTGCCAGGCTGTTCAACTAGTTACAGACGTGCCATCCACTCCCCCAGGCATGGCACAGGATCACAGGACCACAGGCTCACAGGATGTCAGGGGTTCGAAGGGACCCAAAGAGATCATCCAGCCCAAGCCCCCTGCCAGAGCAAGACCAGACAATCTAGCTCAGCTCACACAGCAACACATCCAGACAGGCCTTCAAAGGCTCCAGAGAAGGAGACTCCACAATCTCTCTGGGCAGCCTGTGCCAGTGCTCTGGGAGCCTCCAAGTAAAGAAGTTCCCCCTTGTGTTGAGCTGGAACCTCCTGCGCTGCAGCTTCCATCCATTGCTCCTTGTCCTACCCCAGGGAGCAAATGAGAAGCTTACCACTGCTCCAGGGGATAGAGCCAGGCAAGGAGGCCTTCAGAATCACAGAGTCACAGAAACATTCTGTTTGGAAAAGCCCCTCAGGATCACCAAGTCCAACCCATATCCTACTCTATAAAGTTCACCCTAAACCATACTCCTAAGCACCACATCCAAATGACTTTTAAACACCTCCAGGGTTGGTGACTCCTTCACCTCCCTGGGCAGCTCATTCCAATGCCTGACCACTCTTGATGGGAAAAATGTTTCCTAATATCCAGTCTAAACCTCCCCTGGTGCAGCTTGAGGCCATTCCCTCTTGTTCTATCACTAATTACCTGTGAGAAGAGCCCAGCAGCAGCCTCTCCATAACCTCTTTTCAGGTAGTTGTAGACAGCAATGAAGTCTCCGTAAGCCTCCTCTGTTTCACACCAATCACCCCTAGTTCCTTCAGTCAGTCCTCATCAGATCTATTTTCCAGGCCCTTCCCCAGCTTCCTAGCTCTTCTCTGCACTCACTCCAGCACCTTCACATCCCTCTTGTATTGAGGTGCCCAAAACCAACAAGCAACCTGGACTAGTGAGAGGTGTCCCTGCCTATGACAGGGGATGTGAACTAGATGATATTTAAGATTCCTTCCAACCCAACTCAACCCATTCTACAAATCTATGAACTATTTCCCTGTGTATAAGCAAGCTAAATGGATCTCTCTACCAAACTCAGAATGCCATCAGCTCAGTCCAATCTGCAGTTCCACTGACACTTGTTTCTGCAAATGTCATAATTTCTTTTAAAAATTCATTAAGCACCTCCACTTTTTATCAGTAATCTCATTTAGAAAGCTTCTTGACTCAGAGTTTCCTGCTGAGGTCACATTAGGAAGCAGTGGGAGTGTCACAGAGGAATAGGTTTTCATAATTTCAGTATCACCTTTCTCCTTTATAATTTCCTCTTTATTTGTATGGGAGGAAAGGGAGAGCCCAGAAGCCAGTATCTAAAATGCTTACTAGTTTATCTTCTTGCTTCCCTGCATGGCATCATCACCAAGTTTTATGCCAGGTCATCAAAGTTCCAAACAGACAAAGATTCTTCCCAGGAAGACTCCTATCTCACCAGTGCAGAGGCTTGTTTCATGCTTAGCCAAAAAACCAGTTCAAGTCCTTCTATAGGGACTTAACAGCCTCCAAGGTCAGTGTATCAGAAGTTAACACTTAGTAAGGTTGCTTCCCTTCAGCTTCCACGTGCCTAAAAAATTCTTTAATCATAGAATCACAGAAACGTTTTTAGTAGCTTCAATCTTCTGCTACATAGAATCAAAGAAGCACAGAATGGTTCAGGTTGGAAGGGAGCTCAGAGATCGTCTGCTCCATCCTCCTGCCATGCCCAGGGACACCTCTCAAACAGACTCAGCTGCTCAAGACCTCATCCAGCCTGGCCTGCAACAACCCCAGGCAGGAGGCAGCCACAGGCTCCCTGGGCAGCCTAGGCCAGACACCACCTTCCTACTGCAGAACCTCTTCCTCAGCTCCCTGACCCTAACCCTTCCCCTTCCACCTTGTCCTATTCTAGACCCCTCAGCACAAGTCCCTCTGCAGCCTTCCTGCAGGATCCCTTCAGCTCTTGGCAGGCAGCTCTAAGGTCCCTTGGAGCCTTCTCTTCTGTAAGCTGCACACCTCCATCTCCTTCACCAGTCGTACTGATATATTACTGCACTTCCCCTCTTGTGTTCAAACCAAACCAAGCAGTTTCAGTGTGGTAATTGCTGTACAGGAAATGCCTGTCTAATATTTTGCAACTTGGTGTACAAGAGAAGGGCAAAAGCTCCTGGTTTGCATCACTCCCATAGACGTCGGACAGAAAAATCTCTGTCCATGACTCACACATGGTTCAACATCGGCAAGCAGCCCACATGCTCCCTGTAAATATTGACTTGCAGGGAAGTGTGGGGCTTTCCAGATCAGCTCCTGCAAGGTAAGCAACTTTTCACAGAGAAGAATGAGCAATTTATTGCTGTCAATTTGCTTGTGTCGAATCGAAGCCAGCACAAGGGCTGCAGACAGAAACACCCTCAGGAACATGACTTTCTGGTGACTGAAAGCAGTGCAACCTGCAGACACTGAACTGGGAAGGTCTGAATGTGCCAGAAAAAAAACATGGGATAGACTGCATCCTGTAGGTTTAGAATCATAGGATTGTGGAATGGTAGGGGTTGGAAGGGACCTCTGGAGATCATAGAATCGTAACATCATACAATCATAGCATCGTAGAATCACAGAATCATAGAATCATAGAACCATAGAATCATAGAATCATAGAATCACAGAATCATAGAATCATAGAACCATAGAATCATAGAACCATAGAATCATAGAATCATAGAATCACAGAATCATAGAATCATAGAATCATAGAACCATAGAATCACAGAATCATAGAATCATAGAGCCATAGAATCATAGAATCATAGAATCACAGAATCATAGAATCATAGAATCATAGAATCAGAGCCATAGAATCATAGAATCATAGAATCACAGAATCACAGAATCATAGAATCATAGAATCATAGAATCATAGAACCATAGAATCATAGAATCATAGAACCATAGAATCATAGAATGGTTTAGGTTGGAAGGGACCTCAAAGCTCATCCAGTTCCAACTCCCTGCCATAGGCAGGGACACCTCCCACTAGAACAGGTTGCTCAAGGCCTCATCCAACCTGGCACTGAACACCTCCAGGGAGGAAGCATCCACAACCTCCCTGGGCAACCCATTCCAACCTGATGACAGAGTGATCAGGGCAGGTCACACAGTTGCATCCAGGTAGGTCCTGAGAGTCTCCAGAGAAGGAGACTCCACAACCTCTCTGGGTAGTCTGCTCCAGGCCTCCAGAATCCTCACACCAAAGAAATTTCTCCTCACACTGAGGTGGAACTTCCTGTGTTTCAGTTTGTGTCCACTGCTCCTCATCAATCCCCTGGCCACAAACCACTGAGGGATGCATCAGAAAGGTCTCCAGCTAAATTTGTGCCTCCCTACAAATTGCCCATTGTAACTTTCTTTCCCTTGGGACCGTCCTCATGGCTGTTGGGATGTATTTCCGCCCCCAAGTACCGCTGCAAGTTGGCACAGCTCTGCAGTGAAATGCCACCTCTGGTGGGCAGGATCCCATCTGAATATGATGGAGCTGGTTGAAAATTTTATGGTGCAATAATCCCAGGAGGAAATAACAATCCACCCAAATTAAAAGGTGTTACACACGGCTGTTGGTTTCACAGCCTTCTGGCAAGAAATGTGTCTCGATGACACTGGCCAGGCCACTGAGCATCTGTGAACCTCACGATAGGACAGCTCAGGGACTGCAGGACTCTTGGAGCTTCTCATGTTCTCCAGGCTTCTGTATTCCTTCCAGTGACAACAAAGCTTTGGGATTTGAATCCACCCTGCAGGCTTGGCTTCCCCTGCTGGGGCAGGGAGCCTGGCAACCTTGAAAATACCATGCCTCATGCCAAGGCTCAGAGGTCCATGTTGATTTTGGCTCCTGCAGTGATGCCAGGCCTCCTAACCTCCTGTTTGCCTTATTGACTTTGCTTTTATAGCCAAGTTATGAGCTGCAGTTCCTAGCTTTCCATTCTTGCCTTCGCTGTGAGCTTGCTAACCCAACAGATCTGATGTATTTTTAGTTTTCCTGTTGCAGGCATCTTCATTTTTCATTTCCAGCAGGAGCAGTCTCGGGCAGTAGGTCTGCAGGGAGGTGCTGCCAGTTTAGCTTTGTGTTTGCAGGTATCTCTGTGAAACCACAAGCTTCTGAGGGGAAAGTCACTTGCTCTGCTCACCCAATCAAGCTACCTCCTTCTGTGTTTGAGGCCCTGCTAGTAAAAAGACACTTCTGACAGAAGATATTGCATCTCTATGTATTTTGCAAACTTCCCTGACAGAGGCATGCTCTTGAGAACTTCTGGCAGTTTTCTTCTTACACTGTTTTGGTTCTAGCACTGCAGAGAAAGCTTCTGTAGACTCTAATATTATATCTAACACAGATTCTGTTCTTTCTGGGACTGCAGCTTGCCTAGGCAGGACTGGATACTTGAATCATTGAATTATAAATGGTTTGGGTTGGGAGGGACCATAAAGATCATCCAGTTCCAATCCCCCTGCTATGGGCAGGGACACCTTCTGCTGGTCCAACTTGCTCAAGGCTTCGTTGAATTGAGCCAGAGCTGGAGCAATAACATGAGGGACAGGACCACCAGTGAGCACACACAGCAGATCATACTAGGAGAATGTTTGGAGAGAAAAGAGGAGGTCCAGGCTAGGGTAGCTCCATGACCAGACAGTCCAACATAAACACCACTGTTGGTATTAGTGGTGTGGCAAGGCCACACACATGGGGAGAGAACCAAGGCAGGTTGGCACAGAAGTGCATGTCCTCAGCAGCATCCTCATGTCCAGCTCTCAGAGGCTGACTCTTACAACATGAGATGAAACATTCACTCTTTTTCTTTTTTTTGTCTGATAATTACTTTAATGATGGAAATTCTTGCCACTGATTTGGTTTTTTTCTAATTAATTCTTGTGTGACACCCTCTGGCAGCCAACCTTTACTTACATATTTTGGAACAAAAGTGCATTTTGATTTACTGCTTTCTCGTCTCACCTAAGGTCTCTCTGGTTTTGTGGTGCTGGGCTGGGAGACAAAAGGCTTCTGTACTTCCTTCCCACATGCCCATCTTGAAGTCGGTGTGGTCCAGCTTGCAGCTCAGAGCCTGCTCTGGTGTCTGCATGGCACTTCCATTCAAACTACTCCTTCATCCCAGGGAGCAAGGAACAACTTGAGTCAGAGCAAATAGCTGTGTGCCTCCTCCCGTGCCCACGACACACCAACACAAACCACCAAATTCTTCTTACCTCCAGCCCGTGGCTGCTCTCTGAGTGAGAAGGGAGAGGAAAGGATGAAGGAAACACTGATCTAACCTAAAGGCAGAATTTAATGCAGACTACACAGTGTGAAGCATGGAAAGTATGTTCCAACAGGGCACCAAGACAGGACGTGCAGTAATTACTTCATGTGAACTCATGAAACATTCTCCCATATTCTCAGGACGTTGTTTAAACAGCCCTGACCTAAAACAAACAATGAGTATTTGTGGGACACTCCTTCTGCAGTCAGGATTTCAGAGCTCCTCGTGCTAAGGCTGAAGCCTAGTCAGAATTAGGCTTAGGAGGCCTGGGGCTATTTAGCCTGGAGAAGAAAGATGAGATCTTATTAATAGTTATAAATACCTTAAGGGTGGGTGTCAAGGACCCAGGCTCTTCTCAGTGGTGTCCCGTGATAGGAAAATGGGAAATGGATATAAACTGGAACACAGAAAGTTCCACTTCAACAGGAGGAGAAATTTCTTTGGTGTGAGGGTGCTTGAGCCCTGGAGGAGGCTGCCCAGAGAGGTTGTGGAGTCTCCTCTGCAGGCTTTCAAAAACTCATCTGGATGCATTCCTGTGTGAACTGCCCTGGGTGATCCTGCTTTGGCTGAGGAAGATATCCAGATGGGTCTTGAATATCTCTAGAGAAGGAGACTCCACAACCTCTCTCTGCAGTCTGTTCCTCTGCTCCAGCACCCTTTGGTGAAGGTCAGCCTACAACTTTATCTGAATTCACTGGAACTGCTGCTGTACTTAGTTACGTGACTGGGGATTTTCTTAGCACAGTCTCTTATCATTAGGGCAAGAAAAGAATAGAATCCCAGAATGCCAGGTTGGAAGTGACCTCGAAGGTCATCTGATCCAGCCTTTCCAAGTAATAGTGGAGTCACAATGATCTGGCCCAGCAGCTTGTCAAGCTTGTCTTCAAACTGCCCAATGTAGAGGACACCATTTCCCTTGGGAGATACTCCCTCCCTGGAGGTGTTCAAGGCCAGGTTGGATGAGACCTAGGGCACCCTGTTCTAGTGGGAAGTGTCCCTGCCTATGGCAGGAGGTTGGAACTGGATGAGCTTTGAGGTCCCTTCCAACTAAACCATTCTATGATTCTATGATTCCAGTGTCTGACTGTGCTCACGGGAAGGATTTTCTTCTGGAGCCCAGTGGGAATCTCTCCAGTAGAAACCTGTCCCCATCACCCCTGGGCTTCTGCATGGGACTGCTTGTGAAAATCCAATAGCTAAGGCTCTCTGTTGAACTCCAGAGGACTAAAGGAGGACATGTCTGAACACGTTCTGTGATCAGCTAGAGCAAGACCACCCATACTGCCAGCTGGGGACTGGCTCACAGTAGCAGATGTCAGGATGGATATGCAGCTCCTCTGCACAGCAAGGCTACACTTCAGAGGATTACAGCTATCTGTAGCAAGCCATCTCAAATTGGATTTGACTGTGAAGCAGCTCTGCACACACTGAAGAGAAAGAAAGACAAAAAAGCTTTAGTGGGTCGAGTGGAAGTTTTTCCACAACAAGCAGGCAGGCAGAGAAAAAAACATCGCTTGAAATCTTCCGCCTCTATTTCTCCTGCAGCAAGAGCCTTAAGTGAAGGCAGGGCAGGCAGGGGAAGGGTTACTGCTTTCCCAGCTGTTCACACAAAAGGACACTCTGCACCTGTTCCCAGTGAATGAAAGTTTGCTTTGTGCAAACGCAGTTCATCACCCCAGCGCTGGCGTCGGGGCGCTGGAGCAGGCAGCGCCCGGGCGCGTTCTGGCTGCAACCAGCGGGAGCTGAGGAAGAGAGAGGCTGAAAGGCAGGTCCCTTGCAATCAAGCTTCATTAGCTTGAACGTGTAAACATGCCCCCACTTGAAGCCTGATGTCACAGCAAATGTAAACAGCAGGGATGGTCAGCTAAGCGTAAGCAAGAGAATGTGGAGGTTTCAATCCCAGCTCTATCCAGTTTCCTTTGTTTGCTCAAGGCTGGCATGTTTTTCCCTACCTACCACTGAGCTGGTACTCAGGAAAACCTGCACTCCCCTGGCTCTGTGTGATCACAAATCAATGTGCTCCGTGCTTCTTTGCATCTTCTTTCAGATCTACACTGCCTCAACTGTGATTCATTTCAGACGTCGCCATTACCCTGCTTTGGCAGGGAGGTTGAAATCCATCATCTCTGGAGGTCCCTTCCAACACCTACCATTCTGCAATTCTGTGATCAGGTCTGTGCCAGCCTCTCAGCTGAAGAAAATGAATGCAGGTTTGTGGGATCTCAGGAGAGCCCTACAAATTCAGGTGAATGAAGAGCAACTGGGCAGTGTCTGAAAAGTCAGTTTTCAGGTGATGCAGTCATGGCAGAGCTATAGACAAGGGTCAGAGCTGAGGAAACACCAGGAGCTAGGCAAGTATTTCTATATTGAAAAAAAAAAAAAAAAAAAAAGAGCATTAAAACCCAAATCCCATCATTAAACCAGCAGCTTCTCCTTTTCTCATGCCAGCTGGTGACCCAGCAGTTGAAATACTTCTCTTCCTCAGCACAGGGGTCACAAACAGGGCACTTGGTCCATCCGTCTGGGCTGCCACTGCTGCGGCAGGACAAACCCAGATTTCCTCTATGCCTTCGCCCTTCTGGCCATCAGAATACATCATCTCCCACCCTCACCCCCACTTTAATCCTGGGATCTTTCTTTTCGATCTAAAAATAAACCAAGGGACAGTAAAAGAAAATCCCTGTGGGAGCAGCAATTGTGACCCCATTATAAAAGCTTAAATTGCCCACCTGCTACTGGAGCAGCCCAAAGCTTGGGATCCCCACTCCAGCCCAGATTATGTAAAACTATTCAAATCCTGAGTGACAGGAATTATGGAGACAGCTGTTGGGCTCTCCAGATGGGGGAGGCAGGGGCGAATGTGGAGTCCAGTAAAAGCAGTGCTGCTATTCACCCTTCCAGAGATCCTTCCAATGTCTATTTTTTCCCCCCACCCTTTTGTATATATATATTTTTTCCCTTGTGTGTGTCCAAGCGGGAGGAAACAAATAACTGGTCAGAGAAATCAAAAAAACTCCCAAACCAAAAGGTTTCAGACATTCCCTTTAAAAACAGAGGCTGCTTCAGAGACTGCCTCAGAAGCATTTCTCTCGCACTCACTTCTCCCTTGCTCTTTCTCTCCCTACCATTTTTGAGTTCTGTTATCCACAGAGTCAGGGGTTGGACTGGATGACCTTTGGAGGTGTCTTCCAAACCAAACCCTTCGATGATTCTATTTGGGTTGCAATGGTCCTTAAAAATCAACTAGCTCCAGGCCCTGGTGGCATTGACAAGGACACCTTCCACTAGCCCAGGTTACTCAAGGCCTCATCCAAGCTGCCCTTGGCTCATCAGAGAAGGTGGCAGAAGGTGGTGGAGTGAGATCATAGAATGGGTTAGGTTGGAAGGGATGTCAAAGCTCACCCATTTCCAACCCCCTGCCATAGGCAGGGACACCTCCCACTAGAACAGGTTGCTCAAGGCTTCATCCAACCTGGCCTTGAACGCCTCCAGGGAAGGAGCAGCCACAACCTCCCTGGGCAACCTGTGCCAGTGTCTCAACACCCTCACTGCAAACAACTTCCTCCTAACATCCAGTTTCAATCTCCCCTCTGCCACTTTAAACCCATTCCTCCTCATCCTGTCATTACAAGACCTTGTCAATAGTCCCTCCCCAGCCTTCCTGTAGCCCACTTCAGATACTGCAAGGCCACTCCAAGGTCTCCTGGAAGCCTTCTCTTCTCCAGGCTGCAAAGCCCCAACTCTCTCAGCCTGTCCTCATAGCAGAGCTGCTGTAGCCCTCTGAGCATCTTGGTGGCCTCCCCTGGACTTGCTCCAACAGTTCCTTCTTGTGTTGAGAGCTCTAGAACTGCACACAGGACTGCAGAACTGCACATAGTACTCCATGTGGGTACTTATACCTGAGAGCAGAGTAAAGGGGTGAGAATCCCCTCCCTTGCCCTGCTGGCCACACTTCTCTTGCTGCAGCCCAGCACACGGTTGCTGTCTGGGCTGCATGCGCACACTGGTGCCTTGTAAACTGATTACTTGCCACCATCATTCAGCTTGATGCCTTTCACAGTATCACAGTATCACCAAGGTTGGAAGAGACCTCAAAGATCATCAGGTCCAAGCTGTTACCACAGACCTCAAGACCAGACCATGGCACCAAGTGCCACGTCCAAACCTACCGTGAACACCTCCAGGGACGGTGACTCCACCACCTCACCTTTCTGGGAAGATTATACTAGAAAGATGTTTTTCAGTCAATCAAATGGTTAACCACTCCCCTTCATCTCACAGAAGCTTTGCCATGGCCAAGTCTTGCCATCCTCGATGGGATTTCAAGCTACCGTTTGCCAGCAGGGGGTTGAAATTCAGGAACACAAAGCAGTTTCCCACGGCAGTGGTTACCATGCCCTGGGGGAGGCTGGAGCAAGAATCCCAGATGCTCCCTGTCTGTGTCACTTCTGAAAGCTGTGTTGACTTCTTTGTGTTCACAGGGTTTTGAATGCCCATGCCTTCATTCCAGAAGGAATTGGAGGTGCCTACCTGTTCACACCTTTTTTTTTTTTCCTTTTTT
>VWZE01003442.1:0-13454 GCA_013396675.1 Eubucco bourcierii | reverse complement strand
TTTTTTTTTTCCTCCAAAGGCTGGGCTTCCAAGGAAGTCAATAAGGAATGTTTTTATTTCTTTCTTAATGGGAGGTGGATCAGACCAATGAAGAATTTACTGCATGTGCAATGTTCATTTGACCTACATCACATCTGATACTGGCCCTACCAACATGATGGATCAGCATTTGATAAACCCATCAGCATGTGATAAAGCCTCCAAGAGGCACAGCAACAGCACGCACAGAACGTGCCTCTCACATTGGGAACTGCAAGCTGCTCAGCCTTGTCTTTGGTTCTGATCAGCAGCTTGGTTCTTATCTCTGCTGCATTTAAACAGTTACATTTTTCATGTACAGACCCTGGCCTTTAATGTGTTTGGTTTGGCAACAGAGAGATGCCATAAAAACGTACCAAGAGAAATGGCAGCTCCGGGGAGACCTTAGAGCAGCTTTCCAGTACCTGAGGAGGGCTACAAGAAAGCTGGGGAGGGAGTTTGACAAGGGCTTGGAGTGATAGGATGAGGAACAACAGCTTTGAGCTGGGAGACAGGAGATTTAGGGTGGAGATTAGGAAGGAATTCTTTCCAGTGAGGGTGGGGAGACACTGGAACAGATTGCCAAGGGAGACTGTAGCTGCCCCCTCCCTGGAGTTTTTCAAGGCCAGGTTGGATGAAGCCTTGAGCAACCTGGGGTGGTGGGAGGTGTCCCTGCCCACAGCATGGGAGCTGGAACTGGATCGTCTTTAAGTTCCCTTCCAACCCAGGCCATTCTCTGATTCTATTTGCCACCAAGGCTGGGACGAAGGAAAAGAAAGGCTGAAATCCAGTTTGAGAGAGGGCTGTTGGACAGGATGATTTTGTTGCTGGAACTCAAGGTCCCTGGGCTTTTCTGTGGCTTGGAGCACCTGGGTAGCAGTTTCCCAGAGCTGCTGTCAACAGGCAGGCTCTGCACAAATGCTGCAGCTGCTCTTCTCACATGCATCCAGGACACAGAGCCCTCCCCACCCCTCGACATCAAGAGACTGTCCCAGGCACCTGGCACATCTTAAGATGCTGTTCAAGCCCCTTGCTAACCTAGCAGATATGTTAAACAGAGTGAAGCTGGCAGTTGAAGGTCAGCCCCCAGAGATAACACTATCAGCAGAACCATTTGTCTCCAGTGGGAGCAAACGGCAGGCAGACATCAGACTCCTTCTTTCCACAGCTCTTGCCAGAACCCGATAGGAAAAAAAAATATCAGAACCTTGCTACCCTTTTTTTATTGACAGAAAGGGACCTTAAAGATCATCTAGTTCCAACCCCCCTGCCATGGGCAAGGACACCTTCTACTGCAGTAACCTGGTCTGGAGATGTCCTTGCCCATGACAGGGGAGTTGGAACTAGATGATGTTTAAAGTCCCTTCTAACCCAAACCTTTCTATGATTTAGTTTGATTTTATGACATCTCTGGCCTGTAGCAGCAGCAAACACCAACTTTAATCAGAGGAACTTCAGGAAAAAGCTCACTCCTGTGTGCAAAGTTTCCCTTTCGTGCTGCTATAGTGTTCAGACCCAGCTGTACCAGTGCAGCAGCACAGACACCATTACCCAGGGCATGAACCCATCCAGTTTTCATCTTTATCAGTTTCTTCTCTCCTTTTGAACTACTCCAGGCTTCAACATACACCAAGTTCAAGGAGAGTTCAAGCTAGCTGCTGAAACCTTCCATTTCCCACGGGTTGTTGTAGGTTCACAGAACGGGCTAAATGGCCTCAGTGAACCACAGAATCATGGACAGAATCAATCCCAGAATGGTCTGGCTTGGAAGGGACCTCCAAAACTCATCCAGCCCAACACCTTCTGCAGTCAGCAGGGGCATCCTCAGCTAGATCAGGTTGCCCAGAGCCCTGTTGAGCCTCACCTTGAGTATCTCCAGGAATGGGACCTCAACCACCTTCCAGGGCAACCTGTTCCAGTGTTCCACTAGCTTCATGGTGCAGAATTTGTTCCTGAAATCCAATCTCAATCTACTGTTCTCTAGTTTGAAGCCATCACCCTCATCCTGTCACTGCGGGCCTTTGTAAACAGTCTCTCTCCATCCTTTCTGTAGCTCACTTCAGGTACTGGAAGGTTATTAGGTCTCCCTGGAACCTTCTCTTCTCCAGGCTGAACAAAGGCAGCTCCCTCAGCCTGTCCTCATAGCAGCAATATAATCTTGCTTGCTGTTGTGGGCTCTGACCAGTGCAATGTGGTCACTTGTTCCTCCTGATGCTACAAACAATAAACAAAATCTACCATGACATTCCTTCATCCTATGCCTTCACAGAATCACAAAGAACATCCATTTGGAAGAGACCTCCAAGCCCGTCCAGTCCTTCTCTGAAGAACCTCAATGTTCCTCTTATAGCCAGGGGCCAAGAACTGAACGCAACACTCAAGGTGTGGCCACCTTCAGTGGTGAGGACAGGGGGTGTGATCAGCTCCCTCTGCCTGCTGTCCACCCTGTTCCTAACACAAGCCAGGATGCCTTTGGCTTCCTTGGCCACCTGGGCACACTCCTGACTCATGTTTAATCAACTGTGAACCAACAGCCCCAGGTCCATCTCCGAGTTGCAGCTTTCCAGCCACAAATCCCCAGGTTTGTAGGTCACCATGGGGTTGTGACCGAGGTGGAGGAGCTGCCACTTGGCCTTGTGGAACTCCCTCCACATGGAATGGTTCTTAGGTTACAGGTTTGCACAACTGCAGGCTCCCAAAGGGAGGGCAGGACCCAACAGAATGCGGCTCTAAACCTAATTTGCAGCCTCTGGGCACTACAGTCATGTCCCTAATGTAACACAAATGACAATGAGAGGAAGGGACATGCTTTTCACAGTGCTGACTTCATCCTGCCCACAGATGCTTGGCAGGACTTCAGATCTGCATTTAGGGAGCGTGCTGGCTTCCATGACATGGCCATTCTGTGTACAAATGTGCCCCTAGGCAGCAAGAAAAAAGAAACAGATGCAGATGAGCACTAACAAATCACATACCCACTGCACTCTACATGCAGCCTAATGCATCTGAACAGCCCTACTGGCTGTACTCTGCCTACTGAAACACTGACTTGCTGAAGGCACTTCCCCCTCTTGCAGCATCAGGTCTCCCCAAAGGTGAGGACTTTGAAGGCAGAGGGAATGGCACCCACACAGACACTGGAGAGCACCACAGAAGGGCAAGGTGCAGTAGAACCACAAACCTGACTCATGAGCTCACAGGGTTTGAGACATTGTGGGAAAAGTTTCTGTCTCAGTTCCCTCTGCTCACCATGCAGAGATAGAGGGGACATAATCATGCCCCTGTACTGGGCACTAGTGAGGCTGCACCTCAAATAGTGGGTTCAGTTTTGAGACCCACACTGCAAGAAGGACATTGAAGGGCTGGAGCAGGCCCAGAGAAGGGCAACAAAGCTGGGGAAGGTTCTGAAGAACAGGGCTGGGGAGGAGCAGCTAAGGGAGCTGGGAGTGTTTAGTGTGAAGGAGGCTGAGGGGAGACTTCATTGCTCTCTACAGCTCCCTGAAAGGAGGCTGCAGTGATGTAGGGGTTGAGCTCTGCTCCCTAGGATCAGGTGATAGAAGGAGAGGAAATGGCCTGGAATTGTACTGGGGAGGGTTAGGTTGGAGATGAGGAAAAATTCATTTGCTACAAGAGTGGTCAGGGACTGGAAGAGGCTGCCCAAGGAGGTGGTGGAGTCCCCATACCTGGAGGTGTTCAAGAAAGGTGTGGTCTTGGCACTTGGGGACACGGTTTAATGGCCCTGGGAGTGTTAGGTGGACAGTTGGATTGCATAATTCTAGAAGTCTTTCCTCCATGATTCCATAATTCTAAGACCCAGAGTCTACAATGGTTTTCATAAGAGTCATGGATGATGAAATACCGCACATTTTGGGGAAGGGGTTCAAAAGCACACAGGGAGACAGACAAAGGGACTGAGAGTCCAAAAATCAATTTATTAGAATGGAAAATTCTTTGGATAAAGCCTCCCAAAAAGAAAGAAAAAGAATTGACAATGTGTGGCACAGGATTGTGTGTTTGTTTGCCTGTCTACCTTTCTGTAGGAGGTCCCAGAACCTTGCTGCCTCTTCCTGTTTTTGAGCTTCCCTCTTGTGGCTTCTGACCAAGTGTTTTTGACTTGCATGAGTCCACTCCACCTTCCCTCTGCATCCTTTTGGCATGTGCAAAGCCTTAAAGTCAACGACCTTCCACACTACCTCCACTGCTCCTCTCAAAGGATCTATTATGTGGCTGACTGGAAGAGCACAAGCCTGGTTCTGTTTGAGTCAGCAGGACTCTAACATTATAAACACTGGGAATAAGGAGCAGGGGGGCGAGCACTTTCCACGTAGCTAGACTCATTTTGCACTAGTCAGGAAAGGTCAAGGAAAATTTGAGTCAGGATAAAATTGGTCAGTGTTTGGAAGCAGTCTCAACTGAGCTTGATTTCCTGTTTCTGAAGGGAAAAAAAAAACAAAAACACCAACTCAAAAAAAAACAAACAAAAAACCCTCAACCAACCACACTGGCTCCCATTTTCTGAATGAGAACTTTAGTGAATGTTACCACACAAACGTATTCCAGACAGTAATTCCTTGAGTGCCCTAAGAAACTACAAGCATGGGTAAGGAAGTTCCACAGCCACCAAGAACCAGAAGGCTGGAGTTTGTATTCTTCCCATCTCTATTTATATTATAGGGTTGGTTTATTCAGAGAGTTACCTCTGAAATTAGTGGCAAGCCCTTCTAGAAATACAGCCCGGCCTAAAGAAGAAACCAAACTGGCAGCCTAGAATCATAGAATCACAGAATCAGTCAGGGTTGGAAGGGACCACAAGGATCATCTAGTTCCAACTCCCCTGCCATGGGCAGGGACACCTCACACTACATCAAACTGGCCACAGTCTCATCCAGCCTGGCCTTAAACACCTCCAGGGATGAGGCTTCCACTGCCACCCTGCGCAACCTGTCCCAGGCTGTCAGCACCCTCATGCTGAAGAACTTCTTCCTAACATCCAGGCTGAATCCACCCATTTCTAGCTTGGTTCNACATCCATAGCCCTCTTGTAATAGGGGGTCCAGAACTGGATGCAGTACTGGCTTGCCCTAGTGTGGATCTGAAAGCAATCAAAGCAACCTGAATTTCAAAGTGGGGCAAGGCAGACAAAGCTTACTGGGTTACTTGTTTTGCTGGCCATGAAAGTGCAGCCTATCGACTTTATCTGCACTAAAAAGAACTCAAATAACAGCTTGCAGAGAGAGCAATTAGATGCATTATTGATTAAACAGCAAAAGAAAATGACAGTTTGTGAGCTGTGTGGTTTTCACCTCTGTCCAAGTTAGAAATTCAATCCCCCCATTCCCTCCAGCCCCATTCTTTCAGCTGGCAGCAAACCCTCGTGGAAGAACCTCAAAAGCACATCAGGCAAGCAATGAAGTAACCTCCAAGCTTTAGAAATCTGGGGGTCTAGGATGCAGCAGAAAGCAGTGTGCCAGCACTGAAGATGCCAAATAGGTACCCAGTAGTATCTCAGGAGTCTTCTTCAGCAGCAGCAGTAACTGGCAGTTATTTTCTTGCTCTGTGTCATTCCAACCTCAGTCCTTTCTGTTAGCCACTCCCCTACCCTGGTTACTGGAATATAGTGTTTTAGGGAAGATTAGAGAGAGGAAGATTTAGGCCTTGGGGGTTTTAATTTTGTTTAGGTTTTTCTGCTGTTTTTCCCTCCCACAGCAACCCATTGCCCTCTCCTTCCTGCTGGACTATTTCTGGAGTGGAAAAAAAAAAAAAAAGAAAAAAAAAATCATCTCTGCTACCCATGCGTAGAGATGACCTTCTCAATTTTCTGCTGAATATAAATGAGCAGGCATTAAAATGGAGATTTGTGCAACACTAACCTGCTTTTCTCTGGCTGATACCAAGGGGTCATCATGGCTCACAGCTTTCCAGGCATGCTGAAGGTGTGGAATCTTGCAGAGATACGGTGCAGTATAGATCCCATGAATATCTTTATCAGTGCTTTATAAGAAGTGTTCCTCCTCATGGGGACACAGATGATTCAGCCAGCAGGAGGCTTCCCAACTAAGCCATTTTATTCCAGAAAATACCTCAGCACTACCTGATGTAAGCTTTCATCTTTAGCTTCCTCAGCTCCCTCCTGCCATCCTTTGATTTCCAGATATCTGACTCAAAGAATCATAGAATCAGTCAGGGTTGGAAGGGACCACAAGGATCATCCAGCTTAAAGCCCCCTGCCATGGGCAGGGACACCTCACAGTAAATCAGGCTGGCCACAGCCTCGTCCAGCCTGGCCTTAAACACCTCCAGGGATGAAGCTTCCACCACCTTCCTGGGCACCCCCTGCCAGGCTCTCACCACCCTTACGCTGAAGAATTTCTTCCTAACATTCAGTCTTAATTTACCCATTTCTAGCTTGGTTCCATCCCCCCCTAGTCCTATCACTACCTGACAGACTAAATACTCCCTCCTCAGCTTTCTTGTAGCCCCCTTAAGATACTGCAAGGTCACAATAAGATCACCTCAGAGTCTTCTCCTCTCCAGACTGCACAGCCCCAACTCCCTCAGTCTCTCCTCAAAGTAGAGCAGCTGCAGCCCTCTGCTCATCCTTGTGGCCCTTCTCTGGACACCTTCCAGCACATCCATAGCCCTCTTGTAACAGGGGGTCCAGAACTGTATGCAGTATTCCAGGTGGGGTCTCAACAGTGCAGAGTAGAGGGGGAAATGACTCCTGCTCTACTGCCCTCAACTCTGTCAACTCTGTCAGCATAACTGGTGTCTTCTCCCACTCTCTACCAAACACTTTCTACTCCTTGTTGCCAGGCTCTTAAAGCTGTTCCTCTTCTCACCACCATTTACTCTGACACAGTTTAGTTACTGTGTAGAGGCTTGCAGTATCCAGCAGGGAAGACACAATTCATGCAGTAACACATTGCTGCACATGAGTATGGCACAGCCCATCAATGAGCTGTTACTCTAGAGCAACAGGGAAGATGTAACCTGGTGGGGAAAGAGATAAAAGGTTCAGTAGGTCCCAGAAAAAAGAAAAAAAAAGCCTCTCCAGACTGATCCCATCTCAGGTCTTTCCTCCCAGCCTGAGCCATTCTGCTTCTTCATGCTTGGTTCAGGCCTAGAATCATAAAATCATAGAGTAAATGATTTGGGTTGAAAGAGACCTCTAAAGATCACCTGGTCCAAATCCCCTGCAATGAGCAGGGAAATCTTCTATCAGCTCAGGTTGCTTAGAGTCCTGTCCAACTTGACTTGTCTGGACAACCTCTTCCAATGTTTCACCACTCTCATCATTAAAAATCTCTTCCTTTTATTTAGCTTGAATCTACTTCCTTTGAGTTTAAAACCATTGCTCCTCACCCTGTTTCTGCAGGCCCTGTTAAAGTGTCTCCATCACCATGAGGAGAATGAGAGTCAGAATGACAATGACCATGAGGGATGGAGGGGGAAACACCTTTGTCTTAACATATCTGTCAGCACAGTGTTTATCTCAGCATGTTATCAGTGCTTTGGATTGACCACAGAAGATATCTTATCATAGAAATCACAGAATGGTTTGGATTGGAAGGGATCCCAAAGATCATCAGGTTCTGTCCCCCGCAGGGACACCTCCCATCAACCCAGGTTGCTCAAGGTCTCAGCCAGCCTGAATACCTCCAGGGTGGGGGCAGCCACAGCCTCTCTGAGCAACCTGTGCCAGTGTCTCCCCACCCTCACTGGAAAGAATTTCTTCCTAATCTCAAGTCTACATCTGCCCTGCTCAAGCTTCAATCCATTCCCTCTCATCCTATCACTCCAAGCCCTTGTAAAAAGTCCCTCCCCAGCTTTCCTGTAGGTTCACTTCAGGTACTGGAAGGCTGCTATAACGTTGCTCTGAAGCTACCTTTTCTACAGGTTGAACATCCCCAACTTTCTCAGCCTGTCCCCACAGGGAAGGTCTCCAGCCCTCTAAATATCGTGGTGGACCCACACCAGCAGTTCCATCTCCTCCTTATGCTGGGACTGGATACAGTGCTCTAGATGGGGTCTCGTGAGAGAAGACTAGAGGGAAAAATCACCTCTCTCATTCTGCTGGTTACTGATACTAAACTATTTCTAATACACAAATATAGAGAACATATATTAAAAAAAATCATTGTCTAGGAGGATTTCCCTAAAACTTGTCATTTTTGTCTAAGTAGAGAGGAGGAAACATGATGGAAAGGACTTAGACTAAAGCACAGAGAAAGAACTGTGATGAAGAGGACTTAGGCAAAATTTGGCTCAGGGTATCTAGATCCACCCTTCCACCACCTTCCTGTACAAAGCAGTAGAGTCCAGTGACCAGATCAGTCTGTCAAGTAATATCTTATTTTAAAGGCTACTCTAAAGCATGGATTAAGCCTAGTGGCTTTAAAACACACACAAGCTTTCTTGTAGCATATTTAACAGAAGATTTAAGACATTCTCTCTCTTGCCCCTTAACATTTTGCTTAGGCAAAAATTTGCTTTCAAACCTCCCTTAGAAAAGCCAAGCAAAGCAATTTTACAGGCTTAAATAGAACAACAAGATACTGTACCTAAGTTTGCTTTGAAGAGGATAGATAAACGGTATCTTTGGCATTTGGTTAGGCTCAAGAAGGGCAAACCTCATGGGGATGATGCAAAGTTCTGGGCTGATGGTTCCAGCACAAATCAAAACTGCAAGTTCAGCAAAGAGGAAGGAACATGATAAATGAAGAAAGCAGCCCAGCAGCTCAGAATGGAGCTTGTGCTCACCCCCCTGCTCTTCTCCTGTGCACAGGCAGGATTTGCAGTTTCAGCCATATTCAATAGCAAACTCCTTCTCTTCTGTCTATCAATGACCCAAGGCAGCTGAGAACTTGGCTTTGCTAATGAGTCTGCTCTCCATCAAAATGGATTGTTTCAGCTGTAACAAGATAGGACTCTGAAAGCACAGTCTGACATTTAGACCCCAATATTTAAGCAGATGTCTGGTAATCCTCTAAGCCACAGAGGATTGTAACAGTCAGGACAGGTGCTCATTTCTGTTGCTCACACATCTCCTAGGACATCCAAGACAACTACATGGGCTGCTGTCTCTTTCTGAAGATCCACCAGGCTTGTAGATTGCATTGGGTTGGAAGGGACCTTCAAAGGTAATTTTATACCATCAGCAGGGACACCTCCAACTAGAGCAGGCTGCCTAGTGCCACATGAAGTTTGACCTTGAGTATCTCCAGGGATGGGGCCTCAACCACGTCCCTGGGCAGCCCGTGCCAGTATCTCACCATCCTCATTGTGCAAAACTCCCTCCTGATGCCCAGCCTAACTCTGCCCTGCTCAAGTTTCAAATCATTGCCCCTCAACCTACCCCCACAGGCCCTTCTAAACAGTCCCTCCCCAGCCTGCCTGTAGATCCCCTCCAGGTATTGAGATGCAGCTTTAATGTCTCTCCAAAGCCTTCTGTTTTTCAGGCTGAACAGCCCTAACTCTTTCAGCCTGTCTTTGTAGGAGAGGTGCTCCAGCCCTGGGTTATCACAGAGTGCCTCCAATGCATCAGATGCTTCTGTGTGCAAGTAACTTGATCAAGTCTGTAGAAAACAGATCTACTCAGGTCTCAAGCTAGGGTAGACAATTTCAGCTGTGTGAGCTCCACATCTTTCAAAAGCAGTTGGCTTAGCTCAGTTACCCATGAAAGAAAGCAGCAGTAGCAAAATTAAGAGAAAACTCAAATAAAATTCTCTACGGGCTGCTGACAGCTGTGCATTCAAAAGAGAGTCCTACACAGTAGTGAAACTTCCCTTATAAAGGCTTAATTCACACATGGAGTGAAGCATAAAACATAGTTTTAAAGGCTCCTTTGAAGTCAGTAGAAAGGTTGTCTCACAGGTCTGGGATAACAGGTTTCTGAGTAAAGCACTAAGAAAACAGCAGAAGCATTCCTTTTCCAGGATAGCCTCAAGATTTATTTGTGATTGATCTGGCAGCTGTGCATCTTCTAAAGACAAGATCCTCCCCAAAGTAAGGGGAATCATAGAGTGGTAGGGGTTGGAGTGGGAAACGACTGACATCAAAAGGATGGTTGTTAAAACTTGGTGTATTTCTGAGCATGGACCAGAGGCTGATGTAGACAGTGCTGGCAGTCTGTGAGAGAGCATGTGCAATATTGACCTATTTTATAAGGTCCTGCACCTGGGTAGGCACAATCCCAGCACAACTCCAGGCTGGGTGGCGAATGGCTGAGAGCAGCCCTGAGGAAAAGGACCTGGGGGTCTGGGTTGATGAAAAGCTCAACATGAGCCTGCAGTGTGAGTGCAGCCCAGACAGCAACTGTGTGCTGGGCTCAAGCAAGAGCAAAGGAGGTGATTATTCCTCTTTGCTCTCCTCAGACCCCATCTGGAGTCCTGTGTGCAGTTCTGGAGCCCACAGCACAGGAAGGACATGGAGGTGTTGGAGCCAGTCCAGAGGAGGCCACCAAGATGCTTAGAGGGCTACAATAGCTCTGCTATGAGGACAGACTGAGAGTTTGGGCTCTGCAGCCTGGAGAAGAGAAGGCTTCCAGGAGACCTTGGAGTGGCCTTGCAGTATCTGAAGGGGGCCTACAAGAAGTCTGAGGAGGGACTATTAAGAAGGTCTTGTAATGCCAGGACAAGGGGCAATGGGTTTAAACTGGCAGAGGGAAGATTTAGCCTGGATGTTAGGAGGAAGTTCTTTCCAGCGTGGGTGGTGAGGCACTGGCACAGGTTGCCCAGGGAGGTTGTGGCTGCTCCCTCCCTGGAGGTGTTCAAGGCCAGATTGGAGGAGGCCTTGAGTGACCTTTTCTAGTGGGAGGTGTCCCTGCCTATGGCAGGGGGCTGGGACTGGATGATCCTTGAGATCCCTTCCAACCTTACCATTCTATGATTCTATGATTCTATAATCATAGAATGGAAGGGGATGGAAGTGACGTCTGGAGATCACCCAGTCCAACCTCCCTGCCAAACAGGATCCACTAGGGCAGGTAACACAGGAACATGCCCACACAGATTTCGAAAGTCTCCAGTGGAGGCTCCACAACCTCTCTGGGCAGCCTGCTCTAGGACTCGAGCACCTTCACACCAAAGAAGTTTTTCCTCATGTCAAAGTGGAGCTTCCTGGGTTCCATTTTGTGTCCATTGCCCCTTGGGCACTGTGCTGGTTTGAGGCTAATTAGAATATTTTAATAGACAAAATTACACTATAGGTTGTGAAAGGAAAACATGGTGATGTCTACTTCACTCATAGGCTTGCTGGAGAATTGTTTGGGAGCAATAACCAAAACATTCTCTGTCTGACTCTTGCTGGAACAGCAGCTGCTGGGGTGATCTAGCAGTTTCTGGCTCTGGCTCCTCTGCCGATTAATCCTTTACTAACCACTTTTCTTCTAACCCCCCTGGCTGATCCTCCTAATTTACCTTGCACGTAAGGCAAACCTTGGGGTAAGGTACAGGGGTGGGGAGAAGGTGGAAGGGTGATTGGGAGCCCCTCCTGGGGTCTCTGATTTCTGGGAGGGGAGTTGTGTTGCTGCATTACCTTTAACTTGTCTATTTCTATAACTATTCCTGTCTATAGTGTATAGCTCTGCTGTACATTGTGCCGAGCTGTAAATAGAGCTTCAGTCCTTAACTTCCAGCTGGCTGAGTTCTAGTCTGGGTCATTTTACAAAGTGTGGGGGGGCAGGGAACTCCCAAACCTTCACAGGCACTACTGAAAATGTTTTATCTTATCAACATATCAATGGCTGAGGGAACTGACATTGCTCAGTGTGAAGAAGAGGCTGAGGGGAGACCTCATTGCTGTTTACATCTCCCTGAAAGGAGGCTGCAGTGAGGTGGGGGTCAGGCTCTGGTCCCACAAGTGATTCCTCTAATTGAGAGCCTCTTCCTTCAGTTGAACTTTAATTGTGACAACAACTGCTGAAATGATCTACAGGGCCATGAAAAAGTTTAGGACACTTGATTGCACTTTTGGCTCTTGAGCAAAGAGCCCAGATAAAGCTGGTTTCACAGCGGAAAAGGAAGGAAAATAAAGAAATCCAACTTTTGAAATCAGAAACATTCAACATTTCAAGGTCAAGTGCAGATGTGAGAAGGCAGTGAAGTTCTGCTTTTCATGCCCATTGCTCTCTTTTATGAAGTTACTGCTTTGCATCTGTCCTCTCCTTTTGATGTCTTCCTCTCGATGTTTTGGCTGAAAGCTGAAAGCAGAGCAGTGAGTGAAAGCTCACACAGAGAGGAGGGGGAGGGGAACACAGGTATTAAAACATTTCTCATGGTCAGAGAGGGGATTGGGGTTTGCACAGGGAGGGGAAGAGAGAAATGTTTAATTTAAAACGCTGTGAATCCCAGCCCGGTTGTGCCCCCACCTCTAGGTGTAACAAAAACAGAGCAGGCACATTCAGTTCAGTTCCACTGAAAACACAGTGGACAGGAAAAAAAGGGGCAGCACAGGATGAGGTGAGGGCTTCAAGGGCCTCCAGGGCTTCACGGGCTGCAGAGAGGAAAAACTCCACAGGGAAGTATGAGTGTGAACATAAGGCAGCTGTGTTATTTGATGATGGGAGGCAGGTCCTCCCTGTGCTTAGTTTTTTCTGTGTTTTCCTGCATGGGCCAAGCATTCCATTCAGGCAACATTCCCAGCTGGCAGGAAGGTTGTGGGTTTTTGGTGCCAAGCCATTAAAGAGACGTGGCCCTTGCTTTGCAGGCAGCAGGGCTGCTTCTCTTTTGCTTGCACTGAACACCTCTGCTGCAGTTTGATCTTCTTTTGATTTTGATACGTTATGAGTAACTGTGAAACTGAAGAAATATGGCAAGAACTGAGGGTCAGCTACTTTTGATATCTCAAATCCCCCTGACACTTAGCAGGCCTCCAGAAACTCCTGCAAGAGTCATCTTATAAGTAAAAATACTGCCCAGAGGCCCACAGATACTATCCAGACTCCATCCCCCTTTCTCTTCCATTTACAACATTTAAGAGTGTACAAAGACCAGAAACCAGGCATCTTGCAGCTAGGAATGACTTCTCCAAAGAGAAATTGTTGGCTCTGAAAGCTGTCTTTAGTTTCCTTACCACCTTCCCTCTGCTGCCTGATAAAAGTTCAGCTGTAGGCTGATTAATAGGAGAGAACATAGAGAAATCTCATCACTTGGAGCTGCTGGGCCTTCAGCTGCAGTGAATTAGTGCACACACTTCAGCCATGTTTTATCTGCCCCACACTCTTTGGTCATGGTTGGTCTGCCCCCAGCACATAGATCCTGGCCTGGATCCTGTGGCCAGCAGGACTAGAGAGGTGATGGTTCTATTGGACATGGCTCTGGTGAGGCAGCACCTGGACTACCAGGTTCACTTTTGGGTACCACCATAAAAGAGAGACATTGAGAGGCTGGAGCATGTCCAGAGCAGTGTGCCCAGCTGGCCAAGAAGGCCAATGGCAT
>VWZE01003441.1:521778-538902 GCA_013396675.1 Eubucco bourcierii | reverse complement strand
CCGAAGGTGGGTGGGTGGGGGACCCGGGGCCGCCCCTGCCACCGCGGCAGGAGCCCGCCCTGCTTGCGTGGAGGTGAAGGGCTATTTTAAGTCCAAGCACGTCAAGAGACTTAACCTGAACCTATGAGCACTGTATTTAGGCAACTTCACGGGTTTTAATTTATTCCTGTCCCCTTAGTGCTGTCAACGGGCATCGTGGCCCCTCTCGGCCACCCTGTACCCCGGCCTCCCCACCCCACCCAACGTCCCCACGAAAGGCAGCCCCTTCCCCAGCCCACTTGGGAGGGATGCAAAATGGCTATCGTGCCGCTCGGCTGTAGATACGCGAGAGACACCGGTGCATCCCGACCGTAGCGTGACATGTGAGTCTTTCCGTAAGATGGTGGCAAGACAAAGGGAGCGGAGAGCCGGGTGGGTGCGGGAGCCGCCGCGCCCCAACGGCAGCGCTGGGCACAAGGTGTTGAACGCCTCGGGGTTATTTTAAGCCTCAGGTCCGTGCTCGCCGCGCCGCTTCGCCCGGCACGCGTGGGACTGCGAGCGCCCACACCGAGAAAAGGGCGGGAGGGGGAGGGGGGGAATGAGGGGCGAGCTGCTGCACTGCCACACTTATCCTCACAGTCAGACCCCCCGCTAGGGTCCCCGGCACCCTCCTCCCCCTTTCTCTTGTCCCTACAACAGTCCGGAGGCCTGTTAGTGGGAGGGGGTAGGCAATACGGAGCGTCGAGCTCAGCCCACAGCAGGAAAAAGGGGGTCTCGCCCACCCAGCCCTGCTACCAGGCGAGTCGGGGGCCGGGGCGGCGGCGGGGCCCTCCAGCCCTTGAGGCAGCCGGAGCATACTGCGGCGGGGGCGCGCCTCGCCCGCCCCCTCCCTCTCCTCGATCCTTCCAGTGGTCCGTTCGCACATTTCTGACATGGTTTCATTGGGCTGTGGTTAAAAAAGCCACGAGCAGTTCCCCGCTGAGGGGTTGCGAGCCACCTTTCTGCCATATCCTGGCTATGGTTCTATAAATATCTAAGGCTTCCCAGGGCTGAACCGCGCCTGGATCCTCCCTGCCACAGCGCTCCCTCCCTCCGCAAGTGGGAGCAGAAAGTTTACCTGTGCGAGGAGGAGGAGGGCGTGAGGGAGCCTTTCTCCTGTGTTCGGGAGGAATTTCTCAGGCCCCGCAGCTCACGGCTGCTGCCGCCGCAACTCCAGCACCGCCCGGACCGGCAAGGGGAGAGGAAGACAGATGTTGGGCGAGCCCGGCTAAGCCCCTGCCCCTCTGCACCACGCTCTGGCAGGCAGGTGGAAGGGAAAAGTCGGCCCCGGTATCTGGCAGCAGTGGCAGCCCCCGGCAGCCGGGCTGGGCTGTGTTTCGCTACCTGCCACAGCCACCAGCCCTTTCTGCAGGGCACCGGGCCCAAGCAGGTGCCGCATTCCTTCCATAACCCTTCCCAGCCATGACCTGGCCCAGGTTTGGGCAAAGGGTGAGCAGGGTGGATGGGAATTGGGAGGGAATCCTCATCCTCCTTTTACCCTCCAGTCTCTCTTGCTGCTACCTTTTCTGTGATTTTTTCTCTCATTCTTTGTCAGCTCCATCATGGGCACAAGGAGATGCCCTTTAATATTGCACCCCACCATTATGCACAACTACCTCAGGCCTTGCAAGCAGTGTAAGGAGGACAGCTGGTCCTCCGTGAGCTGTGTGCTGAGCAGGCAGGAGGGTCTGGGTATGCAACACCCCCATCTGATGGAGCTCCAGTGCTGCCCCACTGCCCAAGGCCTCAGGGAGCAAAACAGGGGCATGGCACCCTGGGGTGTGGAGTGACCTGGTATAGCCCAGCTGCAGTTCTGGAGAGAGCAGTAGTGTGTGCGTGGGTGCAGGGTGCTCTGTAAATCAGTGATGTGGGTATGGGTGATTTTCAAGCACTCACCCACGCCAGCCTAGAGCAGCAGCTCATGTCGCCTCCACATATCCTGGTTTTCTGTGATCCACCACCACATCAGCTTGTCTCCCAATCACAGGTGAAGGTCTCAGAGGATTGGGACAAGATGGAGCAGCTCAGGGGTGGAGTGGGGAAACAGCTTTGAGATGGTGAGACTAGGGCAAAACAGCCTTGGGGTGGTGAGACTTCAGCTTCTTCTTGGCTCTGTCTGTGGTATGCAGGGGCAGATGTCAGCAGGAAAAGGAAAGAAGCATGGTCAAACTGCTACTTCTCCCAGAGAGTCTGGTCTCTGATCCAGTGACACACACCTGCTGCACCAGCGTGGCTCGGCCTGCATGAGTCTTGGTGCCTCTCGTGATCCCTTTGTCAGGAAGACTATGGCTGGGTGAAGGAAGGTGTCAGAAGAGGTCCTCAGCCATCCTGGTCTGGGCAGGGTTCTCAGGGTACCTGCATTGATAGCTGAATTTTACATTGTGCATGAAAAAGCATGAAGAGATCATGGAGAGATGGAAAATACAGATCAGGGACAAAAAATCTCAACCTTTTGTTCTCTTCTAACCATTTAGGCTTTGACTTTTTTTATCCTAATTTTGGACTACCAATTGTTTCTGTATAAAAATCCTGTCAACCTATGAGCCAGTACCCCAGCCCCAAACCCTCACCTACAGGAAGAAAAGGTGGGAGCTATAATTTCTGTGTTTTACTTGCTGCTGGAGTTCATCTGGGGCTGTTTCTTGTGCTTGGTTTGGAAAAGGATGGGTGGACCTTGTCTCGGGTGCCATAGTCATTCTGCGCTAGTGCATGGAGCTGCGCTTGGTTTTCCATGCTGGACTTGTATTGCCTGGGCTGGTGCTGGGAGTCTGTCTCTGCAGTACCATGTGGGAGCTCTGGATTTGATTCCCATTGCTGTTTTCTCATTCCCCCAAGCTGGCAGAGAATGGGAATGCTGTACAGACAGCACTGCTTGTCTCTGCAATTGGAGTCCACTCCTCACTCCTGTCTTTTGCTCCTTAGGATGCGCAAAAGCTGCCTGTGAGGTTGTGCAGACTGAGGGTTGGTCCATGGAGGTTTAATCTTCTCAGCCTTTAGGGAGACCACAGCTCTACTCTGCCTGTACTCTGCTGATCAGCATGCTTGGTGGACAGTGAGGGAAGAGAGTTATCTCGCAGATGGAGAATATGCAGAGAGTTTGGGTTTTTTTTTCCCCCTTTTCTATGTGTAAGCAGGAATTTATGACAAAGAAATGGGTTAGTTAATAGAAGACATTGACTAGATAGATGATATGTTTGAGAGAGATGGCTCCATTGTGATTGCCTAACCAACAGCAGGACGCTGGTAGTGTCTGCTCTGCCTGATTTTGAGTCTCCAGGACTGCTTGACTGTCTGCTGATTTTGTGACTAGCCTTCTTTGAGGTATATTTATACTTGATAGAGAAGCTGGAAGTTGTTGGGAGAAATAAAACTGATAGGTTAGCTGTTCTTACCCCATTCCATCCTCCACCTACCTGTCCACAAGAATCCTTTAAGCCAATTTTGTTGCTTCACCGCAGTCAGATGGACTAGCTACTGCCTTGGGTGCCTCCCTGCATGAGATGAAATGGCAGTTTGAAGATCACAGCACTGAAATACAAGTAAAGGGAACCAGAGGAAAAGAAGGTATTTAAAGCTAAGCATGGCCCTCTTGCTGCCACTGCCTTGTCCCTTCTTCTGAGCCTTCTGTTTCAGCTAAGTGCGTCATAATGGGAACTAAAAAAAACATTTCTCCTGCCATGAAGGGGGCTCCACCATCCCTCTGACTTATCCACCATGCTTGTCCATTCATCTGAAGACAGAAGAGGTTTCTGGCAGATATGGACTAGTATTTGATCTGGCAAAATTAATAACCAGGAGAACCATGAGACTGACTCAGTTGGGTTAAATGTCAAAGGTACGTTTCATATTGGGAAAAAAAAATTCAGATGAACATACCCTCTATAGTTCAAGAGCTCGTGACTTCCTTAAGCTGCAACCCACCATCTCCCAGCTAGAATTGTGCATTGATGTGTGATCTGGTGTGTCTGAAAGCTGACCAAGTGCACAGTGGTGATCTGTGCAAACTGGATAGCCTACCTCCATGTGCCTGAGGTCAACTGCAGAGGAAAAAACCCTCACCTCCCTGTGTGCTCAGAAATAAGTACATGGGACTAGGCAGTGTGCAAACTGTGTTGTGATCAAGTCAACTCCAACCATGGCTCATTTGGACCTTTCAAGGCAAGGCTGCTTTTCTTTTTCTTTCTTTCTTTCTTTTTTTTTTTCATTTTTTTTTTTTACACGTACACTAAATATGCTTCACGTGAGGGGAATGAAAATATTACTTTTTCTGTACTCAGGGCCGTTAAAGAGAGGGGAGAGGGAAAGGTTACATTTTCCAGGACTCGGTGTCAGATGATATGTCCTAAAACAGAGGGTATCTACAGTCTGTAAAGTATGCTGGGTGGCTCTCTTCCTGTTCTAACAGAAGCAAAGACCTTTTTTCAGAGCCACCAATACAGACAGATTGATTAAGCTGGGGAGAAAGAGAAATTCCAAGTGACTGTGGCTGCTGGCTTGAAGTGAAAGGGGTATTGAGCTGAAACCTCTGCAGCATTCACTCCTTACACCTCTAACTGCGTCCACAAGGAAGGTTCAAAACTGAAGAGAGCCACTGAAAGTGACTAGGTTGCTAGCTGTGAACACTGAAGATGTTTCTGTATTCCCAGAGTGCACACAGTGTAATTAATATTGGTGTGCATAGCTGTGCTGAAATATTTACAGGGAAGAAACATTTCCAGGGGAAACCCAGGAATTTGGTCTTCATGCTCTCTTCGGTGGCTTGTGACTGTTGATAGCTTGTCCACCAAAACAGGTGTGGGACTATTAGTTTATTTGAACTGAATAATCCATGGGACATTCTTCTGTCACTCCTACTCACCCCTGGCATGCCAGACACATGTCCAGTTAACTCTCCATGTGGCAAACTCATAAATTACATCTCAAGGTAGCAGTCAGCCTACACAGAAGTCAACAA
Organism: Eubucco bourcierii; assembly: GCA_013396675.1. Taxonomy (NCBI): domain Eukaryota; kingdom Metazoa; phylum Chordata; class Aves; order Piciformes; family Ramphastidae; genus Eubucco; species Eubucco bourcierii. The sequence goes on along the minus strand of VWZE01003441.1, from coordinate 533,930 downwards.
AGAACAAACACTATAATCTAGCATCAGATTCCCTAAATATAAAGTATTATCACAAAAAATACCATAATCCATTACACTACTAGTGTAATGTAATACTGTAGTAGCTATCTAGTTGTGAAATGGGAACAGTTCTTGCTTACTACACTTCCAGTCTGGGTTTGAACCACAGATCAAAAATTGTATTTCTCCAGCTACCACCATGCTCTACTGGACCTGCTACCCAGCTTGTGTTTGAGCTCCTTGTTTGTTCAAAGTGGTGAAGTTAGGTGTCTAACACCTATGTATGGATGTGCTTAAGCCCTGCCTAGATAACTGCATTTTGGTCGGAGTCTGTACTTCTAAGAGAGGGAAGGAGAGTGTGAGGGAGTGAACAAAGACAACACCCATAGATCAGAGCAGACGAGACCTGCAAAGAAGGGTTGGGAGAGCCAGGCAAGCTCACTCTGGAGAAAAGACAACTGTGGGTGGATACCCAACTGTCTGCAAATACGTGAAAGACTGTTACCAAAAGAGGAGAGGGGCAAATTATTCTCATTAGTCACTGAGGACAGATCAGGAAATAAATGAGTGTAAGATGAAGCAGAGAGAATACAGACTAAATATCAAATTGTTTACTGCAATAATGGTTTAGCGATGGTAGAAGAATGTGATAGAGCGGCTGTGACTGAAGATATTTAAAGCTAGATGTAGGTGATGAACTACTGGGATCTAGTATTTAATAAAGTGTGTCTCCAGTGAACCATAGATCATGATATTTGCATGCCTAACCAAACAATTTTGGAAGAAAGATAATGAGATTGATCTGTGTGCAGGAGGGAGGGAGGGACTGACTGTCTTGTTGGTGGAAACCATCCTCACCTTAGTGGGTTTGGCCCTGTGCTCCAATTCTCACATGGTATCTACAGAAGTCAACATGATGGTGTTGACTGGTGGCACAGTTTAAGATATTGAGAGCTGCCCAAAGATGTGTGGTTTTCAAAAGCCCTGGTATGTTGTGACAGCCTGTACCATCCTGGGGACAGCTGGAACTTCAGTATAGAAGCTGTGCAGAAGAGTCTTACAAACCCGTTCCATGTGAACAATGCTTTACCATTCTCAGGCTCAGTTCTCAGATCTTGGGATGAGTTGGGCTCTTCTAGATTGTGGCCACATCCCTTTAATCAAGAAGCTTCACTTGTCTGTAGCCACCCCTGTCAAGGTTTCACACTGTCACAGCATCTGAATAGTTAGTGTGCCAAAATCTGATACTGCAGCGGGAGGCGATGTGCATCATCACATACTGAAAGATAAGCAAATATACTCCTTGCTGCTTCATGATTTCATTCTTTTGTCTTGCAAGCTGACTTACAGTTGAAAGGTGCATACTCACCTTTGCTGCTTCCAGAATACAGAATGGGATTTGGGGATCTAGAAGCATTGTGGTTCCTGGGAATCATCACTTCACTAGCCAGCCTTCATAGTCGCTGAGTTGGAATAGCTTCCCATGCGTGGTTGGGGTTTGGATGGGCAGCTCCGTTAAGGGGTTCAGAGAGGGGTCTCCTTACTTGAAGGCAGTAGAGATTCTCCTGCTCATAGCTGAGAGGACTGAAACTGCCATTTTGAGACTGAATTTGGCCAACACTGGGAACCTACTGTGTGACCTAAAGCTTGTGGCAGCTTACATCCTTCTGCACAGCAGCAGGAGCAAGGACTGTGGTGCAATCTTGCTGGTGGAACACAGTATTTTTTAACAGGGCAACAAGCATATTAATCCTGGATCTGGTGTTTTTTGTAAGAATCAAGAAGTTTTTGTACAGGTGTCTAGAACAAACTCAGATGGAGAAAATGACATGCTAAGTTATCTTTTTTCCTTATACTGGGATTTAACATTTTTATTTCACACCTTCTCCTGATCTCATAGTTAGGGTTGCCATGTTGATGAGATAATATGCACAACTCTTTTCACTTGGATGCAGCTTCTTGCCTGTATGACCTCCAAAGAAATTGGAGGATTTTACAAAAGGAGACAAACACAAAAGTTATTAAGTTCACTATTTCAAAACAGGCTGGAAATGGAGATGGTTACTAGGAGCCAGCTGAGACAGATGAGATTTGGTGTCATGAACCTGCTGATAATTTACTAGCTCAAATGCCATGTCTTACATCACAGCTGCGTGCCTAATAAAGAGAAAATTGTTTTCATGTGATAGGCAGAAAAGCCTAATGACAGCTGAAGGTAGCAGCACCTTTTCATTACCTCCAGCTGTGGGCCAGGAACAGGACACAAGATGGGTGAGAGGTTGTAGTCTGCTGTATCAAGGGGCTATGGTTTCCCTCTGTCTTATGAAACTTCTGCTACTCTAGCACCCCTGGGTCCTGGTGGTACACAGTGGATGCTTGGAATGTGAAAGGTAAATGCCCTAAATGAATGATAACCAAAAAGGTTATAAAAAAACTGGAACAGGCTGCCCAGGAAAGTGGTTGAATCTCCCTCCCTGGTGTATTTAAAAGCCACCTAGATATGGTGCCCAAAGATATGGTGTAGTAGTGGCCCTGATAGAGCAATTCTCTGTGAATACTGTCTGGAAATCAATTGCAAAAGATCTGCTAGGAGCCTAAATCTGGCTATGATTCCAAAGGCAATCCTAAATCTTTGCTTCATCTGAGGGCAGGGAGTTTTGATGCCTGTGCAGGCAGGAGAGTGGCTCCTCTGCCTTTGAGGTGCATTGTGGCAGAGGACATGCACAAAACTGCACTGGCTCGTGGCTACCCACACAGGCAGGCTTGGGAAGCTGGCAGGAGGGATCTGCACATCCCTGCAGCCCTCTCTCTCCTCCTCTACAATTCCCGGTTATTGCTGGCTGCTGTAGTCAGTGGCCTAAGCGTCTCGGGGGAGATTCCCTCGTGTCAGTCGTGTTTCAGCAGAGGGAAGCTGAAACATCAGAGGCTGACAATCCCCAAGGGAGAGTCTAATGAAAGTGACAGAACGACATAATCTGTTCTCACTGTCTCTCCTCTTCAGCTCTCCACGTTTTTGGTGCAGCTTGAAATTACCCTCTAATTTATTACTGAAAAGGTGAATATCATATATAATTAAAATTGCAAAGATAGTGTCCTGAAGTATTGAAAGTCAAAGTATAAAAGCAGCTTGGATGTGGTCTGTTGTACCATTTATTTGAGTATTCTGGTAGGAGGCTTTTAAGGGCCCATCTGGAACTATCAAAATGTTAAATGCCACAAAGCCATAAACAGGATCTCAGAAAAGATATTGCAATTGTTTCATTGCATTGGAGTGGGGGGGTAGGGTGTGCTCCAAACAAGAGGAGGACAAAAACTAAATAGCTTAGAAAAATAAGACTGAAGGACAGGATACTATCCAGAAGGACCTGGACAGGCTGGAGAAGTGGACTGAGAAGAATCTCCTGAGGATCAATAAGGCAAAGTGCAAGATCCTGCACCTAGGTCAGGGCAATCCTCGACAGCAGTACAGGCTGGGGGATGATGAAATTGAGAGCAGCTCTGCAGACTTAGGGGTACTAGTGGATGAGAAGCTGGACATAGGCCAGCAATGTGCACTTGCAGCCCAGAAGGCAAATTGCATCCTGGGCTGTACTGAAAGAAGCATGGCCAGCAGATGGAGAGAGGTGATTCTCTCTGCTCTGCCACTCTGCTCTGGTGAGACCTCATCTGGAGTACTGTGTGCAGCTATAGGGTCCCCGAAGTAAGAGAGACACAGACCTGCTGAGAAGGGCCACATAGAAGACAGGAGAGCTGGAGTACCTCTCCTGTGAAGACAAGTTGAAAGAATTTGGGCTGTTCAGCCTGGAGAAGAGAAGGCTCTGGGAAGACCTTACAGCTACACTTCAGTATCTGAAGGGGACCTACAGGAAGGCTGGGGAAGGACTATTTAGAAGGGCTTGTAGCGATAGGACAAGAGGCAATGGCTTGAAACTGGGGCAGGGTAGATTAAGGTCGGACATAAGAAGTTCTTTACAATGAGAGGGGTGAAATACTGAGACAGGTTGCCCAGGGATGTGGTTGGTGCCCCGTCCCTGGAGATATTCAAGATCAGACTTGATGTGGCCATGGGCAGCCTGATCCAGCTGGAGATGTCCCTGCTGACTGCAGGGCGGTTGGACAACATGACCTTTGAGGGTCCTTTTCAACTCAATGCATCCTGTGAATCTGTGAAAAATAGAGGAGCTGTGGGATGGCTGCTTGGGAAGATGCAGTGACTCTTACACAAGCTCGTTGAATGCCTGGCTTGAAAGCTTGCAAACTTTCTGAGTGGGGATTTGGAGAGAGCTGTGAAAATCACGCTTTAACCACTTTTAAGTAGTACCATTTCAATGAGGGGTAAAGGGACTAAAGGGCTCTTTGAACTTCATATTCAGAGAACTTTGCAGGAGCTGAATGCCTGTGCCTCAACTCTCTCTGAAGCAGAATCTGTATGCCCACAGCAGGTATCTTACATGAGCAACCGTTTCCGTGCAGTGGCTTTTTAATGGGTGGAGGAATTACTCTCAGAAATGAGGAAATACACTACAGGAGATGAGAACTGGTTAATGATAGACCTTGCCTTAATACCCTTATACTCTTATTAGGGCATTGAGGTAAAGTCATGTCCTTGCTCGCAGTCTGAGAGATCCCTGACTTCAGCTTTTGATGTTAGAGATGGTGATTCAGGGTATGACAAAAGAGGTTTGTGATGAAGTGAATACGGCAGGAAATAAGTTTACTGTTACTCTGTCATCGTCTCCCAGCATTAATTTGATAGATTTTACTAGTCCTACACTGAAATTAATTGGAGCTTTTGAAGTGTTTTCATGGAAAAACAGGAAAAAGCCTGGGATAGCTGGCAGCCTGGTAAGCAAAGAATGACTGAGGTTGGGGTTGATGTGTTCCTGTTCTGTATACTTAACAGTGGGGCCTTGTTCCCGAGGCTGTCCTAGCCAACATGAGTGCTCAGTCTGCTGGGTCCTCTGCAGTAATGCTTTCTCAGCTGGAGCTTTTCCAGTTGGAGATGTTCTGCTTTATATAAATGCCTATTCACTGTCCTGGAGAGGGAGTGCTCTAACGACTGGCTGTGGAGGTAGCTTGTTTCTTTGGCCCAATATAATGTAATTACTTATATAAAAGGAAATTACTTCAGCATGAAAGAAATGGAGAAGCAGGCTCCATAGCCCAGAGGTTGTGAAGTCCTCTGAGATATGGGAGACATGGGATCTAATTCTCCCTCCAAATGAGGCAGTGCAAGTTTGTTCTTGTTCGGCTTTGGATGCATTTGTATTTCCCAGTGACCACAAAATGTTTCATTTAGGACCTATCTCCAGTGCCAACTTTGAGTGGGAGAAAAAGTGACAGGAGGAGGTGAATTCTTAGGGAAATCCTGATCCACAAGCAAGTACTCTTAAACAGAGGGAGTGGAATGAGAACTGCAGAGACCTTGTGTCAGGAAACCAGAACTATTGCTTCACTGAAAACTTTTATCATTTCCTCTAATGTGTCGGTAGCTCCTCAAAGTCATCTCCAGGACTTTAAACTTACTTGGTATTGTCACTTCTGCAGTTTGTATCCCTCATATCCTCTCTCATTGTTCATTGTACATTTGCTTTCATAAGTGTGGTGAGATGTTTGACTTCTACACAGAAAGAGTGGCTTTTCCAGAAGCTAACCCCAGCTGGGGGAGAATTTTTTCCAGAGAATCTCAGAGAGTCATTGAAGAAAGAGGGGGTCCCTTGAAGGGCAGTGTAGAGCAGAAGCCTAATGGATATGCTCCAGCTTTCCTCTGGAGAAGCTAATAATTCCTGACTACAAAGTCAGCCTATACAGGTGAGTTTCCTGAAGAATTTTTAAGTCTCCCTTTTGTTCTGTGTGTATGCATGTTAAGCATGTTCAGGACCGAGGGCTGGAGAAGACAGGAGTTGTATTAAATTATCCCTCTTTCACCACCCAGTTTGGAAAACAGTCAGAGTCCAGGAGGGATCCAGTTTCCTAATTCCTTATCCTCTGTATTGAAAACTGGCTGCCTGATAGTTAAAATCTGTCTGAATGTGAAGGCTTGGAGACCCTTGGTCTGGGTCTGATGTAAATGTTTCCCAAATGTGATTTCAGTTTGCAAGAAACAGCAATATCCACATAGCTCAGCCCAGTCACAATCTCTGGACTTCTCAGGCTTTGGTTTTAAGGCAGGGAGTGACAAATTGGTTTGTGAGGTACCATAATGTGACCAGATATCGTAGAATCATAGAGTCATAGAATGGTAAGGTTGGAAGTGACCTCAAGGATCATCTAGTTCCAACCCCCTGCCATAGGCAGGGACACCTCCCACTAGTACAGCTCACTCAAGGCCTCCTCCAACCTGGCCTTGAACACCTCCAGAGAGGGAGCAGCCACAACCTCCCTGGGCAACCTGTGCCAGTGTCTCACCACCCTCACTGTAAAGAACTTCCTCCTAACATCCAGTCTAGATGTACCATCAGTATCATAGGGCTGGTCCTTGGCACCCCACAGAGAGCTGTCCTTCAGGATGCCACAGAAGGCTAGGGAGAAATGGCCAGGGCTTACTCCTACAACCACTGTGTCCCAGATGGGAGCTGGTGTAAGAATGACATTTAATTATATGTCTTTGTGCATCTTTGTCTGCATGTGTTTAGAAACATTACCATCTCTGCCAAGGCAGATGTTTCATAAGTAAATATTGCTTGCATGATGAGGCATAAAGATCAAACAAAACAGAAAATTAGAGTGAAGGTTTGACCCAGCAGTCTGTGTCCTCTCGAGTGCACAGAGCAATACCGAAATCTCTGTATCTTCTCTGACATGACATTCTCCTGTGATACTGGGCAGCTGTGGCAGGACAAATTGTGATGTGTACCTATGCAAGTGTTCAGCCACAGCCCAGAGGCCAGACCCTGCTGTCCCTTTGAAGTCAGGCAGAATCTTGACACTGGCTGTGTTGAGGATCAGATTGTCTTTGGATGTCTGCTCTGTTGCACGAGACGCAAGGGCTTGCAATATGCCTTCAAATCGGCTTAATTTCAGAATGCATCACTCTTTATAAACTTGTTCACTTCTGACATCTGAGGGACATCTTAAAGAGTTTTTGTGATACTGTCTAGGTTGCTGTTTTGATGCCTGCAATGTATGTTGCATAAATCCTTGAATCTGGCTGCATACAATAGGTGTTATTTTTTTGTCTTTGTATTTGATGATTTCCCTGTTTTTCAAGCATTAAATGAGGTGATTTTAAGGATACCAACAGATTCATCAGCACTTCTTTTGCTGTATAAGTTTTCAGGTGTGCTCTTGATCACCTTATGCATTGCTTTCCCTGCAGTGTAAAGCAGCACTAAATATTAGAATCTGGTTGACATTCAGTTTTAGGATCAGATTAAGTTGTGTCGAGTTTCCTCCCCCAAATCCTCACGGACTGTGGCTGGAGGAGAAAAATCAATGGCTCTCTGGTAAGAACTGCTTATAATGGCTGTATTTCACATAGCTGAAATGTCTATTTGAACAGATTTTGAGACTTCTAAAACAACTTAATGGCCTTTTCCCATAATCTGGATGACTTTGAAAGAGCAAAATAAAGTGATGGTTTAACAGTTGCAGGACAAACCTGATCATAGAACTTAATTTTATTGTCAGACATCCAGAGGGAGAGAAAAACAAGAAAGAGTTAAAGACCTACATTCACTTTAAAACTCTTAATTTCCTTTATTATAGGGTGGCTAAATATTTCCTGAACTTAAATGAGATGAGTGAAAGACAGTGTTTGGTCCAGTGCTCCTCCTGGATATGACCAACCTATATGTTCTTTAGGTGAAACCAGTGATTTAGAGAAGTTAATATGTAAAAGACTCAGCTTGAACCTTGGCTTTACTGAAATGCCACATTTACTACACCAGCTAAAGAAATACAGAACTTGGATAAAGTTCTGCATAGCAATGCAAAGAGAAGGCAAATTTCACTTGGAAACAGCAGGTTAAGCTGTTCCTCTTAATATAACTGGAATTGAAACATTACACATTCACACCAGTAAACACAACATGCTGGGGAGCAGCCATACAACATCAAGCATCAGTTGCAGTGCACTGAGTGGATGGAGTTTCTTGGTGCAAAACTGAGGGGCTTGAAGGAGATTAAGTTGAGAATTTTCTTGTTTCTTGCTAGAGCAAGGTGGTAAGAACCACACTTAGGTTCTTTTTGGCCATAGTCAGCTCCCAGTTGGCTGAAACCAAGCTGACCTTGTCCATCCTGGCTGAGCTGGTCTAGTATATGCTGATCAACATTTGGCAGAATGTGCCCATCCTTGGTCTGTGCCAGAAGATACAGTCAGATGGTTTGGCTGGAGTTCCTCTCCTCTAGATGTATTCATAGATATGGTCTTTCTTTTCAGGCTAAATACATCCCAAGATATTCTAGACTAGTCTTCTGCAAGGATGACCAATGGGCTTCCAGTAAGTGCAGAATGTAGAGGTGGGAGAGGTGTATGGATGCATCTGCACCATTTCACATTTTCTAAAATCTAAAGGATTTCTAAAATCCTTCTAAAAGGGATGGATTTTTTCATTGCTTTCATTCAGTCCACTTTGTCTTCCTCTGCTCAAACTGCTCCTGTTACTTGTAGCAAGGATCTTTGTGATGGCACTAAGGACTGTCACAGATCTGGCCAGGTCACACACATTGCAGCTTCTCAAGTGACTGGAGTTGAACTAAGCTGCTTCCCTCTCTTTCTGTTGGCACATCTAGCAGAAGACCTTCTGTGGCCACTGGTGAGGAGGAAGTGGGCTGACTTAGGTCATGAGAATAGGTGGTGGCAGGACAGCAGATTTATGTACCTTTCTGGACTTTGCCTGGCAGTAAATTGCATTCCAGTCCTGGGAAGGTCTGGACAGTGAGGGACTGAGAGAGCTGACTCATAAATTTACCTGCCCTAGCAGTATGTATGCAATGGGTAGGGTGGGAGAGAATAGCCACTACTTTATTTTCTCTTGTTTTCTGAGGAGAGAAACTGGTGCTGCAACCTGCTTGGTGTGGGCAGATGTGCTCCCTTTCATTTGGGGCTCAGAGCAAATAGGGTGCAGGTGTAACTGGAGACACAGGGGCCAAACTCCCCAACCCACTTATTTTAAATGATGCTGAGCTGAAGCTGCCTTGTGGCTAGTGGAAGCAGGACTAAGATAAGCAGCATCTCCCTCACAGAGAGGAACAACCATGGAGGCAACGCATCAGTGCTGCCCAGGCCTAGCTATCCATCCATCCATTGTAGATTTCAGAGGGACAAGGTTTCGGAGGAGAGTGAAGGTTTTTTTCCTTCTGCATTCTAGACAAATTTTCTTTGCACCCAGCTCTTGTTTCTGTAACTGTCCAGTGCTTGGGCAACATCTGGATGCTTTACACCAAGGTGATGTCTCACAGAAAGGCTTTAAAGAAGCCTCTCCCTTTGGAGTAAAGGAGGATGGGAGCCTTTGACGCCAGTATTTGGAGGAAGCTGTGCCCCTTTTGAGGGTGCATACAGAGAAAGGCAGTGATACATTTTGGGGATGCTTGATTGGCACCTGCCCAGTTTTCTCAAGTGTTCTCATGGGCCTCACACAGGTCTAAGGGGGCCACTGCTTTTTCTGAGGGCTGCAGGGCCTGCTGCAAAGCTACCAGGCAGCAGCACAAGGTTGGTACATCACCAAAGCCAAATTGGAGCTTTTGAAAAACCCTTTGGCAGTTCTTGGTGAGGGACCGGTGCTGAGGGTACAGGTCTGTGGAAAATCTATATTGTCTTGTGAGTTTAGGGATGTGCCTTGGCTTTCCTCAGCTGACAAACCCCGTGCTTTCTGCTTTGTGAGAGCATTTCCATTGGAAATCAAAGAGATTTGAGATACATAGCTGGCTAAGCAGTCATACCTCAGAATAGGATTTGGGGATTAGCAGAGTGGATAATAAATTGAATAGTAGGAGTTAAAATCAGACTGCACTCGAAAAGAAAGCAGAGATGAGAGGTACACCCCTGGAAAGCAGTAATGCCAGGAATGACACAGGGGTTACAGTGGTTAGCAAACGAGATACGGGCTCGCAATACAATGCGGCAGCAAAGAGCCTGATGTGATTTCTGGGTTGCATAAACAGGGCTATTGCATCTTGGAGCAAGGAAATGTTCTCTACGTGTTTCTAGTCATGTTTGCTTCATGTGCCTGCTCTGAGTGTACCTAGGCTATTGAGTTCATTTCTGGAAAGAGCTCAGTGCCCCAAAGATGGCAGCAAATTAGAACAAATTCAGTGGAGCAACAAAAATGATTAAGATGCTGGAGGGATTGATCTAAGAGGGAAGATTAAAGTAACTAATTACATTTAACTTGGCCAAATGACAATTAAAAGAGAGATGTGATGACTGCCTTAAAGTGTGTGCTTAATAATGTAAACATGGAGGAGAGAGGAGAATGAGGAATTGTTTAGTGCTGTCAGAGCTGCTGTTGGTTAGGTGCCCGGTCTGCACTGCTAGGGGAGTTGTGCGAGAGCCTCACCAGAACTGAAGAAGAAGTCACTGTGACCACACAATAGCAGTGAAAGGAACAAAAGGAGGTACTGAATATACAGCACAGTTCCTGCTGTGAGGCATGGCAGAGGCAAAGTAGGATTCCTAGGGAAGCGATGGCAGTCTCTGAACTATAGTAGCCCTGGAAGCTTTGCTGTGATGAGTGTCCAAAGTGCTCCAGAAAAGGAAGGAAAGGATACGATGTTCCCATGGGAGTCTTCCCACTTGGATTCGCAGGACCTGTGGATTGTTTCTCTTCTGTCCTCCTGGTTGTGATTATGTGGTGTTTTTTCAAAAAGACATTTTGCAGGCTGGAAGGGAAGCAAGCAAAGGGATATGGGGCCATGAAGATGCTCAGAGGGCTGCAGCAGCTCTCCTATTAGGACAGGCTGAGTGAGTTGGGGCTCTTCAACCTGCACAAGAGAAGGCTTCCAGGAGACCTTATAGTAGCCTTCCAGTATCTGAAGGGGGCCTACAGGAAGGCTGGGGAGGGACTATTGACAAGGTCTTGTAATGACAGGACAAGGGGCAATGGGTTTGAACTAGCAGAGGAGAGATTTAGACTGGATGTTAGGAGGAAGTTCTTTCCAGTGAGGGTGGTGAGGCACTGGAACAGGTTGCCCAGGGAGGTTGTGGATGCTCCCTCCCTGGAAGTGTTCAAGGCCAGGTTGAGAGGCCTTGAGTGACCTGTACTGGTGGGAGGTGTCCCTGCCTATGGCAGGAGGTTGGAACTCAGTGATGCTTGAGGTCCCTTCCAACCTTACTGTTCTATGATTCTCTGATTCTATATGGAGAGATGACAGTAGACACCATGTCCTGTAAAAAAATGCTAAAAGAGCCAGGCATGTTCAGTCTAGAGGAAAGATAACTGTGGGTGGAAACCTAACTGTCTGCAAATCTGTAAAGGGCTGTTATACAGAGAGAACAAGGGCCAATTATTCCCTTTAGTCACTAAAGGTAGAGCTGAAAAAAACTGAGTCCTTAGCTAAAGCTGGGAAAAGCAGGATCTGTGTGAAGGAGAAGCTCAAGTGTGGGGTGCCAAGGAGGCTAGGAGAGGATGGGGGAATTGCCATGTGTGTGGATACCCAGGGCTGGCATGAGACATGCACTTAGTGGGGGGCAACAGAGACATCAGGAAATCGATCTCATTCCGGCAGGGTTTCGTATGATTGCACAGCCTTTAAGAAAGGCTGTTGAGCTTCCAAAGGAGCCAGCACTGTGGTGCTTCTTTCCTTGCAGGTTATTTATTCAGGACATGTTTGTTAATGTTTCTGTTTAATTATATTTTCTTCTTTGATTATGAATCTGTATGAAGGCTGCCTTTTTGCAGCAGAGAGACTTGTGTTGAAATGCACACTGCTTATAAAAAATGCAATGAGGAGCTGGTTCCAACAGAGTGTGGATTAGCTGCTTTGTTGGGTTTTTTTTTGCCCCTTCAAGTGTGAATCATTTTTGAGGTATGAAATAGCTTAATTAACTCTTAAAAAAAAAAAAAAAGAAAGAAAGAAAAAGTCTCTGGGCAGTACTATATCTCCTTGTTCTGACAGGCATGGGAAAATACCGTGCAGCTCTTATCAGTTTCTCATCCAGTTGTTCCCAAGAAATTGCTCCTTTACCCCCCCCCCCGCCACTACCTGTGCTC
>VWZE01003441.1:483319-521767 GCA_013396675.1 Eubucco bourcierii | reverse complement strand
CTTTTTTATTTTTTTTTTTATACATAAAGTCCATTTTCACAGAGGATATTTCATACCTGCAAATGTTCATTTCCTGCTCTGCTTTCAAGACTGAGAGCATTTCCAAGTGAAATGAAGAGGTGAGGATAAGAAACAGAGCCATGAGCATGAACCAGTGCAGTATCTCAGCTGGTGGCTCCAGTCTCTCTGGTCTCTGGGTAAATGGCTTTCGAGCCTGATGTGAAGAACATCCTAAATTGTTCTTTTGTGATAATCTGTTTGGAGAGCCATTTAGAAAAGAAATGCTTCAGTTTAGCTCCTCCTATGACAGTGGCTGTGTCTCGGTGACATTGCTAGTTCCTGGGCAATTCTAAGAGTGAGCCCAGGATTAGAGAAACAAGTTCTTGTTCTAAACTTGAAAGAGCATCTTCTAAAGCAAAGGAATCCACTGCATACAATTAGGGCTGTGCTGTCCTGGAATACAGGGAGGATTTTTTTTGCCATAGAAGTAGGAAGCAGGTCAGCAGGGTTCCAGTTCTGGCTTTTCCATACATTGGCTCTTACTTATTTAATCATCAGCTATGGTCAATAAAGTCATTATCCTTCCCTGCCCCAGCAGCTTGTTCCTACAGCAGTGGTCTGACAAACCCACCTTCATTGCAGCTTGAGCACAGCATGCCAGGCTGTTGACTGAAATGCAGGTCTGAAATGGAGGTGCATGTCTCCTGCCTTGACAGCTACAGACAATACCTTCTTATGGGTGTGGACAAGTCTGAAACAGTAGCAGGGATTTTTCAGAGTCCATGAGATGATAGAACACCCCACCCCCCTCCCCCCATTGTACAGCTGTATTCCAAAGTCACCATTTCTTTTGTGTTTGTGAGGTGCCCTGAGACTTTTCAGCTGATGATGCTATAGAAACATGGACTTTACTTTGTCTTGACTTTCAGAGCTCTACCCTTGGCATTCTTCAGTGGTTTACTGAAAGGAATAAAGCAAGAGTCGTGCAGAGCAGAAAAATACTTCAAAATACATATTCTGATGAAGTCAGAACAGCTGTGAAAGGGACAGGGAAGCAGCCAGAAATCCAGAAAGGGAAATATGATTGGAGGTTTATGCTGGTGGATACCAATCTATGATGAGTCTTACAAAATCCATGTCCAGAGAAGATCTTGGTGCTCAGTGCTATGTTACCTGTGAAGCCCTCATCCCAGGCTTCCAAGACTCTACAATCAGCACTAGATTTGTAGACACCTTGTGTGATATGGGGTTTTGGATACAATAAAATCCCACGTACTGTGAGACAAATGCTGTTATGAATTTCCACTTATTGTGTATTTATGTATGTGTTTATTGATTTATTAATTTATTAGAGGGTAGCTGCTGGCTCTTGCAGTTTGTGACTTGTCAGGACCAGTGCAGAGTCCAACACATGCCCTAGAACCCATGGAGTCCTTAGGAAGAACTACATTCCTGTTGCTGGTGTGTTGGATGATGGTGAGGAACTTGGTTTGGAGCTCTCTGCAACAGAGTAGAATATTTCTACCTTTAAGTCCACTCAGGACAATTTAAAATGTTACATTATGTCTAAAAAAATACACACACCACACCCCTACACCCCCCCAACATTGTCATTGCAGAAATGAGCTGGTTTAAACAAATCAAAATTATTAAGAAAGTCTTTTTCTTTCTCTGAGTGGCCAGATTTGCCTCTGAATCAGAATGGAATTGTAACTTGAAACTGCAGAAGCTTTGCCCAAACCTAATCCGTCTTTTTTGCAAAGCTTCAGGAAGCAGCAATTTGGGAGCATGGAGCTGGCTCAGATACCAGTTTGGGGGCAGCAGAGCTGACATGAACAGCAGCCTCTCTGAAGGTTCTGTGGGTAGGTTCAGCAAAGTGGGAGTCTGTACTGGATTTGCAAATGGGCACACATATATGCCCCTGCTAGCTGCTGGCTGTCCTGTTGTGCCCCCATTGTGCTGCAGTACTGACTAATGAGGTTTCCTAACCCAAAAGGGCTGCACACCTGCATGTACCCCACCAGCCCTGCTGTGCTGGCATTAGGAGACATATATAGGACGTTCTGACCTGCTTCATGCTTGACAGGCAGTAGAAGCTGATTGCTGGAGGCAGCCTTTGGTCTACTCAGAAACTGGCTTCAGGGACTGTGTGCAGGGAAGTGTGGACCATTAAAGCTGCAGCCTCAACGTACCACAGCTCTGAGTGACTTCATAGTGCTTGAGAGGTATGAACTGCATTGAATGAGAGCTCTGCGGCAGGGTGTTGTGATTTCTGAAGAAGGCAGTGTATCCACCTTCCACTTGTCTCTAGCTTGTGGCAGGAGCCAGTGCACAGAAGCTCTGTCTTTCCTGTAGCCTGTTTCAGCTGTTGTTAATATCCATTGACAACTTCTTTTCCTGCACAGTGATGCAGGAAGGAAAGGCTGATGGCACCCAAAGTGAATCCCTACATGTTGATGTTTTTACTATACCTGTTGTTCTCTAGCAACCTGAGATCCAGACACTGAGATTTTAACGGCTCCCTGCCAATCAGATGAAATATTTAGCAGCAACAGGTTCTGGGCATCACATTCCTGACAGTGTATTTCATGCATCATTTGCTGTAAACGTTGGGAGATTTTTAGCTACTGCTTGCAAAGTAACTCCCTCTCTGTTCCCTTATCTCCTATCCATCTCTTCTTCTCACTATCCCTCTCACTTTTCCCTTTTGTACTTGTCCTCACTTTCTCTGCCCTGCTGTTTCCTTCCTCTTAGCTTTTTCCCCTCTTTCTCTGATCATTGTTCAGTGGTGTGTGGTTGTGTACATTGCAGCCAGAATGGATATAGCCTGTGATCTAGGAGTGGAGGCATTGACTACATCTAACCGAGCATGCTCAACTACCCAGAAAAGGATGAGAGGAGAATGCAGGCTGGTGCCCTTTTTGGGCAGTGGATGCCCCTTGAGTTAGGGAAGCACCCTTGCTATCATTCTTCTCTCTATGATGCAGCTCATCTATGTGCAAACACTATTTGCTTTGCCAGCTGCTCTGGTATTTATAGGGCAGCCTTTTCCTTTTAGTTCCCTTCTGACTGAAAGTTTTGTAGAAGTGTGCATGGGCTCATTCATCCAACTGGAAGCATTGTCACATCCATCCTTGTGGGGTTTTGTCACACACTTGTGTGCTTGTAGCAGACTTGTGTCATCTGTACCCACACAACTGGCTGACACCCTCAGTGATGGGATGAGGCCCATCAAAACAAAAAATCCAATGGGATATAGGCTGCTATTTTCTATACATAGTTTCAATATAGATGGCATTTTCTCCACTGGCAGAGGAGTGTCTTCTGGGACACAACAAGCAGTGCAGAAGGGTCAGGGACCTTCCTCCAGTTCCTTCAGTGTGCTGGCTAACAGCAGACTTCACTTGTACAAAGCACGATGGTCTGGTGGTCGTCTGAGTTTTGAGGTGTGATGTCTAAGGAGATGGCCTCTTGAAGGGATTGTGTGAAACAAGGATGCACACCAGCACTAGCTGTGGTTTAAGTGCATCAGGCTACAAAGATGGCTCTGGCTGTGCTCTACTGAGATAGGGATGGGTGTCTTTTTGTCTGTGAGTCTGCTGGATGGGGTAGGGCAGGCCAGATGGTTTGAAGCAGGTACTGGGACATTTGGAAAGCTGCTTTAGCAGAGATAAGGTGTGAAAGATATCTGTAAAATCTGTAAAGCATAATAACTACTGATGGGCAAACTGACCTGCTCAATTTCTTCTTTTATCTCTCATTTTTTCTTACCTTCTACCCTCTCCTCTTCGTTGCTTTGAGCCTCTCTAGTCTATTCCCTTGCATCTGGTGACTTATGTCCCTACAGGTGTCATCTTGGTAGTAACTCAAGCCTGAGCATCTCCCTTGGGGAATTTGTGCATTGCCTGAGTGCTTTCTCCTTCCCTAATGTCAGAGCAGCTGATATTTTGGGTTTGAGGTTCTGAGGTTTGTTTGTGTGGGGTTTTTTTGTTGTTGTTGTTTTTTGTTTAGTTTTGGTTTTAGATACAGACTTTTAGACAATGGCTTTTTATAAATAAATAAAAAAAGTTAACAGCTGAGGAAACTGTAAGACAGATGGACCAGCTGCTTGCCAGGCCAGCCCAGGTGAGTGAATCAGCTGAAGGGGCTGCACAGTTTGGCCACCAACTCACCTCAACTCCTGGCCAAAAGCTCAGCTGTGGTCTGATATGTCCTCTGATGTCTTTAAGTAAGAAAGGAGAAGTAATGAATGGGTATTGATTTTACTGTTGCTGAAGTATCCCTGGCTGCTGCATGAAGTGATGATAGGGCTGTGCTAGGAATATGGTCAGGGAGGTAGAGTCCCTGAAGCTTTACAGTACAAACAAGAGGAAGAGGAGCACCAGGCAGTGTAGTCATGTGATAATGCATACATGGTTTGTTTGTTCCAGCATTTCCTTCTCTCTCCTGAGACAAATGTCACAGGGAATGTGGTGAGAAGCTGCTCTCTGGATGTGTGTTGTGTTTATAGATCAGAAGGCCATCCTCATGGCATCCTGTGCCTCACAAAGGTGCTAACACCTGTCCAAAGTGGGTTTAAAATACTACTACATCAGTTTGGAAGGGCTTTACACCCCTCTGACACAGAAACAGAGGAAACACATAATGCAAAGGCCTCTGGGAGCTTTACTGTGCTTGGACATCTTCACATTTGCATCAATTGACACAACTGTGTGCAAAACTGGCTCCTGCCTTGGCAGTGAGGTCCTATCATAGTGTCATCCTGACAGTACACCAAAGCAGAGACTGTGTCATAGAGGCTTTGTAGGAAGCCAGCATGACATGTCAGGGTTGATTATCTATCTGTCTGTCTATCTATCTATCTATCTATCTATCTATCTATCTATCTATCTACCTATCTATCTATCTATCTACCTATCTATCTACCTACCTACCTACCTACCTACCTACCTACCTATGTATTTGCCTGTCTACCTACCTACCTATCTATCTATTTACCTATCTATCTACCTGTCTGTCTACCTGCCTACCTGTCTATCTGTTTACCTATCTATCTACTTGTCTGTCTACCTACCTACCTATCTATCTATTTTCCTATCTATCTACCTGTCTGTCTACCTACCTACCTATCTATCTATTTACCTGTCTACCTGCCTACCTATCTATCTGTTTACCTATCTATCTACTTGTCTGTCTACCTACCTACCTATATATCTATTTACCTGTCTACCTACCTACCTACCTGCCTATCTACCTATCTAAATTGAAACTGGAGACCTCATGGAACTGCAGTTCAGCCCAGTGGCCAGGACCTGGCCTGGAGAAGTGTCAGTGCTGCAAGGAGAAGGAGAAACAAGGAAACCTAAAAGTCAGTATAGCTCTAGGGAGTTGCAGGGGAATGAGTGGTGTGCTCAAGGCAAGGTTCAGAGAGGCTGTTCATACAGGTGACCTGGTTTGCTTTCTCTGCTTGAGTTCAGGGGCTAAGTGATATTTGCAGATCTTTGGCGCTTCAGGATGTCAGTATCAGGACTGTCATATACAAACAAAGGTGAGACCTAGCTAAGGAGTGCACCTTGTTTCTGACTGAGTGCTTTAATGTGATGGTTATATGGCCCTATAACCTCAGGATTGTACAAAAGCCCTTCACAAGACAAGACTGGCACCTCAGTGCTACTTTAGCACTTCAAGAGGGCAGTGTGAAAACAGTCTTGACACCATATCTAATAAACCCTCCCCTCCTGGCTGAGTGGTGACTTTCCCTTTACCCTAGAAACAAGTCTCAGGAGGGAGAGCAGGTGATCCATGCCAGGGGCTGACCATTGGCATGGTAGCAAGGTCTGGGGTTCTACCTCAGAAGCTGATATGCTAAAAGGACCAGCTTGGATGTAAAAGGGATTCAGTCTGGATGTTTTTTCTACCTTTGCAGGGTGTTCCCGAGTTCTCCTGTTGTCAGAAATACAGAGGTTTAGTGCATTTAGGAGCTGGTACCATTTCATGTCTGGCAGAAAAAGAGTAACTGGCCATCCTTCAATGAAATACAGCCCTGTTTGCTGGCCCAAGATGAGACATAGTGCATATATACTCATTATATATACCTACATACATATGTGTATATATATACACATGTGTATATGTATCTCTCTATATATATCTCTAAACAATTATATGAAACAATATATAGATATTTCTCCCTGTATTGGGGAAACTACACATTCAGAAGAACTAATAGAAAGGACTAATAGCTACAGTGAAACTATCAAAGCTCTTAGTTTCCTCTCCTGACACCCAGGCTTGTAGAGTTAACAGCTCTGAGGCACTCTCATTTGTGTCCTGACCCCAGGCCGTGGGCCTTCAGAAATGCATCTGAGGACTTCTCTACAAATCTCCTATTTCTGGCACCTCTGACACTGTAGCCTGGGGAGGGCTCTTGGAGTCTCCAGGCTCTGTGGTGTAAGACCAGGATTTTTGTTTAGGAGGGAACCAGAGCTTGCAGGACTTTGAGGCTGTAGTATGAAAGCCAAGTGATTCTGGTCTGCCCACTTTATCCAGATGTGTTTAAACCCAGAGTCTGAAAGTCTCCATGTCTGAGACCTAAGGCTGGGAGATGACATATTTCGGGTTTCTGCAAGTGAGTTGAGTTGGAGCTGTGCTTTGCATTTCCAATGTCTAACAGCTATTAGAGCCAGATTCCCTGGATTCCCGACAGACACATAGGGTAGATCCCTTGATGAAACAGCAGGTGGGTCCTGGTGTTCAGAAGATCTGCACCTCCAGTCCAGACCCTGGAGGCTTGCTGCCTGCTGCAGTTCTGCCTTGCTTTCCGAAGCTCTGCATCACTTTTGCTTTTCTTTGCAAGCAAAGAAGCTACTTTGGAGTAGGTGACAATGTGTTGTGAGCTCCCCTTTTACTCCGCTCTCGTCAGACCCCACCTGGAGTCGTGTACAGTTCTGGAACCCTCAGCACAGGAAGGACATGGAACTGTTGGAGAGGGTCCAGAGGAGGCCATGAAGATGCTGAGAGGGCTGCAGCAGCTCTGCTATGAGGACAGGCTGAGAGAGTTGGGGCTTTGCAGCCCGGAGAAGAGAAGGCTTCGAGGGGACCTGATAGTAACCTTCCAGTATCTGAAGGGGGCCTACAGGAAGGCTGGGGAGGGACTATTCACAAGGTCTTGCAATGCCAGGACAAGGGGCAATGGGTTTGAACTGGCAGAGGGGAGATTTAGACTGGGTGTTAGGAGGAAGTTGTTTGCAGTGAGTGTGGTGAGACACTGGCACAGGTTGCCCAGGCAGGTTGTGGCTGCTCCCTCTCTGGAGGTGTTCAAGGCCAGGTTGGATGAGGCCTTGAGTGAGCTGTACTAGTGGGAGGTGTCCCTGCCTATGGCAGGGGGTTGGAACTAGATGATCCTTGAGGTCTCTTCCAACCTTACCATTCTATGTTTCTATGATATTTTCATGAGGATATGCTTAACAAAGCATCATTTGCTGACAAAGTGTTTCATCAGTATCTACTCATCAGCAGTTTGAGTCTGTGTGGCAAAGTCGATACTGAATATTAGGGAGTTTGCCTGGAAACCAACAACTGTTGCTGATACTACAGCGGTTCCTTTCTCTCTGCTTCTAGCTGAACTAGGATTTATTGTCCTGAAGATCTTGGACATGCAGGTTTTAATACACTCTCTTGGGATCCTGTGAGTAATGTTGGATATGATCTCACAAGAAGGCATCGCTGCCTTCGGGGAAGCGTGATGGAAAGCAATAATTATAATCTCAGCTCCTGTAGTTTCTTTTGCTTGAGAGCCAAAAAGTACTTTAAATATCATAAATAATTAAACATCCTGACTCTATGAAGCACAGAAGATGCATCTCCATCTTTCTGATGAATAGAATAAGGCAAAGGGTGAGGAAGAAAACAATGATGTTTACACTTTCAAAAAATGCTTATTGGTTTTAGGTGGTGGGGTGAGGGATTGGAGCAAGGCTTCGTTGGTCGTGCTTACGAGATACCTAACAGTGTGATTGCAAGTGAGCTAAGAGGCCTCATGGTTGGGCCAAAAAATTGACAGTGCTTGAAGAATGGAATGAAATGACTGTGGGAGCCACCTAGAACAAAAAATGGATTCGAGGTAGATGATGAATGAAGGAAGTGGAGAAGGGTGGTGGATCAAGGCATATTTTGTAGCTTGAAGGCAGTTAATGCAGAATGTTGAAATTCTGGATTTGCTTTTAGACTAAGCCCTCTTATGCCCACATGGCAAAGTGACCTTAAAGCATAAGTAACTCATGGCTACACTTTGCCCACGGTATTGATTTTAATTCGCCGGTAGAGTATTCTTTATTGTGACAATTGTCTGGTTTTGGTTGTTGCTCTCTCTTGCTCTTGCTACTAATACTAATTTTTTTCCCTGCTGCAAATGCTCTTTTGTGTAAATGAGATGTGGCCCAAGGGGACCGAGCTACACCTTGAGAAAACTGGTGTTGGAGTAGGGCTGGGAGGAAGCATGGGCTGTGATACATCCCTGTGTGCTTTGGCTGGCACATGGAGGAATGAACAGGTAGGTGTTCAGTTGGAAAAGGTGACTGAAGCAGCCAGCATGAATGAATTTGAGAGGCTGGAGAAAACAACAGAGGAAAAGTGAACTGAAATGATATTCAATTGAGTCAAATCTAATCTGTTTACTTGTGCTGGATTGTACCTTCCCATCCCTGCTCCTGAAGCATTGACAATCAGTGACTAGCTGTGGTCCAGATGTGGCTTTGACTGTGTATGTTTCCATCACTGGAACTCTATAAATATGATTGAGTGTTGAGCAGAGGAAGAGGTCGGCAGCTGCTGGGCTGGGCCCCTCCAACTGGGAAAGCTTTGCAGCACTATTGACTGAAGGTCTCAGTAAGACGAATCAGCCCTGACCTGTCATACAATTGCAGCACAGCATGGTCTGGTGCACAGCAGTAATGTACTGTGAAAGCATATTGTATCCAGAGGCTTGATGGCTGCTGCCTTACTGGTCACTGAACTCAGGGACAGAGAGGGAAAAGGGAGAGTGCTGGGTGGGGAGGGTAAAGAGGGAAAGAAGAATTAAAATGAGACCACTGAAAATATTTCCTTATTTGCAGTTATCAACTCTCCCTTCACTCTGCCTTAAGTATTTATTGTAAGGATCAAAATTTTCTGAAGGGATGAGTGGTTTCTGGGATACTTCTGTGTTGGGAGTGTACTTTTTGGTGTCACACTTGGGGTTTTCCTTGTTACTACTTCTGTTTCTTCATGGCTTAGTACCGGACTTGGTGAAGTTAGGTAATGATATGACTTCATCTTAAAGATCTTCTCTAACTGAAATGATTCTATGATTCTTCTAGGTAGATTTAGTTTTGTTTTCTCTAAGTATTGATAACAGAAACACAAAAGTTCTTTATCAAGGGTCAGAGCAAGGAAAAGAGAAAGGACAAGGGGGAGGCAATTGCAAGGAAGGAGACTCACAACAGAGTTTCATTGATCATTTCTAATGGCTTGACCAGAGCCAGCTTTTGACCCCTCTTGGCTCTGATGGTTGTGACATGCATTTTGCCTGTGTTAAAAAACACATCTTGGTCTCTCTCACTTCAGATTATTTTTTTATCTCATTTCATGTGCAAGGCTGGCATTTTCATGTAGTCCAGTGATGAGGAAACTGTTCCAAAATTCTGCATACCTGTGGAAATCAAGAAGTCACAAGGCTCCTGAAGGATGCTGGCAGCTTGTGAAATGTGGCCCATCAGTGTCTGTAGCACTGCATCTTTGTCCTGAACCTGCTCACAAAATGGTTCTGTCTCTCTCCACCCTGCTGCCTCCACTTAGCAGCTCCTTTGCACCCCTCATATCTTGATATTTTGGGCATTAAGCCACCTTCTTTGCCATTCTGCTGTCTGTAACACCTTTATGAGAGTCTGATAAGGTCTGTTGAGTTTTGGCACTCTGCTTTAGGGCTGCTTAAGATTTGCTGTAATGGTGGTGCCATAATGAGCAGAGATGGTTCAAGTAATTTCTCCTAGCTTGCCCTTGCTGCATGGACTGCAAAGCTCAAACATACACCCACAAAGATCTTTCCTAAGAGATGGGCAGATTTATGTTTTCAATCTTTATCCCATGTCATGCATTATATCTGATGAGACTGATAGCAAACTGGACAACTCTAGCCAAAGTGCAGGTGTAGTTTGTAGCTTTCTCCCTCTGGTTCAGATGCCCTTCGAGGCATTCTCAGCATTGTGAAAGAAGGAATCACTCAATTTCTGCCTTAAAAAAAAAAAAAAGTAAGAATATTGTTTTTGCACACTTAAAATATGTTTTAAAAATACCTTTGTCATTTGGCTTTTGTAGTGTTTACTTCTGGCATCCGAAGAACTTAAGACTGTCTCTTGATGTGAACCTTTGAGTAACCCAGGGGATTTCAGCACCAGAGTGTCATTTGACAGCTGCCTTCAGCTCCATCTGCCTGTTCTGTGCTTCCCCTTTAAGGAAACGATTCTGGAAACAAATAGCTACTGAGTGAGGTGTATGAGAGAGTCTCGAGAAGAGGAAAGTTCTTCCACTCTCAGAAGGAAAAAAAAATCTAATTTTTTAAATTTAAAAATTTATCAACCTGCCAATGCACAAAATGCAGAGCTGATTAAGGTTTAATAGAAGACCTCAAATTAATACAGCAGATAATGAGAAGTGATGAAGATGAGCACATCCAAACCATCCAAGTGAAGTTAAACGTGTGTTTCTCATGTATATTCATGGATCAGAACTATTTAGATCCCTAGCTTTTGGAAATTGCAGTCTTTAATGTCCTGGTGTTGTTAATGAGCTGTTGATTCCTGCTTAGAAATTAAAAGTGGAAGTGGAGAATTAAGCAAGGAAGGAAGAGGATTGCTGCACAGATTACTGAATTGGTCCTGTTTGATTTAAGTGACAAAAGCAGTGGAGCTCTGGTGCAGCATATTGCTGCCTGTAGTCTTGCACTTTGGGAGGCAAAGCTACTTTTAGTTATGCTGAATCCCGGTGGAGGGACCCTACACACACACCAACATGTCCCTCCATTTGGAGCATCTTGCTGTGAGCCTGGATCCACCTGTGAGATGGGACTGATGACAGTGGAAAACAAGTGGAAAGGAGTGAATGTCTTGTAAACTTTGAAACCTCTGTTTCAAATGGAGCATGCATGGAGTGACAGCTGTGGCAACAAAACCCTGCAGGTGGTGAGGATATTTCAGTCTCTGGCAGGGAGGGCCTGTCTCATCCCTCTAAACTTGTCCAAGTAGGATGCTGTGGGGTGTGAGATCCTGGCAGGGGAACTGTGGCTCCAGCCTGACTCTGCACGCCAGGCTCTCAGAGAGCGATGGCCGTGCCAAGCCTCTATGCTCTGGCATTTAGAAGTTGGCACTGGGCAATGCCAGACTGACCTGCTGTCTCACTTAATGGCTTTTGTGTGTGTGACATTGACTCCTGCAGCTCTGCATGTGTGTGCCAGCCTGGGTAAGCAGGTCAGACTCACTTCTGTTCTCCCTTCCTGAGCCGTTACGTTTGTCCTCCCTTGTTCATCCTGAGGAGGACCCAAGGGGACTCAGCTTACAAGGAGGGATGAACACAGCTGAACTTGTGCTGCAGCAGAAAGATGTCCCAAGGGGTGATCAGATAACCATCTACAAGCGTTTTCAGGGTGGAAATGGTGAATTGAGAGGAAGGCTAGGTGAATGAGGTATTATTAAAGAAACAGGATAGCTGGGCAAAGGGGAAAATTAGGCTGAGTTTAGAGAAACATTTCTTATCATGAACCTTGGAGCCGTCTTGTAGCAGTGGTAATCCTACTGTTTGAGTTGTTTCAGAGCAGGTAGTGTGCTAAAACAGATGCCAAAAACAGCAGTCCTGGAGTGACTGGGGGAAGGGCAAGATTAAGCAGAGGATTTTAATGTGTAGTTTGCGTGAATCACTTGGTGTTGCTCTTAACAGAAGCTCCCAGGCTGTGGCACTATCAGCTATAGCCCATGAGATGTAAAATATGTGGGTGGGAGGAAGTGGGAAGGACACTGGGAACTTGCCCTTGGGCAAGCCTACCATAATAAGATATAGTTCTTCATCTTTTGGGAATGATATGGGTCTAATTGATGATCAAAGCATTCTTTGTACTGCCTTAAGTATAAGGAGAGAATTGCTCTCCTCCTTTGCATGGGACAGAAAAAGGGGAAGCACTTTTCCACCTTATCCTTGGAGAGATCTGTTGGACAGGCAGAGGCAAACTAACTGTCAGAGATGAGGAGGAATGAATATGTGGTGTACGGGATGAATCTGACAAAGCCTAAGTCAGGGAGGAATTTGTACCTACTTTAATAAAGAACAGCTTGGAAAAAAGTAGGGAGTAGAAGTGAACCTGTGCAGCTTTCCACTCAGTGTCCATGGGAGGAGGTAATGAGAGAACTCTGAGAGCTTTGAAGGCTTTGGAGGTGCATAGTGCTTTCCCCAAAAGAAAAAGGCTGATTGGGAGAAATAAAGGAAAAGAAGTACTTTTGTAAGTGGTTTTGTGTGTGGAACATTAACATCATGGACAACTGCATGGACAAGTGCAGAGCGTGTGGTTGTGAAGAGCAGAAAAAACACTTGCCCAAAAGGCCTTGCAGAAAAGCTTCTGCTACTGTCACAAGAACATCTAAATATCAGAATGAGAATATAAGTGATGTTCAAAGATAGGCAAAATAAACTGAACTGCACCACTTCTCAACTAAAACTACTGTAATGCCCTTGAAGAGGTGTTTAGTCAGAGTCACCATAGTGAACCACTTTGGTCCAGGTGCTGGATTGCTCTTGCATTCATGGCACTTTCTGTTGTCTCTAGTCTCTGTGGTGTCCTTACTCCAAATGTATGGAGGCTTTTCCTGCTGCATCATTTGTTCTGTTCATCAACATCTGAAGTGTGCAAGCTCTTTCAAGACACTTCCATTGTGCCCCAGATCCATCCCTCTCTTCTTTGTCTCTGTTTACAAAATTCCTGGAACAACAGGGCTGTGAGCCAGAAGAAGATTTATGGGCACTTATGTCACCTACCTAGTAAGCAGTAATATGAGGAACAGCAGTGCAAGAGTTAGCAGCATACAAATAGCCTGAACTGAAGGTGCAGTAGAACAGTGTTAAAACATGAGAAATGCTTCTTCAGAGCTGTATCATGTGCAACCTGTCTGGGGAGATGACAGTAACCGTGAGAGTGGGAGGTAGACCTAAGCTACAAAAATCAAGGAGTCGGTAAAACTTAGGTGTAATTTATGGTGTGATTTAAAGCTTTAAGCTCCAGGTCTTAGGAGTAAGTTTATGAGGCTGCAATCAGTCTGGTCCCTTTCTTTGGATGAGTCTTCTTAGCTTCTGTAGTTTATCTGTAAGGTGGGTAGTAGACAAAAAAAATTAAATATGCACCAATCTTCTGCAGCTGGTAAACACAGAAATAGTGTTCTTTGGTCTGGACGTGCAGGTACTTCCGTGCCAGACAGATAAGCCATTTCCATACAGCTTCTTCTAGAACATTTGTTATTTTCTGTGGTGTCTTGGACACCAGGCACAAACCACCTTCCAGCAATGTAAAGTATCTCACAGGTGATGGATTTCTTCTACCCCCAAGCAGGACCTGTTATGCAAGGATTGCTTTTTGATTCGTTGTCGAATACTGTTTAAACTGTCTGAGAAATGAATCCAGTGTGAGTTAAGATGCTGTAAAAGTTGAGCAAATACCAAAGGGTACTGTAACATTGGGTCTGACAGGACATCTGTCTCCAGATAGTTGTGGGACTGAGGGTAGTGGTGAGTCCTGGAACTGGGCTAGTAATCAGGGATGGGAGTAGGGCTGGGAATTAGCATTGGAGGTGGTGCAGATGCAAAATTAGCAGTTGAATTCAGATTCTGTGGCTTGGAGGCCTCCAATCAGTTCTGGGACATCATCAGAGCTCCCAGTGAGCACAGCCTAGAAAGCGCTGGGATATAAAGTTCCACGTGGCCCTCCAGGGAGGTACAGGGGGAGAAGGCTGGAGGTAGGTGATGCTCTTCTTCCTCCAGTATGGAGCCATTATGCCTTTGCTGGTAGCTACTGTGGACTCTTCAGTCATTGTCCCAGTGGTTGTATTCCTCCTAATTAGGAAAGCTACCTTCAAGAAAGCTTTTTATCTGAGACTTCAATATTGCAGGGCTTCTTTTCACTTGAGTTTGGGGATAGTGTTTTGGAGACCTGCAAACACCCTCCCGAGGTGCTATTGCACAAGGCTGCCAAGGCTGGCACAGTTGCAGCAGAAAGAGGTACCAGCACCAGCACACAACAGGATTGTCCCCAAACTGCCGGCAGCAGCCCGTATTTCTCTGGAGTTTCCTTATCTGCCCTGAAGATTGCCTGGCTGTGCTGTACACTACCTGAGTGTTTGCAGTTAACCTGGTTGAATGCACAGTGACCTATTTGTGTCCTTTCTGTATTTTGAAATATCGTCCAGAAGTATCTCTAAACGCTGAGCTGTATTTTGCCTGTGCAGCCTAATAATTTTCTATTAATACTGAACTTAGATCTGATCCACATAAAAATGCAGTGTCAAATAAGGTTCTCATGATATTTTTAAGCAATCTAACCTTTGGTCCTGGCCAAATTCCAAGTTGAATAATTACTGTCTGACTACCTACATTCCTCTTACATTTTCAATTGGAGGAGTTGGCTTTCCCTTCCCATTTTAACAGCAATTGTGTAACATTGCTCTACGGCACTAAGCAGATGCTGCATTCCTCTACCAAGGTGGCTATGTTTTATTGGCTAAGTAAAATGAGATTATAGAGGTATAATGGTTTTACAGGCATGTTTGTACCTAAATAGAGATAAGTCTGTAAACCCACTTTGTCTAATGGCTCTGTCATTTATTATTTTCCAGGGACTAAGGGACAATATGGTAGTGTGGAGTAGTGTGTAAAGGATTTTGCTTACCAGACAGACTGGAGTTTGGGATTTGCTAAATTGGTGACAAAATCATGGAAAATACTCCAAACACTGTTTCCCCACATCAGCACCAAGGGAAAAATCTGCTCGTGCAAAATACTTGGAAATAAAATATTTTAGCACATTTAAAACCTCATTCTGGACTGGTGAAATCAGACTCTAGCAATATTGAAGTTACTTGAAATAACTAAAGGCAAATGCCTTCTTTCACCACCATAGCCTTGTCAGGTGCCGGTGAATTTCTTCAGTCCTCTCCTTCACTGGAAAAAAGAACACAACTCAGCAGGAGGTCTGTGTGCTTCCTCCAGTGCTTCCTTGGTTGGGAGCCTCAGATTTCTGCATTTGAACAATGTTGAAATTAATGAATAAAACTTACCTGCTGTGTATGCAAAAGTACATTTTCACAGTAGTTCTGGGATTGCCTTTAATTTGATGATGTCTCTGCTGGTTCATTCCTACCTTTGCTCTTCTAGCACACGTTCAAAAAGGACTTGTAGTCAACCAGATCTGAGGAGGAAAGTGATTAGGGGCTGCTGCTGGGATATTTGCCCCCTTCTGCAACAACCAGCACTTGTATGTGGGCAGAATTGTGGACAGTGACTGCGGTTTGTGAACACAAGTCACCTCAAGGAGGGGAGGAAAGGATTGCAACTCCATAAGCACTCCCGATGCAGTCTTTGAGCAGCTTAACTCTGCGCTGAGATTGAACCTGCTGCTGCCTTATGGCAGCTGAATGATGGAGATCACCACTCAGTTAGGTGTGATTTATTGGTATTCCCATACCTTATTGCATCCTTGGGTCCCATCCTATGAGGGAGCCCAGCCTGGACCTGGTACCTGTTGTTCCCTCAGAAGGACACTGGTGTGCAACTCATGTGTGAAGCATGACAGAAGTGTTCCATGTGAGTGAGAAATGAAGGGAGAGCTGTCAAGAGTGGTACAACAAAGGCTACATAAACATTGTTCTACTTGATCCAGAGGACTTTATGGCTGGGGATCCAAACTGAAGATACCAGGTTGGAGGCACAAACGAATTCCTCTTTGCATTAACCTCCTAGACCTGGCTGCTCCCTGCGTATCTGGCCTGACCCCGAGGATCTGGCACTATACAGTGAACTCTGTCATCTTATGTTGAATGGAAAAATCTCTTCGGGGGGCACATCCCTTGTGGTAGGCACTCAACAGCCTGGTACCTATATGTTCTTTAGGATCTAGGCTCTTTTCTGTTGCTCAGAGACAGGTGCTAGAGATTTGTTGACTTTGGTGCAGGTGATGAGAAGGGAATGGGTTTCTTGGCCAGCACTTTTTCCCAGTGGGAGAAGTCCACGTCTGGGCATGAAGGCAGACAGCTGCCATGATTGCTTGTGTAGTGCCCACATCGCTGTTATCTGAGGCATGGGTTGGAAGGCCTGGTAAAGTATTCCTGGTGGGAGAGGGGCTGGGAAAAAAAAATGCACTCTACTTCCTGAGCATCACAGCTAGCCATTGCCTAACCAAGCGTAATATACTGTGTGAGTCTGTGCAGGGAGACCGCAGGAGACATATTTTAAAGAGAACAAATATAGCATTAAAGTGAGTGAGCAAGAGAGTGAGAGACACTGTATGGAGTGCATTAAAGTTAATAAAGCATTGCAGTAGTGGGGACTGCATTTCACTGTGAAGGAATCTAATTTAGTGACTCGTAATTGGAGGATAACAGTCCTGCTGGAATGAAGTTAGCTGTTCATTTTGCCAAACTCTCAAAGTCTCTTGGTTCTCCTTGTGAGCATCTCTCAGGAAGTGGATCCGTCAGAGAGTTTAGAATCGATTGGCGCTTCGCACCCGCGGTCCCTTTCGGCCTCCTAAGTGGATTTGGTTCCTCCAGTGAATATTTATTATCTGTTTTATTATCTGCTTATTTATGTGGTAATATCAACGCAGGATACATTCTCTCTGCTCAGCATGACAATGAGGGAGCAGGTGCTGAGCCTGGGCAGGGTAAGATGGGGTCTGTTGTGCCTTTTCACTGTGGGTCACTGGTAGGGCTGTTTTGCAGACCTCCAGCTTCACCAAAGCCTTATCAGCCTTGTCCTTACTGGTGTGGGTTTTTTTTAAATTCAATAGAGGCATCTGTAGCAGTGAACAGTATAGAAGGGTCCTGTTCTTGAACCCCTAAGTCCAGAAGTGTAGTGCAAAGAAGCACAGGGCTGGTGTATTTATTCCAAGTGAACCTGCCTGATGAGGAATACAGTTGTGGACATGAATAGCTGATCAGGACCTTTTGTGCTGAAGGAAAGTTTTCTTTAGTTTGAAATGCTTGAAATCTCCTGGAGACAGCAGCATGGTGTCAAGTGAGCACACTGAGCAATGCTGCCTCCCACAAGGGTGGTGAACAGACTGGTGTACACTGCACTATTTTGTCCCCAACCCAGGAGGGGTTCTGATATTCACACTGCGTAGGTACTGCAGGGATTAATTTGTAGGGTTTGTAAAGCACCTTGAGGACAGAGTGCTGTGGAAATGCAAACTATTATTAAAACTAGACTGAATAGAGAAAGAGCTGGGAACAAACCTGCAGGGAACAGTCCCACTCAGGCAGGGGCTGGAGAGATGACCTCATTGGGTTTTTCCATCTCCACTGTTATGATTATGAAATGAAGTGGCCAAGTTCAGGGAACAGATTGGTGTAACATCCCTGGCTGTCGTAGCTGAGGGTGCATCTTTGTAAGCTCCATGGGTCTTTCTGCTTCTGGGCAAATATAGCTGTCATATGAGCTTGGAGGAAATGTCTTGCCCACACTACATTGATCCAGATTTGGCCATGACCACCGGGGAAATGTTGTGTTCTTTGCTTTTTAAAAAGAAATGATCTTTGTGTGGATGCAAGGCACCTGGCTCATTGTGCTGCAGGCTGGAGCTGGTGGTGCGCAGTAACATGACACGGAGCAATGGGTACAAACTAGAACACAGAACACAGAAGGTTTCACATCAACATGAGGAGAAACTTCTTTACAGTGAGGGTGACAGAGCACTGGAGCAGGCTGCCTAGAGAGATTGTGGAGTCTCTTTCTCTGGAGACTTTCAAAACCTGCCTGGCCGCATTCCTGTGTGGACTCCCCTAGGTGATCCTGCTTGGCAGGGGGGTTGGACTTGATGATCTCTGGATTTCCCTTCCAACCTCCAATGCTCTGTGATTCTGTGATTCTGTGTCCTGGTGGCAGGGAGGTTGTGTGTGATGGACACACTCGTATGCATGTATCCATCCAATGGCCTTGCTCATTTGATCTCGCTTTATTCTGGATGGGCTGTGCTGAGAAAGGAGAAGGGAGTCCTTCTTTGCCTGATCCCTTCAGCTTCCCTCACTGCCTGTACCTCCAGCAGAAGGCTAAAGGGGTCTCAAACACCAGTAATTCCTTTGTGTGGAGGGCAAGCTCTTAGTCTTGGGCTTGACATAAGCAATTAGTTTCACAGACAACCAATTTCCCCTCAAAGGACAATTCTCTATCTGTTTTGACTTGGGTCTCAGAGTGACATGGGACCTAAGAGATGACAAGATCCTATCTTCTGCTGACAGCTGTTGTATGAAGTGACTCCAAACTCTGTAGTAGAGGCTGGACTGGTCTGACCCCCTCCCTCAACTTTAACAGAGTGTGTATTCCTAAATGCAACCAAAGGGTTAGACAGGAAGGACTGGTGGGAAGAGGGCTGGTGGCTGAGTAAGGTCAATGGATCTGCCTTGAAGGCTCAGTGCATGATTGATTGCCAGTTAATCACTTCCCTTTTTCCTGACTTTTCCTCTATTCCTTTTTTCCTTCCTTGTTCAGGGAGTGTAAGAGCCGAAGATGAGGCCGAGGGTGGAGTGCTACTGTACAAGGTTTTGGCTGGTGCTGGCAGTCCTCGCAACAGCAGGGAGCGGGGCCCATGCCCAGAAAAGCCACCCAAGCATTGGCATCGCGGTTATCCTGGTGGGGACCTCAGACGAAGTGGCCATCAAAGATGCCCACGAGAAAGATGACTTCCACCACCTCTCAGTGGTGCCTCGGGTGGAGCTGGTGGCCATGAACGAGACAGATCCCAAGAGCATCATCACTCGCATCTGTGACCTCATGTCAGACCGGAAGATTCAAGGGGTGGTATTCGCCGATGACACAGACCAGGAAGCCATTGCCCAGATCCTGGACTTCATTTCTGCCCAGACCCTCACTCCCATCCTGGGCATCCACGGAGGCTCCTCTATGATCATGGCAGATAAGGTAAATTTGAGCTTCCTTCTACTGCAGGCCTGGAGATTGATGCTTAAACCAGAAAGAAATATCTTACTCGGTGATCCTCAGGTATAGTCTCATGGGGCCAAAGGGTTGGGGGATTAAAGAGTCTCAGATTCAAAGAGAGATTTAAAGAGATAAATGTGTGTAGCACTGCTGAGAAGAACCTATTAGTCATGTGGAGTTATCTGCAACAGAGGAAAACTGGGGAAGGAAAGGAGCAGGAGAGAGCTGCAAAAGAATCAGCCCTTTTCCTTTGGGAAGGGTTAAGAGTCCCTGACAATTGAGGGTTGGTTTGTTTAAAGGTTTTAGTTTTGCCTGTGTTTTACCATAGAAGAGCTAAGGATGCTGTCTTGGTTCTTTTTTTTTTTTTCCCTGCATGCAGCTGGGAGGACATTGTGGTATTTTCAGGGACATGTAATAGAGCTCTTACATCTTAATTGAAAAATAATTGAATCTTTAATAAAGCCATCCTCTCTCAGAAGTGTTCATTAGCTCCTGAAGTTAAATAGGTGTTAGCTGTAGCAACTAACCAGTCTGAACCAGCCCAGCTAAATCTTTCCCTTTTTCTCTGCACTACTTTATTCCTTCATATTACTGACATTTCACTGTTGTCCCAGGCCCCAATCAGTCTTCTGGGGAATTACTACTCAAGCAACTCTTCCCACTCTTGGTTTTGCATAGGGCACAATGCAGAGGGAGAAGTATCTTTGGCCAGCTGGTAACTCTCACCTTAGGGGAACCTTCATGGGCACCTCATACAAGCCTTCCTCCTGGGAGGATCAGGACCCAGCAACTCACACCAGAATGGCCTCTGTGCAGCTGTGGGCCAGTGGGAATACCCAAGAGAAGTGAACTGCCCTTTTCCCTTCAGGCTCAGTGCCAGACAGAGTCAGGGCCAAGACCTTTGTTGAGGAAACCCTCCCAACGCATTTTATGCATCACAAAGAACTAAACAGCGACATGAGCTGATAGCCTTTTTCTTTTACAGATCACTTTTAAGTGAATCTGAGACATTTAACTAGTCAAAATTTGGTCTAATTGGGTGAAGAGGGACAATTAAGTTGCCCACTGTGGCAGCCTTTCCATGGAAAGCGATCTAGTTGGCCAAGAAATTCAGGCACTTTCTCTTTTGTTTACCTTCTAAACAAACAATGCAGTGCAGATCATCATAGGTGAGTAGATGGGAATAAATTCATCAAAAATCAGTTTCTCAGTCTTTACCAATAGTAATAGTTCTACTGCAAAAAATTAGTTTTCTTCTGTCAGCCTCTGAAATAAAGTAGTCACTAAACAAAATAATCACAGGCCTTTTTTTTTCCTTCTTTCTCCTTGAATTAGTTGCACATGTGGTAAAGTTATCCTGCCCCATTCTAGCCCCAGCAAAGCTTTTCTGTCTTGGAAGACAGTCAGGCAACAGTGCTGCATCTCGATGCGTGGTTATTGACGCCTGCAAAAGAGGCCTGAAGCATTGCTTGAGTGATACATTGAACACTTATGGTGGCCTTCTTACATCCTCTTTGAACAAGCTTGAGTGTTACTGATGCCAGACCTCCTAAGTGCTGGGAAAAAGTCCTTGTGACTTTGAACGTGGCAGGCCGAATTCTGATTTCAGATTCCTGCAGTGTAAACTCAGCATAGCCTCATTGCCTTTGGCAGGATTAGATCAGCTTTGTCCTGCTGTAATTCAAAGAGAAATTTGGCCTGCTGAACTTTGCAAAGACTTTTCTTTCTACCTGTCTCCAGTCTCTCCTTGGGAAGGCAGCATCTCTTATGACTGCCCTGTGTATCCCACTGGCTGGCTTCTGAGGAGTGTTCTGGCAGGCAGGCGGCCCATGGGGAGCTCAAAAGTGGAAGCCTTGTGAATGGAGACCTCTGTTTTATCAAATCTGATTTTTTTTTCCCCTTGCAGTTTGGGAGGCAGGAGAAACAGGTTATATACAAAGATCTGGAGTTTTAGGAAAGGCCAAGATTTCTTTCAAACATAAACTGAAATGTCTGACCTTTACAGCTTCTGATTCACAGGTGCATAATCTTTAACAGATAATATTTATTTGATGAATTGAATGAAAATATAGTAGAGAGTAAATACATTGATATTCTATTAAAAAAAAAAAAAACAACAGCTCAGACTGCTAGGTCCTTAATCTACTTTCCACAGAGGGCCTGGGCAGAGGCTCTGCTTTTAGTCACAGAATGGTTTGGATTGGAAGGGACCTTAAAGATCACCTAGTTCCAACCCCCATACCATGGGCAGGGACACCTTCCCCTAGCCCAGGTTGTTCAAGGCCTTGCTCTACCTGGGACACTTCCAAGGAAGGAACATCCACAACCTCCCTGGGCAACCTGTTCTGATGTCTCACCACTTTCACTGTGAAGAATTTCTTTCTAACATCCAGTCTAAATCTACCCTACTCAAGCTTCAATTTATTCCCTCTTGTCCTATCACTACAAGCCCTTGTAAAAGGCCCTTCCCAGCTTTCTTGTAGATCTTCTTCAGGTACTGGAAGGCTGCTCTAAGGTCTGCTGAGAGCCTTCTCTTCTCCAGGTTGAACAGCCCCAACTCTCCCAGCAGAAATGCTCCAGCTCTCTCATCATTCTGTGGTACTCCTCTGGATCTCCTCCAACAGTTTGATGTCCTTCTTGTCATGTTCTTTGCTGATGAGTTGTGTGGCTGGGGTTTGATCCTGCAGGCATGGATTGCTTGTTTCAGCACCCCTCTCAACACCCATAGCAGTCACCTAAGATTGAACTGGCTCAGCATTTCACAGGTTCAGAGCTGTGCTCCCTGTTCCTTTGTGATCAGTAGCACCAGTGCAAACCTAAAGAATGCTACAAAACACTAATGCCCTGATGTGACTGACAAGTCCCTTCTTCTCTTGATGTGAAAGCAAAAAAAACCAAAAAACCCTCCTCAGTTCAACCACCTTCCCCAGAGTAGCCTGTGAAATTCTGTTTCACCTTCAATGAGGATTTAATAAGTGTGTCTAGGAGGAAATTTAGGTCCATGTGTAAAAAAGGCTTCGTAATATACTGTGGAGGTGGTAAATTGAGACACCAAAAGGGCAGGAAAAATAAGATTTAAAAAAAAAAAAATTATAACAAGCCTGAATAATTTTTCCCCCCCCCTGTTTATATAGACAGAAATGTTGTATAATGTGCACCACAGGCTGGCTTCATCTCAGTTAACATTCATTTGGAAGCTTGCTACTTGCCAGCTGGAGGTGGAAGCATCAGTATAATTATTAGGGAAGGAGGCAGCTCCTGAGGACAGTTCACCCAACCCCTTCAGGGTGCACTGAAATGCTTGTGGGACAGACCTGTGTCCCCTCACTGACTGCTGAAGATGGTTGTATCCTGCCTGGCTTGTGATACTTCCAGATAAATGCAATGAAACCTGCCCTAGGTATAAATAGCAGGTGGAGGTATTTTGCTGGAAGTGTAACATCTGGATTTCCTGATTGTTTTGTTCAAACTCATGCTCTTTAATACTGGATTTGATTAGATTTTGTAGATGTTTGTGTTTTCTTGATTTCCCCTGTGTTTTGCCTTTTTCCTCTGAAAAATAAGTATACTAGAGTTTTGCATATGCTTTTGCTGTTTCTTTCCTCAGTTTTCATGTCTCAAAGCACACCTGTTCAGCTGTTACAAAGTGCTACACTTAATCTCTGCCTAATTTGGCATCAGAAGAAAATGACCAGATGATCTGAGTGCACACTGTGATCTGGGTTTAGTTCCAGGAAAATGGTGAGGCACAGACAAAATGTGCCTCACTCTGAGCTCTGGAGAGACCACTTTGCCAAGGGAGAGCCTTGTCACAGATACTTCACTTCCTTTAGTCTCTGATCAATGTGCCAGCAGTGGCACCAAACAGCATGAACTGCAGCAGTCATTTTTTTTCAGGGTTTGGTGGTCTAGGAGTGATGCCTGAGGGGGTGTTCAATATCCCCTTTATTAGCATCTCTCAGAGGAGCAATTCCTGTAACTGCAGGGCTGAGGGAGAAGAGTGTTGTGATGGTTTGGGAGTTCCCTGCCCGCTCCTCCCCAACTTTGTAAAATGACCCAGACTAGAACTCAGCCAGCTGGAAGTTAAGGACTGAAGCTCTATTTACAGCTCAGCACAATGTACAAGCAGAGATATACACAATAGACAGGAATAGTTACAGAAATAGACAAGTTAAAGGTAATACAGAAGCACAACTCCCCTCTCAGAAATCAGAGACCCCAGGAGGGGCTCCCAACCACCCTTCCACCTTCTCCCCACCCCTCTACCTTACCCCAAGGTTTGCCTTACACGCAAGGTGAGTTTGGAGGCTCGGCCAGGGGAGTTAGAAGGAGAGTGGTTAGTGAGGGTTACTCAGCAGAGAGGAGAAAAGGCAGAAGCTGCTGGACAGCCCAAGACACTGTGCCCCAGTGGCTTTGTTATTTATATTTTGAGTTCTTATTCTTATCCATCTCAGCAAGCCTGTGAGTGAAGTAGACATCACCTTTGTTTTCCTTTCACAACCTATAATATAATTTTCTCCATGAAAATATTCCAATTAGCCTCAAACCAGCACAAGTGTTCACAGTGTTTCAGCCCTACAAGGAGGCACTTGGTCCTTGGTTTTGTGCTAGCACCTTGGAAAGGGACTAGGATATCCCCATCATCTCACTTAGACCTCTGATGTAAAAGGGAATAACACAGATCACTGAAGATCATAGAATCATAGAATGGTAAGGTTGGAAGGGACCTCAAGGATCATCCAGTTCCAACCCCCTGCCATAGGCAAGGACACCTCCCACTAGTACAGCTCACTCAAGGCCTCCTCCAACCTGGCCTTGAACACCTCCAGGGAGGGAGATCTACGTTTAGTCTGGAATAAATGAGATGGAGAAGGAAGAAATGTGCAGCACCACTAATGCTAAGTTCTTGTGATTTGGGAACTTTGCTTGTGGAAGTTTTCTGGTCTCTTCAGTTTGCCTGAAGTTGCTGCAGTGACATTTCTTTTTATAGCTTTGTGTTGCCTGATCTTAAAGCAGTGTGGTCCAGAGGACAGCAATGCACTTGTGACCGGTCAGCAAATCTGCTCCCATTGTAGTGTTTAAAATAATTTATCCTTTCTGCCCAGTTGTTTTGAAATCAGAAATGAAATCCTATCACATTCTGGAAATAGCTGATGGATGAGGATGTTCTGTGTCAGGAGACTGATGGTGGGAGGAAACCTTCAAGGCTACAAATCAAACTTCAATTCAGATGAGCATGTGAACCTGTATCTTGTGTCTGCAGACCTAAAAACTAGAAATCTGGACTGGGTTTTTCTTCATTATATTTTCAATATTGCCTGAAATCACTTCTGTGCAGAAGTAAAGAGGTAAAGGAACAGCCACAGAAAAGGAAATAACAGTGTCCATTTATAGGTACCTTAAAGAGAAAATAGCTGTTCAGATTTAGGACACTTACTGTGCTTGGAAAGATTTAGCTTCTTGCTTAAAAAATGACCACATCATTTGTCTGACAGGTCTGTTTTGTAATGATAGACTATTTTATTCTTTAAAATAACAACAGCAAAAGTCAGTAATAATGAAAAAGGAAAAGGTGAGAGCAGAAAATGTCTTGGGTTCTCTTGTAACAGAGCTGGTGACCATGATTTTTGGTGGAACTCTCCCTTGCTGTTTATCCACAGCCACATTAGTTTGCCAAAGCTTCTTGCTGGTTCAGCTTTATAGTAACACAATGGTGCACAGGCAGGAAAAATATACTGGAAAAGGAGGATGATTATGTTTTCCCAGCCCAATAGCATCCTATTCTATCTCTGTGTCCCTTGCTGTTTTCTCCAGGGCTTGCTCACACAGGGTATCCAAGACAGATGGAAGTGAAATGGTAGGAAAGAACAATCTGTTAAACTGGGCTGTGCCTGCAATAAAATCAGCATCTAATCTACACGAAACTAACCCAAGATCTAAAAGCTGTGACCTATTCCAGGTCAGATTGTCCTTCCCTTTCTCACACAGCATAGAACTGACTTTTCTGCTACTCTTGTCTCCTGCCTTGCTCTTTTTACCCCATTCATGCCAAAGCTGCAATCTCTCCTTCACCTTTCCAATCCCCACTTCATAAATCCCTGGCGCTTTCATTTTGTTTTCTGTCAGGGTTTCCAAGACATGTTTTGCTTCTCTCTTTCAGTGCTGAAAGTTGCTGTGATTGCTCCATGCCTGGGCTATGCTACTGCAGCAATAATGTTTGTTGGTACTTTGGTGGGGAGCAAGTCCAAGTTTGGACAATAGGTGTAAAGCATCAGGAAAGAAAATTAGCTGCTGGTCAGACTGCAGTGAAGTGATGCTGCAGGAACAGGGAAGCCAAAACTAGATGGATAACTTGAGCACCTAGATACACACTAAAACCAGGACAAAGTCAAAGACACTGGGACAGTGCTGCTAAAAGCAGAACATCTGTAATTAAAAGCAAAGCACTTTTACTCTCAGGTTTCCAAAGGTTAAATAAGAGAGATGCATGGGGAATGCAAACCTCATTTTTTTTGGATGTAAATCTGTTTCATTTCCATTAGGGATGACAGCTGAAATAAGTTTTAGAGCACCTGTGTGAAGGAAAGTCAGTTTAAAAAAACCACAGCAACAACAAATAAGAAAAAAAAAAAATAATCCTGAATGAAATGAAGCAAGCAGCCCTGGAACAGGTTGCCCAGGGAGGTTGTGGCTGCTCCCTCCCTGGAGGTGTTCAAGGCCAGGTTGGAGGAGGCCTTGAATGACCTGTACTAGTGGGAGGTGTCCCTGCCTATGGCAGGGGGTTGGAACTAGATGATCCTTGAGGTCCCTTCCAACCTTACCATTCTATGATTTCACAAAGCATTTTCATGTCTCTGATGCTGTTTTTGATGTAATTTAAACTAGTAATAGTTTAAATGTTTCTTAGATTAATCTACTGATTAGCAAAGATGAGTTTGATTTTATAAAAAAATCAAGTCAAATCAAAACTAACCTTTTCTCTTCAAGCATTTAATGATTTTATTGAGGACATGATGAATATAATTCCTTTGCTTTTGGTACTCAGTTTCCTTTTGCTGCCAAACAAAAGCTCTGTGTAGCTGACAAGTAATGAACTAAATATCCTGTGTCCTCAAACTACAAATCTGCTGCAAAAATTGGGGAGGGAGAAGAAAGGTAGGTCACAGAGATAGAGAGAATAAAAGCCAGTATTGTATGGCAATGCTGTTTTCCCCTTGGGTATACAGAGGTATTAACAGCCCAGGTGGATCTGTAATTGAAGTTTACATCTGTGTCTGATCCATTCACACCAAATTCTGGGGTTTTTTTCCCAATAAAGAAATGGGAACATAGGTAGAGTGTTTCTGTGGAGCTTAATTAACATCTGTGCATTTCACTAGAGCAATTTTTACTACTTTACAAATAAATTACAGCACTTAAAATCCCTCAGATATTAGGAAACCTGGAAATGAACTTTTAAGAGCTTTAACCTCTCCCCAGGGCCATTAATCCTTCAATGTTAACTCTCATTTTCTAAACAAGAGCTCAAGTGCTCTTGTCAATACTATTTCAGTGGGGAAAAAAAAAAGATTTTTCAAAGACATTAATTGCTTATTTTATTAAATGTCTTTTAGCATCAGCTAGATTTAAAAAAAAATAAAATTAAGTTTTCCTCTATTTTAACTCTTTAGGAAGAACTCCATTTTAAGGCCTTCACTTATTTTTTGAGTGTTGTTTTCAACAGTCACAAGACAGAAATATAGAATCATAGAATGGTTTGGGTTGGAAGAGACCTCAAAGCTCATCCAGTTCCAATCCCCTGCCATAAGCAGGGACACCTCCCACTAGAACAGGTTGCTGAAGGCCTCCTCCAACCTGGCCTTGAACACCTCCAGGGAGGGAGCACCCACAACCTCCCTGGGCAACCTGTTCCAGTGCCTCACTACCCTCACTGGAAAGAACTTCCTTCTAACATCCAGTCTAAATCTCCCCTCTGCCAGTTCAAACCCATTGCCCCTTGTCCTGGCATTGCAAGAACTTGTCAATAGTCCCTCCTCAGCCTTCCTGTAGGCCCCCTTCAGATACTGGAAGGCTACTCTAAGGTCTCCTGGAAGCCTTCTCCAGGCTGAAGAGCCTCAACTCTTGTAGCCTGTCCTAATAGTAGAGCTGCTGCAGCCCTCTGAGTATCTTCGTGGCCTCTGCTGGACTTGCTCCAACAGTTTGGTGTCCTTCTTGTATTGGGGACTCCAGAACTGCACACAGTACTCCACGTAAGGTCTCATGGGAGCAGAGCAAAGGGGCAGAATGCCCTCCCTTGCCCTGCTGCCTACACTGCTCTTGATGCAGCCCAGCACACAGTTGCTGTCTGGGCTGTGTGCACACACTGCTGGCTCACGTTGAGCTTTTCATCAACCAAGACCACCAGGTCCTTTTCTTCAGGGCTGCTCTCCAGCCATTTGCTGGAGTTTTGTTGTTGTAGTTGTGGGGTTCTTTTTCCACTTAAAAAAAGCAACAACAAATCCCCCCAAAAAGATCTTGTAGAGCTGTAGCTTCCTCTGAAATATCCCCATCACTTTTTGCCCCTAATAATTTCTACTGGCTGTACTTCATATCTGTGCTAAAGCTACGGGAAAAGCAGAACCTTGGGCACTTTAAACCTTGAAGACACCATCTGAGCTTGAGTATTACAGTGCTGAGGAGGATAAAACCCAGAGAGGCTCTGGTGAGGCTCAC
This sequence comes from Eubucco bourcierii, assembly GCA_013396675.1. Classification (NCBI taxonomy): domain Eukaryota; kingdom Metazoa; phylum Chordata; class Aves; order Piciformes; family Ramphastidae; genus Eubucco; species Eubucco bourcierii. Next base: position 493,837 of record VWZE01003441.1, on the reverse strand, counting down.
AACCTGCCAAAGTGCTACTTGATTCTAAGCAGTGACAGTGCTGGAGCAGGGGTAGGATGCTGAAGGGGAAGGTGGCTGCACAGAGGGATGGATGCCTTCCCTTGGCAGAACTTGTTCCAGACAACAAACACCAAGCAAACATGAAGTCTGACTCCTTTACATCAACCTTTTGTTGCTATTTTTAAGATGCCTTATTTTGGGTCATAGAATTCTTGCAGGAGTACTGAGTGTTGGTTTTCTTCTGTTGTTATAGTGATGTTTTCTTTTGAGTGACAGAAGACCTTTCCTTACCTAGCTCTGAAGGCAACTACTGTAACCTACCTGAGAGCAAAAAGAATCTGAATTATCCTCTTACCTACTAATATTTAAATGCTGTGTTGCCATTGTCTACCTGGAAATAGAAGTATTGAAACATTTGGGAGGAACATGTGTTGAGTTCTACCCAAGGGAGGAGACAGAACAGGTTGAAAGCTTGTGGGTAAGAATTAAGGGATGTGGGAAGGGAGGTGAAATTGTTGTAGGTGTCTACTATAGACCACTAAATCAAGAGGAAGATGCTGGTGCTGAGGTAGCCTCTAAAGCAAACTCTTTGGTACTCATGGGTGACTTCAGTCACTCTGATATTTGCTGGGAAGCTCACACAGCCAGGCACAGTCAGTCCTAAAGGCTCTTGCAGTGTACAGAGTAGTGCTATAGGTTGGGCTTGGTGATCCTGAGTGTCTTGTCCAACCTGGATGTTTCTGTGATTTTGTGAAAAGGTTGATTTCCACCCAGCTAGGACCTGGCAAGTAGTGGGGCTTTTGTGACAAAGTTATTTCCTGCTAGATTTCTAACCTTGATTTTCACACTGATGATCAGAGGATCACAGGATGTCAGGGGTTGGAAGGGACCCAAAGAGATCACTGAGTCCAACCCCTCTGCCACAGCAGGACCATACAATCTAGCTCAGGTCACAGAGGGACACATCCAGACAGGCCTTGAAAGTCTCCAGAGGAGACTCCACAGCCTCTCTGGGGAGCCTGTTCCAGTGACACTGACCAGTGGGGAACATTCCCCACTCCAGGCTTCCTCTCCATCCATAGGGTACATACATGTCATCCATATACATCCATAGGGTACATACATCCTATGTACCCAAGGTCTGAAGTACATAGGGGAGTTCAGCCTTAGGTGCAAAGACTGAAGCAAAGAAGGCATTCAGCAACTCTGCCTTCTCTGCATCCTCAGGGCTGCCTCCTTGTTCAGCAGTGCCCCCACACCTTCCCTGTTCTTCCTTTTCCTACTGATAGATTTGAAGAAGCCCTTGTTGTTCTCTTTTACTTCCTCTGCCAGCTTCAGTTCCAAGAGGCCTTTGGCCTCCTTGTTGCCTTCCTACATGCCCTGGCAACTTCTCTGTAGTTCTCCCAAGTGACAAATCCCTTCTTCCATGAATTGTAAGTTTCTTTCTTCCCTGAGATTTCCTTCAGGAGCTCCTTGCTCAGCCATGCAGGTCTCCTAGCAAGTCTACTTGCTTTTTGCTCAGGGGAACACACCTAGCTTGGGCTTGGAGGAAGTGGTCTTTAAAAATTAACCAACTTTATTGGGCTTCTTTACTCTCTAGAGCTTTGGCCTATGGGATTTCTGCAAGCATGTCTCTGAAGAGCACAAAGTTAGCTCTGCAGAATTCTACTTGTTGGTCTGCTTCTACCCTGTATAATACTAAACTCTACTATGTCATGATCACTGTCCCCAGGGCTGTTCCTGACCTAAATGTCCTCAATATCAATGATGTTTAAGTAGATCTCCAAATCTGCAAGCACTTACCTAGAGAAAAATCTGGGAGCTTGATGAAATCTGACCCAAAGTTATTTATAATCATTATTATAACCCCTTTCTTCAAAATAAAAAGCCCAACACAAAAGTATTAAATCAATTTGTGCCATCCCCAGCCGGACAAGGAGATTAGTTTCTTCATTCTGGAGCAGGCAGCCCTTTATTACAACCCCAAGCGGTTACTTGTCTCACAAAATCTAAATTAATTACACTCAAATTTGTCCCTACCCTAAACTGGCCTCAAAATGAAATTGAAAACACTGAGTGTGAAATTGCCCAATGCTGCTGCTTTAGATCTGTGTGTCATTCCCCAGTAACCGCGGGACAGAGAGAAACAATTCTTTCCAGGGAATCTCTTATTCTCTTTGACTTTTATTTGCCTCGTTAACCAAGTTTGGAGGGGATGGATTATGAAGGGAGTTATGGGAATTACATGTATACAGGCTGGGGAAAAAAAAACCAACAAACAAACAACAAACCAGAGCGGAGGAAAAGATATCATTGTGGCCTGAGACTCTGTTAGGGGGCTGGAGGAACGGGGATGTGAGGAAAGAGTGAAACAGGTCTGTGTGAGTGGTGTAGCTATGTGAAGAGTGAAACAGCTCTGTGTGAGTGGTGTAGCTATGTGAAGAAAGAGTGAAACAGCTCTGTGAGTGGTGTAGCTATGTGAAGAGTGAAACAGGTCTGTGTGAGTGGTGTAGCTATGTGAAGAGTGAAACAGGTCTGTGTGAGTGGTGTAGCTATGTAAAGAGTGAAACAGGTCTGTGTGAGTGGTGTAGCTATGTGAAGAAAGAGTGAAACAGCTCTGTGAGTGGTGTAGCTATGTGAAGAGTGAAACAGGTCTGTATGAGTGGTGTAGCTATGTGAAGAGTGAAACAGGTCTGTGTGAGTGGTGTAGCTATGTGAAGAGTGAAACAGCTGTGTGAGTGGTGTAGCTATGTGAAGAGTGAAACAGGTCTGTGTGAGTGGTGTAGCTATGTGAAGAAAGAGTGAAACAGCTCTTTGTGAGTGGTGTAGCTATGTGAAGAGTGAAACGGCTCTATGTGAGTGGTGTAGATTGGCTAAACAATGAGTCAGGGTATGGTTTGTATGTGCAGTGAGTAGTGGTAGACTAAGAGTGGAGAAAATAATGCTGGGTGTATCTGATAAAAGTAGGAGCTGCAGGATAAAGCTGAGAAAATACATTAGATGATGAAGATGATCAGGGGGTTGGGACATTTCTGCTACAAAGACAGGCTAAGGGAGCTGGAGTTGTGCAGCCTGGAGAAGAGGAGGCTCTGGGGAGACCTAATCCCAGCCTTCCAGTACCTGAAGGGTGCCTGCAAGAAGGATGGAGAGGGGCTGCTTACAAAGGCCTGTGGTGATAGGACAAGGGACAATGGCTTCAAACTCAAGAAGAGCAGATTTAGATTAGATGTTATGAACAAGCTCTTCATCAAGAAGGTAATGGAACAGTGCAACAGGTTGCCCAGGGAGGTGGTTGGGGCCCCATCCCTGGAGATATTCAAGGTGAGGCTTGACAGGGCTCTGGGCAACCCAATCTAGTTGAGGATACCTCTGCAGAAGGGTTTGGACTGGGTGACCTGCAGAGGTCTCTTCCAACCCAGACCATCTTATGATTCTGTGATAATAAATGTCAGATGGCAATATTAAATGGTGTGTTTGTGTATCAAGACAAAAATTCAGCCACTGAGTTTGACTAAGATGTGCTCAGGTCTCTTCAGGGAAGTGCATGGAAACTCTGCTGCTTCAGCTGTTTTCCAGCAGAACTGAATCAAGCAGAGAATGTGTTGGATAACTAGAATGGAGGAGAAAGAGGATGAACAAGATGAGAGGTTCATAGATTGGTAGAATACCGGGTTGGAAGGGACTTCAAGGGTCATCTAGTCCAACCTTTCAGGATAAGAACATAGTTTAAATGAGATGGCCCAGCACCCCAAACTCTAAATTTTCTCTTGAGGCAATTTTTCTCTGTGCTTTGACAATATCTTCTGCCTGTGTATCTACGAGGTATCTATCTGGCATTGGATGTGGCACTTGGTGGCATGGTTTAGCTGATGTCATGGTGTTAGGTCATAGCCTGGACTTGATGATCTCAGAGGTCTTTTCCAGCCTCAATGACTCTGTGATATTAATGATATATATAAGTTTCATAGGAAGGGATGAAGAAGAAATGAAGGACATAGAGAGTCTGAGGATGGACTCTCAGGTAAGAGAGTCCTGCAGGTAAGGTCCTGCACCTGGGTAGGCACAATCCCAAGCACAAATACAGGCTGGGTGGTGAATGGCTGGAGAGCAGCCCTGAGAGGAAAAGGACCTTGGAGTCTGGGTTGATGAAAAGCTCAACATGAGCCTGCAGTGTGCACATGCAGCCCAGACAGCAACTGAGTCCTGGGCTGCTTCAAGAGCAGCGTGGGCAGCAGGGCAAGGGAGGGGATTCTGCCACTTTACTCTGCTCTTGTCAGACCCCACCTGGAGTACTGTGTGCAGTTCTGGAGCCTTCAGCACAGGAAGGACATGGAAGTGTTGGAGTGGGTCCAGAGGATGCCATGAAGATGCTCAGAGGGCTGGAACAGCTCTGCTATGAGGACAGGCTGAGAGAGTTGGGGCTCTGCAGCCTGGAGAAGAGAAGGCTTTGAGGGGACCTGATAGTAGCCTTCCAGTATCTGAAGGGGGCCTACAGGAAGGCTGGGGAGGGACTATTGACAAGGTCTTGCAATGACAGGACAAGGGGCAATGGGCTTAAACTGGCAGAGGGCAGATTTAGACTGGATGTTAGGAGGAAGTCCTTTCCAGGGTGGTGAGGCACTGGAACAGGTTGCCCAGGCAGGTTGTGGCTGCTCCCACCCCGGAGGTGTTCAAGGCCAGGATGAGGCCTTGAGTAACCTGTACTAGTGGGAGGTGTCCCTGCCTATGTCAGGGGGTTGGAACTAGATGATCCTTGAGGTCCCTTCCAACCTTACCATTCTATGATTCTATGATTCTGTGATTCTATGGACAGGGCAAAAAGCCAGAAAGGCAGGCACACATAATGAGAAGGACTGATCTAAAGGATGCCAGTGGAATCGAACAGGCTTCATAGACCCAAGTCCTTGCTGCAGCTCTGCTGTAAAACCCAGCTATAAGATAGTTGCTCAACTTCTGCCTACAACAGTTGCCCTTTGCAAGAAGACTCGTAACAGTGTTTTTGTGAAGTACTTTGAGCTCTACAAAAGGCAAAGGCTACCTAATTGCTAGGGAGCAATTAATGGATTTTTCTAGCTGAAGTAAATACAGTGCTTGATATGAAAATCTGAACTCCAGGAGGAGAGGCTGTAACCCCCATTAGAGGTGGTTGAATAGCTGCAGCATGCAGGAGAACTTATTGTATGCAAGGCTGATAGTACTGTCTATTGTAAGCTTGCCCAGTGTTCCTCATTATAAGGTCCTCTTGGGGCTTCCCTGTAACTTTGCCAGACTATGACTGTTGCAGCAAAATTTCCTATTCCAGGTGTATGCCTCAAGCTGATTGATTTATTTAACTATTTATTTGGAAAATAAAACAGCTTTCTCTGAAAGGGTGGCACAGGAAGAGATGTGATTTACCCATGTTGCAAGTGCTGGAATGTTTTTGCTCAGAGGTTCTGCCTGACCATCACAAGTCCTCAGAGCAAGGGCACAGGGCTAGAACGAAGGTTTTGCAGGGGAGGAATTTTAACCAGGAATATGCTTTTCCCCCACTGCATAGGTTGCACCAAATTTGGCCCTGTTAAGAGCCTGAGAAACTGTGTGTGTGCAGCAGAGACTTTGTAGGTGTTTGCCATCTATCATGAAAAGAACTTGTTCTTGGAAACTGCGTTTCAGAAGTGTACCTGGACCTGGGGTTACACAGGCAGTGCTGGGGCTGGAGCTGTCTTGTGGGGTCCTGGTGAGATCCAGCCAGAAAAAATGTGCTGTGCAGCAGAGGATCTGTGCTGATGGGTGATGCAGAGGTGCATGCAGGGTGTGATGAGGGGACTGTGTGCAGGGGGATCATGACTGTGTGCAGGGGGATCATTTGGAATAGAACCTGAAGGAAATAGAGTGGGGTCTGGAAAAAGGTGGGGAAACAGGAGGTGGGAAAGGAGAGGAAAGAGGAAGAGAAGTGCTTGCCCAGGTGATGCTGCCTGTGCAGGTGACACTGCTTGCCTTGCCATGGGAGCAAGAGCTGGGGAGTGGGGCATGGCAGAACTGCTCAGTTAATGAGTGAAAAAGGAGAGCAAAAACCTGTCAGGTGGAAATTTCATGAAGGGAGCAGGCCTGGGCTGAGGCAGGGCACAGGGCAGTGGGATCAGGCAATAAAACTTACCCTGTGAGCAATTTTTCTCCTTCCAGTCAGACAGAAATGTTCCCTCCCCACTCTACACTGAGCTGCAAAGGGAGCTACATTGAGCTACAGATGGCTGCTGGGCTGGGGGGGGACAAGACACTGTCATCAATGCTTCTCCCTGGTGAAAGACTAGTGGGTTTTCCAAAGCATGCCTGAGGCTAACTTGGCTGTGCCCCTCCTTGGCCAGCACACCCTGCTCTGTGGCCCCAGGCCTGCTGGGGAGAGGGAAAAGCTCCTGGGAGGAGGAGGCAGGTGTCTCACAGTCTCTGCCAGCTGCCTGGGTTGGGGCCAGCGTGGGCACTGTCAGGCCCCTGTACTGGAAGGGGCAGACAGAAGCCATCAGGAGGATGATCTATGATGTCTCCTCTGGGTGTGTCCTTGCTTCCACCTGGGCACTTGCTTTGCTGCTTGCTTTCTGTGGAAGCAGAGCTGTGTCCTTACACACGTGGCTCACTGCAGCAGTACAGAGGTCTGGGATGAAGAGCTACATGTCATGGCCCTACTATGGGGCTGGGCAGCATGTCCAGCAGGCTACAAGGCTTGCTGAGCCTCAAATCCTGCTCCTCCCCTGCCACCCTTCCCCTCTTCATCCTTCTCCTGCTCCCCTTCTTCTCACCCTCTCCCATCTCCAGTATCTGAAGGGGGCCTACAGGAAGGCTGGGGAGGGACTATTGACAAGGTCTTGCAATGACAGGACAAGGGGCAGTGGGTTTAAACTGGCAGAGGGGAGATTTAGACTGGATGTTAGGAGGAAGTTGTTTGCAGTGAGGGTGGTGAGACACTGGCACAGGTTGCCCAGGGAGGTTGTGGCTGCTCCCTCTCTGACAGTGTTCAAGGCCAGGTTGGAGGAGGCCTTGAGTGAGCTGTACTAGTGGGAGGTGTCCCTGCCTATGGCAGGGGGTTGGAACTAGATGATTCTTGAGGTCCCTTCCAACCTTACCATTCTATGATTCTATGATCTGTCACTCTACCCATTTCTTAATTGTTGTTTGCACTGTGCTTTCAAAATGCAATGCTATGTGTTAAGTGTTTTTATTATTATTTCTCCTTTTTCATTTGCAGCCGTCACCCTCTTTTCTCTTGCTATTGTGGCTTCCAGAGAGAACTGTGTGGGCTTACATTATTTATAGCTGTGTGAGAGTAATTACAGAAATGATTTAATTACTCAGTTAATGCTATTCTCCACATCACCAGCTTAACGAGCTGGTGATCCTCTCACTGCAACCAAACACACAGTCTAGCATTTTCTCTACCATGCTATGGACAAGCAGTTAAGGAGAGGAGAAGCTTGGGGAAAGATTTTTTACAGCTTTGCACATTGCTGGTTACTCCTCCTGGGCTAAGGGATGAGGCTATTGAGATTGCAAAGACCTGGCTAGGGACAATGTCCAGCATGATGCCACCTCAGCTGAAGCAGAGATGCCTGTGAGTGTGTAGTGTGAGGTGAGGGTTCATAGCTCCTAGCTGCTGGGGGTACCCTCCAACACAAACCTACTCAAACTAAAGTTTCAGTGTTTGGTGTGCTGCATCAACCAACTCTTCTTTATCAAAGATCAGAGATCTGGGAGGATTTTATTGTCTTAACTTCTATTTAAATATACCAAATCATAGGGTTCATGCAGCCTGCATGGGGCTGAGTATGAGGTAAAATTATCATCACCAGAAATATTCTTCCTTGCAAGTGCTTGCAAGTACCCTCTTGAACTAAATGAGCTTTCCTTTCTAAAGCTGAGACTCTTGCTGAGACTTCCCCCTTGGAAATATGGTGTTTCCATCACTTCCAGCTGACAAAGGCTAGTGGTGAGCAGGGAATCTTCTATTGCTAGTGCAGTATGGAAGGAGATTGAGAGTTCATACTGTCCTTCAGGGGGTTCACTGAGTCAATGGTTACCTTNGCATGTCAAAAGGTTGCTCATGTACCTAGTGTAGCAGAAAATTAAATATACAATCTTAATTTCTGAAAGACTACTCAAAAAAAAAAAAAAAAACCAAAAACCCCAAACCCCACAAAAAAACCCAAAAAACCAACCAAAAAAAACCCAAAACCAACCAACCCAAAAAAACCGCACCTGGTGAGCACAGGAGAAATGTTAGGAAGACAATCCTCTTCTGGAGGTATTGTAGATAAAAAGGAAGGGTCAATGTATTCTCAACAAAGGAGACAGTCACTTGAGAAGTGGAGAGGGAGGCTCTTGTTGGATAATGGTGCATTGTCAGATAATGGTGTATGGAGAGAGCATCTCTCAGAAGTGCCTGCCTTCCATGCTTCTGAGCTGCCAGGCTCCATTTGGGCTCCTTCATGGCCTGGGCTGTGGGCCAAACTCGGCCTGTTCCTTGCCATGGCAGGGCCGGGTGGGTGGTGGGAGGGTTGGGAACAGGTGGCATCAGGGCTGGTGGAGTGGAGCACCTTTTCCATGTGGCACTGCCTGACAAGCTGTCAGGCGCAGGACACCTGGTATCTGAATGGGCTCTGCCAACCTCCCAGGAAGCAATGGCAATCCAGTAAGTAGGCTAAAGTGGTTTGAGTGTAAACAGTGATTATAGGTGGAGTTTTTTCTCTTTTTTTTTTTTTTTTTTTTTTTTTTTCCCCCTCAGCATCTAAAATGAGAGAGCTTAAGGCAGCCCAACTTTTAAAAAGTGCTGGGCATCTCCACCTGCTGAAAGCTGGACATTTTATATTGTGTTTCGGAATAGATACCCAGAATCCCTCAGTGATTTTGCAAATCCACAGTGGAGGCTTTTCTTCTCCCTCCAAAACTGGCACACTTGAAAGTGAATTTCATGACCTGACATAGGAGCAGCTTGTTGAGAAGACAGAGTGAGTGGAATGGTGATGGAACAAGTAATTTTGCCATCTCCCAAATGAATGAATCCTGTTTTCAGTGGATTCACATCTCATGGTTAATTGACTCTTTAACTGAACTATATACTAAGACTGCAATGTGAATTCAACCCTCAGTAACCAGAGGGTCTGTAGAGCTGAACTAATTTTTCCCCCAATAGTGAGGTCTGGAAACATTAAAAGATCTCATTTCTCCCCTCCATCCTATTTCAACTAGAAGATTTCAGTCCAAGTGAGTTTGCCCATAGCAGTTTTATTTTTTTCAGCAGCTGGCTACACCTTGTCCCTACAATAATCTCCTTTCTCTGCAGGTCCTGCTGCTTTTCTCCCAGTTTCCACTGTGTCATTTATACACACTGGCTGGGCAAAAACGAGATAGACTGTGATGCCCTGGGGGTTCTGTGTATAAGGGCTACCCACTACAGGCATGTTGCCAGGTCAGGATGAAATTTATTTGATTGCCTAGTGAGCCTTTGACTGCGAGTGGGTGAATCATACACACTGCTGTGGGGCCAGACAAAGGCTTTGGGACTGCATGCAGTTGCAGGCTGTATTTTGTACAGTACTGTAAGGATTTTTTTCTCCTTAAGTCCTTTACCCCTTTATCAAATCAGGTGGAAATTGGCCAGCAGGTTCAAGAGTTACTGGGAAGCCTGACTCACGTACGCACAGATGCGCACACACAGAATCACAGAGTCATAGAATCACACAAATCACAGAATTAACCAGGTTGAAAAAGACCTTCGAGGTCATCCAGTCCAACCTATCACCTAACACCTTCTAATTAACTAAACCAAGGCACTAAGTGCCACATCCAGTCTCTTTTTAAACACCTCCAGAGACAGTAACTTCAATGGGGCAGCCCATTCCAACGGTCAACCACTCTTTCTGTGAAGAACTTCATCCTAATATCCAGCCTAAACCTACCCTGTTGCAGATTGAGACTGTGTCCTCTTGTTCTGTCACTGGTTGCCTGGGCGAAGCCTGGAAGCCCCCACCAGGTTTGCAAGAGCTTCATTTCCTGAAGGAGATGGGCTAAAAATGCACCACAGGAGCTGGGCAAAGCCATGCGTTGGTGCATCTCAGGAGCTCTGATTTCTGCACAAGTGACCCATGCAGAGTGTGTCCTGAACAGGCTTGCAGTGTGCTGGTCCTGCCTCCCGCATGCTCCAGTGGTGACTCACTCTGCTTCAGCCCAGCGCCGGCCTGCTCTGTGATTGCCATTGACAAGTGCGTAATGCGAGCAGCGCTGGCTCTCGGGCTGGGGTGCTGGCCTCACACTCGTGCCTGGCGCACGTATGAGCTCTCTGATTCACCCTCTCGCTCTGCTGGCTTGGACTGCAGCAGCAAACGGAATATAGTCATGAAAAGATACTTCATTAGCCTCCTATCAGCTTCTGAAGAGATTACAGATTACAGCCTGGAGAAGAGAAGGCTTCCAGGAGACCTTACAGCAGCCTTCCAGTATCTGAAGGGGGCCTAGAGGAAGGCTGGGGAGGGACTATTGACAAGGTCT